>OX376698.1:27676435-28096985 GCA_947389925.1 Coelopa pilipes | reverse complement strand
CAGTTTCAGCCATAGGGTTATATAATCTTACAACCGGTGTTTTCATTAAAGCATCCTTTAATTGGTGAAAAGATGCGAGTTGTTCTTAGTTCACGATAAAAATGGAATCCTTACGAAGAAGGTCCGATAAGGGTTTAGCAATTAATGCATCATTTTTAACGAATCGCCTAAAGTAGGAAGTGAGTCCTAAAAAACGTTCAATCCCTTTTCTATCTTTTATCATCGGATATTTGGCTATTGCCCGCGTTGTCTCCTCAGACGGCTTAATCGTCCCTTCTTCTATAATGTAACCTAAAAAATTTACACGTCTTTGTAGAAATTGACATTTTTTCCACTTTATGCGAACCCCATGCTTCGCAGCTACATCAAATACTCTTTTCAACTTTTCTATCCCTTCTTTTTCGTCTTTTGATGGAATGATCAAATCATCCATGTAAACAACTACTGTGCCATCTCTTATTAGATCCCTAAAAATAGCACTGACAAATCTGCAGAACGCTGCAGGCGAATTGGAAATTCCGAAAGGTGCGTATAAGAATTCATACTGCCCCCCGTGAGACACAAACTCAGTGTATTTCCTGGATTCTGGTTCCACTGGCACGTGAAAGAATTCATCTTTCAAGTCCAGTGTAGAAAAAACGTTGGCTTGTTGCAACCGATCTACGACATCATCCATGAGCGTCATGGGAAAATTATCTCTGATTATTTTCTTATTTAATTTTCTGTAATCGCAGCAGAGACGCTTACTGCCATCTTTTTTATTAATGAGTACTATGGGCGATGCATAGCTCGATGAAATAACTTGAATTATTCCCTCTTTTAGCCATTCACCAATTTGCTTGTCTACTATACGCTGACCCTCATAAGATATCCTTCTTGGACGCTGGAAGACAGGATTCTCATCTGTTAGCACTATTTTCATTTTAATTGGACTAACAGCATCTTGTTTCGAAATGTATTCTTTAATCAAAGCAGTTAGTGTTGCTGAATAATCTTCATTAAGATGTGTCAAGTCAAATGATTCTTCATTCATTCCCTCAACATTGAAGCATATGCCTTTAAATTCTTTAAATAAATCAAAATCTTCTACTTCATCGCTGTTGTCACTTTCGCATACATTTTGTGACTGACCTTTTTGAACGAATTCAACCCCATCCTTGCTCATCTTAATGTCAACGTGGTTAAGTATCGAAACTCCGATTATGCCTTCGTAAAAAATATCGCTCTTTTCAACGACACAAAATGTTAATTTTAGTTTCATATGATCAACTTCGACGTCAATGTCAACACTACCAACTGTAGTTAACTCACTATCGCAAATCCCGAACATTCGACGTTTTTCCTCTTTCAACTTATGGCCTAATTTCATCTTCTCGAATACATCACGCCTAATTATGCATCGACTACACCCAGTATCAATTAAAGCATCGAATTGCACATTTTGTGCATAGATCTTTTTAAATCAGAAGCCGCATTTGTACCATTCATCATCAAGTGTATTTACAGTGCCGCGTTCCTGTTTTATTTCTTTCTTACGATTACATTCGAAAGACCGATGCCCCATTTCGTTACATTTAAAACATTTAAACTGTTGGCTAGTGCAATCTCTGGCCAAGTGTGTTGACACCCCACATCTATAACAATTTTTCGCATTTTTAGACTGAATTGCTTGGTCATTTTGTTCTTCTTTTATGAAAACTGGTTTTTTGAGAGATTGCGAAGGTTTATCGCGAATTTTTTCATAAATTCTTATTTGGTTTTTCAATTCGTTGTTAGATGTTGCTTGGTACAAAGGTGCCTTGTTCATCTTTGAGTCTGGAATGCCATCTATAAAATATTCCATCACACTTTCGTCGTCGAGGTTTATTGGTTTCCCTATTTCCAATAGGGTATATAAATATTCCCGAAGTGTCTCGTTTGGCTTCTTTCTACGATTTCTCAATAATCTGTGGACCTCCGATGAAGACAGCTTTGCACCAAACTCATCTATCAACGCCTCTCTTAACAATTTCCAATCGATTAACCCTTGCTGACTTCTTATAAACAGCTTTGCAGCACCCTTCAGCAATTGTTTGCTATATATGAACTTCTGCACATTATTCCACCCTACGACAGACGCATTTTCTTCGAAATCCGAAGCCCATATCCTCACATCTTGCGTACCTGTACCGCTAAAGACCGGAAGACTATCCTCAATGTCTTTAAACGTGAACACTGATCTATGAACTGGTGGGCGAGGGCGAACATCGACGGGTGCGTCCCCATAAACAGACGGAATTGATTCTTCTTCGCTCTCAATATTGGCATCAATCTCGTGGCCAAAATGTAGAAGGAGCCTCTCCTGTAATACTCTTTTCAGTCCGCTCGTCGCCAAATTCAGTTCTTTAAGCTTGTCCCTCAAAAGGTCACAGTTCATTGTCATTATTGTTTGCACGTCCATGTTTGATAAATTTTACAAAATTAAATATATGCCAAATTCGCTTGAATACAATTTAAATTTCTTTCCAATTTTTTAGGGAAAAAATATAAATACTAATTTATAAATAAGATATATACTAAAATACGGCTTAACATAAATATAAATTTAAAGAGTTATTTAAATTCCTCTGAAATTTTTGAAATTTTATCAAATTTATGGTAGTTTTTCCAACACAAAACAATATTTTAATTAAATATTTCTTTTCAATTTTTGTTTTTCTCTCGAAACATTAAAAAATTATTAAATTAGAAAAAAAATTATATAATTTAATATTAAATTAATCAATATAAAAATTTAAATTTCTTCACATTGAACATAAAATTATTAATATTCAACTTCAGCCATCTCTACTCACTACTTTTCACAATCTTCCAATCTTCTTGTTTGTTGATCTGCAACCCGATCTTGTCCTTTCTTTCCCTTTTCTTCTTTCGATCTTTTCAACCCTTACTTTTGTTGCAACTTCCAACCTCTTATCTTGTGTATTCTTCTTCGTTCTGCGTTACAACCTTCTTCTCTTGTTGTGTTTTACAATTTTCTTTTGTTGTATGTTGCAAATTTGTTGCAACTTGCTTCTTCTACAATCTGCTTCTCCTGCAACCTGCTTCTTCTGCAACCCGCTTCATCTGCAACCTGCTTCTTCTGCAACCTGCTTCTGATCTTTCTGCTGACAACTTTTGTTGCGGAACTTCAACTCTGCTTGTGCTTTCGTTTTGCAGCAAAAATGAAGTAGGCGATTCGTAGAATTTTTGAATTTCTAAGAATTTTGGCGATTCTAAGAATTTGATTCCTAAATTTTTTCGAATTTTAAGAATTGTTCAAAGAATCCACTTTTCTTTAGATTAAATATGTTTGTTAAATATTTATCACCTTTATTATAAAATATGAATCGTTTTTAAATTAATCTTTCATAAATTTTCTTCACTATATTCTGTTAACTGTTTTCTTGTATATAGCTTCTTCTGGATAATTTATATATTTCAATGTATTTACATTCACTTCTTTTTTATAATTTATTACTTCTTTTCACAAACTGTACTTCTGGTTCGGACGAGCCCCCAAATGTAGGATTGGCGTCCTATTGTTGTGGTATTATTTAATAAAATGAAACACTTATTTATTCATTTATAACTTTTCTTTATTTATTATTAATTATATTTGGTTTTATTATAATTATTGTGTATTATTTAGTATTATTTCTATATTCTATAGTTGATGAGCGTTTGCTTGACGGCATTAGAATGACTCTATTTTCAAATAGACGCCTTTGTATTCGTTCGTCGTTTCGTTGATTTTAATATTGTTCTGTTGTCTGTCCGTGGCTTTGTTAGTATTGTCGTCCAGTCCGGGTTGCCTTCGCGTCGGAGTTAATACCCTCTCTTATATATATGACGATATGTATCAAAACATTTATAGAGCAAATCAAAATTGACACTAAAGCAAAATATCTTGGCATGACAATAGACTCTAAATAAAAATGGAAACAATACATAATACAAAAACATGAAATTAGAAACAGACTCAGACAACTTAACTCGCTCTTAGGAAAGCAATAGAAAATATCATCTCTAATTTATAAAACAATTATCATGTCAATATAGAAATCAGCATAGAAATATAGGGCACAGAGGGAAAAACGACCGACGCAAAAATGCAGCGAGTACAATCAAAATGTCTTCGCACAATTACAAACGCTGACTGATATATCCCAAGCGACAATATAAAAATATTTTGTTTAAAGCCTATATTTGATAACTATTTATGTTTACGACAGACTGTCTTCGAAATTCAAAATGTTCCTAACTAAAATGTTAAGTTCAATACAACCTATAACACTTCAATTATAAGTAATAGTTATTAGCACCACGAGAGAACGAGCCCAAGAGTGAAAGAGAGAGTGGGAGACAGGGAGAGAAGTACGACCGATAGTTGCATTGGGCTGGTGTTTGTGCCCAATAAATTGCCCAATTGCGAGGCAGAAACTAAGGAGAGTAGAAAAACAATAACGTCCAAGGGTGCAAACATCCGCAAAGGACTAAAACACAAATACTAGAGTACTAACAAACTTCACTGTTCTGAAAAAAATTGAACATTCCAAAACATTCATAGTACTAAATAGAATTATATACTAGGTGACATTGTAAACAGTAGAGACCGAAAAATATTAAATCTTAAGTATAGTACCGCCAATACTAGTCAGTTGCTTTCGCTTTGTCGCATAACAACAATGAAGATCAAATTCCAGTTAAGCATTTGATTTGTCCGGGCTCTATATGAAAAATAAAATTTTACACAGACAAGCTATTTGCACCCCGGCAAATTTGACCTTCCAGTTATAAATTACATAATCAATTTTGTCTGGCAATGTATATTCGACGTAATCATATCTACACTGATTATAGAGAAGTAAAGGTGAAAAGAAGTGGTGCGTCTTAATATTTGTCGTTTTCTGCCTTCTGTTCTTATTCGACAATCCAGATTGGGCACCACCGTGAATTATACTACGAGACAAGAAACTGACGTGACAGGAGTACAATTTGTGATAGATTTGAACTGAGGTTTGGTTTGACACTTGTCAAAATACGCGATTCGTATCCGTCGGTCGTATTATTTGCTTATTTGTAAAAAAAAGTGAAATTAATTCTAAACGCGATCGGTGCGCGGCGTCGATAAATTAAAATTAAATAGGTGAAGGAGCCTGCGACAATGTTGCGGAGGAAAAACTGAGTCGTGCTCACTTGTGGCGATTGTTGTGGTAAAGCAAAAATATCTTGGCATGACAATAGACTCTAAATAAAAATGGAAACAATACATAATACAAAAACATGAAATTAGAAACAAACTCAGACAACTTAACTCGCTCTTAGGAAAGCAATAGAAAATATCATATCTAATTTATAAAACAATTATCATGTCAATATAGAAATCAGCATAGAAATATAGGGCACAGCGAGTGAAACGACCGACGCAACAATGCAGCGAGTACAATCAAAATGTCTTCGCACAATTACAAACGATGAATGGTATATCCCAAACGACGACATAAAAAAATTGTTTTTAAACCCTTTATTTAACAACTATTTATGTTTACGACTGTTATTCGAAATTCAGAATGTTCCTAACTACAATGTTAAGTTCAATACATCCTATAACACTTCAATTATGAGTAATAGTTATTAGCACTACGAGAGAAGTGAGCCCAAGAGTGAAAGAGAGAGTGGGAGACAGGGAGAGAAGTACGAATAAACGTAGACAAAAGAGTACAAGTAATATATGTAGTTTTGGCGTCCTATTGTTGTGGTATTATTTAATAAAATGAAACACTTATTTATTCATTTATAACTTTTCTTTATTTATTATTAATTATATTTGGTTTTATTATAATTATTGTGTATTATTTAGTATTATTTCTATATTCTATAGTTGATGAGCGTTTGCTTGACGGCATTAGACTGACTCTATTTTCAAATAGACGCCTTTGTATTAGTTCATCGTTTCGTAGATTTTAATATTGTTCCATTGTCTGTCCGTGGCTTTGTTAGTATTGTCGTCCAGTCCTGGTTGCCTTCGCGTCGGAGTTAATGCCCTCTCCTACATTCGGCCGTCCTGAAAATGCATTCGTCCCGAATGTAGTGCTCCATCTTTTCATGAATTCCGCCACCGTCGACGTTCGCCCCGGACCCTCATGTTCACCAACCTTTTCTACCTCATATCTGTCGTGATTTAATTTACGCAACACTTTATATGGCCCTAAGTATTTTGCTTTCAATTTCAGACCAGAACCATATTGGGTTCTTTTTATGGCAACTAAATCATTAATTTCATTCTGAATTTTACATTCTGAAATTTTACGCTTATCGTTAAAACCCTTCCGATTTTCCATCTGAATTTTTTCAATATTTTTTCTGGCATTTTCTCTAATTTCATCCCGTTCTACGGTTAGATCTTCTACAGCTAGTTCTTGCATTAGCTCATTTAAATTCGGCGAGGTTTTAACTCGCATTTCACATCCGGTAAGAATCTTAAACAGCGAAACGTTTGTGCTTCACGCCGGGGTATTATTTATACACTGTTGAACTTGATTTACGTATTTGTACCACTGTTCGGGGTGGTCTAAAGACATTTTCGCTAACATGGGTATGACTATGCGATGCATACGCTCTACTTGCCCATTTCCACGTGGAACCCCTGTGGAAATCAGTAGATGTTGAATTCCCTCTGTTTCGCAGTACTCTTTGAACACATGAGATGTGAAAGCAGACCCTCTGTCTGACACTATTCTTCTTGGGTTACCAAATATGGCCGACTGTTTTTTTAATCGCTCTAACACTGCTGACGCCCCTGTGTCCTTTGTAGGGTACAACCAAACAAATTTTGAAAAGCCATTAACCACTACAAACATGTAATTGTATTGTTTGTTTGCCGTCGTCATTGGGCCAACGTGGTCTATGTGAAAAGTGTTTAACGGTTGATCTTCTTTAGGTATTGGCACCAGAAACCCTTCCTTTGTGCCCGCTTTTGTATTTGCAACTATGCATTCAATACAACTTCCTACTATCTTGGCCACTTTCGATCCAAGCTTTGGTATAAAGTAAGTCTATGAGCTATTTTTATTATTTCTTCTTCCATCAGAGAGGGAACTACAATTAGTTCCTTCAAAGGATTTTTAGACAAAACGTTGTGAAACATATAAAAATCTTCGTACTCGCTATTCTCCAGAATTTTTATAATAGCTTTCGTCCAATCATCTTTTAATTGTGCCTGCTGTAACCGATGTCGTAACGAATCTTCTAATAGTAAACAGTATACCCTACTAAGGGCATCGACATGTTTCATTTGCGACCCCGATCTATGTTCGATTTGATGATCGAATTCCTGAAGGAACATTGCCCACCTAGCAATCCTCGGAGGAATATCTTCTTTTTGCATTGTCATAGCAAATGCATTGCAATCTGTGACGATCTTGAATTTGTTCCCCAATAAATATATTCTCCACTTTTTTAATGCCTCCACTATGGCTAAAACTTCGAGTTCATATGAACTATACTTCATCTCAGCCGAATTTGTCTTACGGCTCATGAATTGAACGGGGTGAAGACTTTGATCTTCCGCCCACCTTTGCAACAAAACTCCCCCATAGCCGAATTTTGAAGTGTCAGTATGAACTTCAGTTTCAGCCATAGGGTTATATAATCTTACAACCGGTGTTTTCATTAAAGCATCCTTTAATTGGTGAAAAGATGCGAGTTGTTCTTAGTTCACGATAAAAATGGAATCCTTACGAAGAAGGTCCGATAAGGGTTTAGCAATTAATGCATCATTTTTAACGAATCGCCTAAAGTAGGAAGTGAGTCCTAAAAAACGTTCAATCCCTTTTCTATCTTTTATCATCGGATATTTGGCTATTGCCCGCGTTGTCTCCTCAGACGGCTTAATCGTCCCTTCTTCTATAATGTAACCTAAAAAATTTACACGTCTTTGTAGAAATTGACATTTTTTCCACTTTATGCGAACCCCATGCTTCGCAGCTACATCAAATACTCTTTTCAACTTTTCTATCCCTTCTTTTTCGTCTTTTGATGGAATGATCAAATCATCCATGTAAACAACTACTGTGCCATCTCTTATTAGATCCCTAAAAATAGCACTGACAAATCTGCAGAACGCTGCAGGCGAATTGGAAATTCCGAAAGGTGCGTATAAGAATTCATACTGCCCCCCGTGAGACACAAACGCAGTGTATTTCCTGGATTCTGGTTCCACTGGCACGTGAAAGAATTCATCTTTCAAGTCCAGTGTAGAAAAAACGTTGGCTTGTTGCAACCGATCTACGACATCATCCATGAGCGTCATGGGAAAATTATCTCTGATTATTTTCTTATTTAATTTTCTGTAATCGCAGCAGAGACGCTTACTGCCATCTTTTTTATTAATGAGTACTATGGGCGATGCATAGCTCGATGAAATAACTTGAATTATTCCCTCTTTTAGCCATTCACCAATTTGCTTGTCTACTATACGCTGACCCTCATAAGATATCCTTCTTGGACGCTGGAAGACAGGATTCTCATCTGTTAGCACTATTTTCATTTTAATTGGACTAACAGCATCTTGTTTCGAAATGTATTCTTTAATCAAAGCAGTTAGTGTTGCTGAATAATCTTCATTAAGATGTGTCAAGTCAAATGATTCTTCATTCATTCCCTCAACATTGAAGCATATGCCTTTAAATTCTTTAAATAAATCAAAATCTTCTACTTCATCGCTGTTGTCACTTTCGCATACATTTTGTGACTGACCTTTTTGAACGAATTCAACCCCATCCTTGCTCATCTTAATGTCAACGTGGTTAAGTATCGAAACTCCGATTATGCCTTCGTAAAAAATATCGCTCTTTTCAACGACACAAAATGTTAATTTTAGTTTCATATGATCAACTTCGACGTCAATGTCAACACTACCAACTGTAGTTAACTCACTATCGCAAATCCCGAACATTCGACGTTTTTCCTCTTTCAACTTATGGCCTAATTTCATCTTCTCGAATACATCACGCCTAATTATGCATCGACTACACCCAGTATCAATTAAAGCATCGAATTGCACATTTTGTGCATAGATCTTTTTAAATCAGAAGCCGCATTTGTACCATTCATCATCAAGTGTATTTACAGTGCCGCGTTCCTGTTTTATTTCTTTCTTACGATTACATTCGAAAGACCGATGCCCCATTTCGTTACATTTAAAACATTTAAACTGTTGGCTAGTGCAATCTCTGGCCAAGTGTGTTGACACCCCACATCTATAACAATTTTTCGCATTTTTCGACTGAATTGCTTGGTCATTTTGTTCTTCTTTTATGAAAACTGGTTTTTTGAGAGATTGCGAAGGTTTATCGCGAATTTTTTCATAAATTCTTATTTGGTTTTTCAATTCGTTGTTAGATGTTGCTTGGTACAAAGGTGCCTTGTTCATCTTTGAGTCTGGAATGCCATCTATAAAATATTCCATCACACTTTCGTCGTCGAGGTTTATTGGTTTCCCTATTTCCAATAGGGTATATAAATATTCCCGAAGTGTCTCGTTTGGCTTCTTTCTACGATTTCTCAATAATCTGTGGACCTCCGATGAAGACAGCTTTGCACCAAACTCATCTATCAACGCCTCTCTTAACAATTTCCAATCGATTAACCCTTGCTGACTTCTTATAAACAGCTTTGCAGCACCCTTCAGCAATTGTTTGCTATATATGAACTTCTGCACATTATTCCACCCTACGACAGACGCATTTTCTTCGAAATCCGAAGCCCATATCCTCACATCTTGCGTACCTGTACCGCTAAAGACCGGAAGACTATCCTCAATGTCTTTAAACGTGAACACTGATCTATGAACTGGTGGGCGAGGGCGAACATCGACGGGTGCGTCCCCATAAACAGACGGAATTGATTCTTCTTCGCTCTCAATATTGGCATCAATCTCGTGGCCAAAATGTAGAAGGAGCCTCTCCTGTAATACTCTTTTCAGTCCGCTCGTCGCCAAATTCAGTTCTTTAAGCTTGTCCCTCAAAAGGTCACAGTTCATTGTCATTATTGTTTGCACGTCCATGTTTGATAAATTTTACAAAATTAAATATATGCCAAATTCGCTTGAATACAATTTAAATTTCTTTCCAATTTTTTGGGGAAAAAATATAAATACTAATTTATAAATAAGATATATACTAAAATACGGCTTAACATAAATATAAATTTAAAGAGTTATTTCAATTCCTCTGAAATTTTTGAAATTTTATCAAATTTATGGTAGTTTTTCCAACACAAAACAATATTTTAATTAAATATTTCTTTTCAATTTTTGTTTTTCTCTCGAAACATTAAAAAATTATTAAATTAGAAAAAAAATTATATAATTTAATATTAAATTAATCAATATAAAAATTTAAATTTCTTCACATTGAACATAAAATTATTAATATTCAACTTCAGCCATCTCTACTCACTACTTTTCACAATCTTCCAATCTTCTTGTTTGTTGATCTGCAACCCGATCTTGTCCTTTCTTTCCCTTTTCTTCTTTCGATCTTTTCAACCCTTACTTTTGTTGCAACTTCCAACCTCTTATCTTGTGTATTCTTCTTCGTTCTGCGTTACAACCTTCTTCTCTTGTTGTGTTTTACAATTTTCTTTTGTTGTATGTTGCAAATTTGTTGCAACTTGCTTCTTCTACAATCTGCTTCTCCTGCAACCTGCTTCTTCTGCAACCCGCTTCATCTGCAACCTGCTTCTTCTGCAACCTGCTTCTGATCTTTCTGCTGACAACTTTTGTTGCGGAACTTCAACTCTGCTTGTGCTTTCGTTTTGCAGCAAAAATGAAGTAGGCGATTCGTAGAATTTTTGAATTTCTAAGAATTTTGGCGATTCTAAGAATTTGATTCCTAAATTTTTTCGAATTTTAAGAATTGTTCAAAGAATCCGCTTTTCTTTAGATTAAATATGTTTGTTAAATATTTATCACCTTTATTATAAAATATGAATCGTTTTTAAATTAATCTTTCATAAATTTTCTTCACTATATTCTGTTAACTGTTTTCTTGTATATAGCTTCTTCTGGATAATTTATATATTTCAATGTATTTACATTCACTTCTTTTTTATAATTTATTACTTCTTTTCACAAACTGTACTTCTGGTTCGGACGAGCCCCCAAATGTAGGATTGGCGTCCTATTGTTGTGGTATTATTTAATAAAATGAAACACTTATTTATTCATTTATAACTTTTCTTTATTTATTATTAATTATATTTGGTTTTATTATAATTATTGTGTATTATTTAGTATTATTTCTATATTCTATAGTTGATGAGCGTTTGCTTGACGGCATTAGAATGACTCTATTTTCAAATAGACGCCTTTGTATTCGTTCGTCGTTTCGTTGATTTTAATATTGTTCTGTTGTCTGTCCGTGGCTTTGTTAGTATTGTCGTCCAGTCCGGGTTGCCTTCGCGTCGGAGTTAATACCCTCTCTTATATATATGACGATATGTATCAAAACATTTATAGAGCAAATCAAAATTGACACTAAAGCAAAATATCTTGGCATGACAATAGACTCTAAATAAAAATGGAAACAATACATAATACAAAAACATGAAATTAAAACAGACTCAGACAACTTAACTCGCTCTTAGGAAAACAATAGAAAATATCATATCTAATTTATAAAACAATTATCATGTCAATATAGAAATCAGCATAGAAATATAGGGCACAGAGGGAAAAACGACCGACGCAAAAATGCAGCGAGTACAATCAAAATGTCTTCGCACAATTACAAACGCTGACTGATATATCCCAAGCGACAATATAAAAATATTTTGTTTAAAGCCTATATTTGATAACTATTTATGTTTACGACAAACTGTCTTCGAAATTCAAAATGTTCCTAACTACAATGTTAAGTTCAATACAACCTATAACATTTCAATTATGAGTAATAGTTATTAGCACCACGAGAGCACGGGCCCAAGAGTGAAAGAGAGAGTGGGAGACAGGGAGAGAAGTACGACGGATAGTTGCATTGGGCTGGTGTTTGTGCCCAATAAATTGCCCAATTGCGAGGCAGAAACTAAGGAGAGTAGAAAAACAATAACGTCCAAAGGTGCAAACATCCGCAAAGGACTAAAGCACAGATATTAGAGTACTAACAAACTTCACTGTTCTGAAAAAAATTGGACATTCCAAAACATTCATAGTACTAAATAGAATTATATACTAGGTGACATTGTAAACAGTAGAGACCGAAAAATATTAAGCCTTAATGTAAACTTCAAACGGTAATTCTTCTACAATAGCTACGATATTCTAAAATATCCCTCCTTCTGACGCAGAGCACTGTAGGCACAGGAATGGGATGTAAGGAGCCATAATTGATACTTTATATGGGCGGTTTTTGGCCGCGACAACTACCTCCGGGAAATTTAAATTGAATTTGGGAGGAATTCATACGGATTCAAAACACTGCAGCCTCATTATGTCACTTAAGACCCGTACAAGCCAAATGCCATTTCCCTTCCACCATCATTATCTAGTACGTACGTCCAAGGCGACACCCCCTTCTTTTTTTTTAATTGTTCAACGAACCTTGGCTAACTTTGCCACAAAGTAATTCGCTACATTGAAAGCACGTTTTTAGACCAGTTCATTCGCATGTATTGTACGTCTCTTCATCGAATATTACAGTTTTTGGTCATTTTGGTACCTCCCATCTGATGAGAAATGTCTTCACGAATGTGTGTCAACTTTTGCAAATCATATACTTTAATATTCTTTAATAATTGATTGACCAAGTCTGCGATATTAGGAAGTACATATTGGTACAATGAAATAATACCAACAAAGGAGCTTAGTATTTGGTTGTACGGGGATCCTAACCATGACTTGCACCTTTTCTGGGTCCAAATATAAACCTTGGCGATCGACAACGTATCCTAAATAACGAAGTGAACATATACAAAAGTTGAATTTTTCCCTATTCAACCTCAACTGTGATGACAATCGCAATACCTCCTTCAACACCACATTTAGTTTCCTATCGAAGTTACTCGTAACGATAACTAAATCAAAAAAGTAAGAACATGAGATTCTAAGTCAGCTGAATCAATAAACCTCTACTAGGTTACAGGAGTATGATTAACACTATATTGCTCTAAAAGCCAGTTGAATACAATCGACCTGAATTGCGAGCCACCAGTGTTTCAGGTTCTTCGAAATAATGGACTATCTCGCCCTCAAAGTAATCCAGCACACTCCGTAAATTTCTTACCGGTTTTGTTGGGCTTGATTGAATTTCCTTAAAATCAATGAAAATTCTTCACCCTCCACTTTTTTTGCATCAATTCGCTTCCTATTTCTCGTTTGCTGGCGTCACAGTGAATATAGAGGGGCTTCGAAAAATCAGAACATTGCAGTTAGAAGGTCAGACATGTCTTTAACTCCTCAAAAGCTAGCCTTCTTCGATCCAACCAAGTGAACGATTGTTCTTTAAAAAATCTGTTAGCGGACCAGTAACAGAAGCATAGTGAATGAACTTCTTATATTATCCGACATATCTTAGCCGTTGTACAGATCGCTGAGTCGGAAATTCAGAGATAGTAGACACTTTATCTGGATCTGTACGAATATTGTCATTCCCCTCGATTTGCCCAAAATAGTGGACTTTACGAAGATAATAGGGATTTTTGTCTACAGAAATTGTCAAGCCCGATAGTAAAACCGACAGATGTATATAAAAGCTATCTGACTCGATCACCAAGTCGTCTGGATATATGAACACTTCCGCTCTCCATTAGGCGTGACATCGTCTGAGGCGCTTTGCATAAGCCGAAGGGCATCACCTTGTAATTATTAAACGTCCAGTCCAGTCTGGTAATGAACTCTGTTTGAGGGAGCTTACTGAGAACCCCCTTAATATTAGGTAACGGATACACAGTCTTCCAGTTAACTACACTCAGTTTTCTACTGTCAAGGCCTACCGGTGAGACCGCGAACTATCGGATTCCTCGATCACGCCCAGTTCCAGCATCCTGTCAACTTCAGAGTAAATTATCTTCTCTATAGCGGGTGGCATCGCGTTTGCTGCTGTATAGCTTTGACATTTCCCACGTCGATTGAATAAGCTATCCGCTTGGTTTTCTCCAGTCTCTCTTTCGTAAATGAGGAGAAGAGATCTATGACTCATAGTAAGAATGTTTTTTGAGATGCAGACAGGACATGGTTAGCAGTGAGAGTCTAAGGATATTCATGGCCCATTCCGAACACTAATTCGGGAGAAATCAAATCAAATAGTCTCCAAAAATCAATACCCAAGTACAGACCTGTGTGAGACAAGGAATGATATGCCTTTGATTTACCCCCGATATCCAATTCTCGTCCGTACGTATCCAATCACTTCCTGTTTCTTTCTGTCCGCGAATCAGAGTTAATTGCTCCAAATTGGGTTTTTTATTTTAGAAGAAGAATTAAGTTCTCTGTCAAGGAATCCGATGATAGATTTTCCAAATGAAGTGCCACACCAAACTCGTTGTAAGATGCACTCTGATCGCCCACGCTATTCTTATAACGGTGGCCAGTTTTGCGACAATTCCAGCAATCTTTACCCTCGTCCGAATAGTTTAGTTCTTCCTTTCTTCCATCTTTCCTTCTCTATTTCCGCGATATTTCAATCGGGGAGTTATCTGGAATTCGCTGTCGTAACGGGAGTAATCGTAAAATGAATGGAAGGATTCTGTGACCTTCTGTTTCCGGTCTCGAATCATTACAATATAGTCCATATATGTTCGCGAGTCCTTATATTGCCGTCAGAGAGCCGAACATAAACCGAATCTCGCGGACAGACCTATGGTACCGCCAAAACTAGTCACTTTAGCACTAGTCACGTTAAGCATTTGATTTGTCCGGGCTCTATATGATAAATAAAATTTTACACAGACAAGCTATCTGCACCCCCGGTAAATTTGACCTTCCAGTTATAAATTACATAACAAACTTTGTCTGGACGACAAGTAAGATGGGATCTGTGTTATGGTCAACCGAAGTGATCCTGTTAGTCATCCATTATACCGGAGGAAATCACAGCAATTGCTCAATTGCTCGACTGTTACTGAATTGGCAACGATTGTTGCGGAGATCAGTAAATAATTGTTCACAGATTAGTTATTTCATGATATGGCAGTCTGGATCAAATTATGTGCGGTGTATGCTATGTATAATCGACGTAATCATATCTACACTATTTATAGAAAAATAAGTCTGAATATTTGTCGTTTTCTGCCTTCTGTTCTTAT
This sequence comes from Coelopa pilipes, assembly GCA_947389925.1. NCBI lineage: Eukaryota > Metazoa > Arthropoda > Insecta > Diptera > Coelopidae > Coelopa > Coelopa pilipes. The sequence goes on along the minus strand of OX376698.1, from coordinate 28,081,661 downwards.
TCGACAATCCAGATTGGGCACCACCCGGAATTATACTACGAGACAAGAAACTAACGTGACAGGAGTACAATTTGTGATAGATTTGAACTGAGGTTTGGTTTGACACTTGGCAAAATACGCGATTCGTATCCGTCGGTCGTATTATTTGCTTATTTGTAAAAAAAAGTGAAATTAATTCTAAACGCGATCGGTGCGCGGCGTCGATTAATTAAAATTAAATAGGTGAAGGAGCCTGCGACAACGTTGCGCCCAACGGAGGAAAAACTGAGCCGTGCTCACTTGTAGCGATTGTTGTTGTATCGTTTGTGGACATTTGGTTTGAGTTGTGTTTTATTTGATTATAATATTATAATAATAATTTGGGTTTCTCTTTCTTTCTTGTAAGAAGGCGCTCAAGCTACGGAAGTGGACTTGGACAATGGATTAGGCTTCCTGGAGTAGGAGTCGCAAATAAATTTTCAGAGTGGCAAAATGTTCAGATATCCTGAAAATGGAAGCAGGAGTACCGCAGGGTAGTGTGCTAGGTCCCCTTCTGTATGTACTGTACACCCCAGCTGTCCTCCTACGAACAAGAAACGATGACCTGAACTTTTGAAGACGATTATATTGCAGATAATAACATTGACAACGTAACGGCGGAACTATAAGGAATTTGAAATCGCACACTAAAATGGTTCAAAAATTGTGGAATACAAATAAACGTAGACTAAAGAGTACAAGTAATATATGACGATATGTATCAAAACATTTATAGAGCAAATAAAAATTGACACTAAAGCAAAATATCTTGGCATGACAATAGACTCTAATTAAAAATGGAAACAATACATAATACAAAAACATGAAATTAGAAACAGACTCAGACAACTTAACTCGCTCTTAGGAAAACAATAGAAAATATCATCTCTAATTTATAAAACAATTATCATGTCAATATAGAAATCAGCATAGAAATATAGGGCACAGCGAGTGAAACGACCGACGCAACAATGCAGCGAGTACAATCAAAATGTCTTCGCACAATTACAAACGACGAATGGTATAACCCAAACGACGACATACAAAAAGCCTTTTTTTAAAGCCTTTATTTGATAACTGTTTATGTTTACGACTGTTATTCGAAACTCAGAATGTTCCTAACTACAATGTTAAGTTCAATACATCCTATAACACTTCAATTATGAGTAATAGTTATTATCACCACGAGAGAACGAGCCCAAGAGTGAAAGAGAGAGTTGGAGACAGGGAGAGAAGTACGACCGATAGTTGCATTGGGCTGGTGTTTGTGCCCAATAAATTGCCAAATTGCGATGCAGAAACTAAGGAGATTAGAGAAACGATAACGTCCAAGGGTGCAAACAAACGCAAAGGACTATAGCACAGATACTAGAGTAATAACAAACTTCATTGTTCTGAAAAAAATTGGACATTCCAAAACTTTCATAGTAATAAATGAAACTATAAACTACGTGACATTGTAAATATTAAACTTTAACGTAAACGGTAATTCTTCGACATTAGACACGACATTCTAAAATATCCTTCCTTCTGACGCAGAGCACTGTATGCACAGGAATGGGATGTAGGAGCCATAATTTATACTTTATACGGGCGGTTTTTGGCCGCGACAACTACCTCCGGGAAATTTAAATTGAATTTGGGAGGAATTCATACGGATTCAAAACACTGCAGCCTCATTATGTCACTTAGGTCCCGTACATGCCAAATGCTATTTCCCTGCCATCATCATCATCTAGTACGTACGTTCAAGGCCACACCCCCCTTCTTGATTTTTAATTGTTCAACGAACCTTGGCTAACTTTGCCACAAAGTAATTCGCTTCATTGAAAGCACATTATTTCATCTCTAGACCAGTTCATTCGCATGTATTGTACGTCTCTTCATCGGATATTACAGTTTTTGGTCATTTTGGTACCCCCCATCTGATGAGAAATGTCTTCACGAATGTGTGTCAACTTTTGCAAATCATATACTTTAATATTCTTTAATAATTGATTGACCAAGTCTGCGATATTAGGAAGTACATATTGGTACAATGAAATAATACCAACAAAGGAGCTTAGTATTTGGTTGTACGGGGATCCTAACCATGACTTGCACCTTTTCTGGGTCCAAATATAAACCTTGGCGATCGACAACGTATCCTAAATAACGAAGTGAAGGTATACAAAAGTTGCATTTTTCCCTATTCAACCTCAACTGTGATGACAATCGCAATACCTCCTTCAACACCACATTTAGTTTCCTATCGAAGTTACTCGTAACGATAACTAAATCAAAAAAGTAAGAACATGAGATTCTAAGTCAGCTGAATCAATAAACCTCTACTAGGTTACAGGAGTATGATTAACACTATATTGCTCTAAAAGCCAGTTGAATACAATCGACCTGAATTGCGAGCCACCAGTGTTTCAGGTTCTTCGAAATAATGGACTATCTCGCCCTCAAAGTAATCCAGCACACTCCGTAAATTTCTTACCGGTTTTGTTGGGCTTGATTGAATTTCTTTAAAATCAATGAAAATTCTTCACCCTCCACTTTTTTTGCATCAATTCGCTTCCTATTTCTCGTTTGCTGGCGTCACAGTGAATATAGAGGGGCTTCGAAAAATCTGAACATTGCAGTTAGAAGGTCAGACATGTCTTTAACTCCTCAAAAGCTAGCCTTCTTCGATCCAACCAAGTGAACGATTGTTCTTTAAAAAATCTGTTAGTAACAGAAGCATAGTGAATGAACTTCTTATATTATCCGACATATCTTAGCCGTTGTACAGATCGCTGAGTCGGAAATTCAGAGATAGTAGACACTTTATCTGGATCTGTACGAATATTGTCATTCCCCTCGATTTGCCCAAAATAGTGGACTTTACGAAGATAATAGGGATTTTTGTCTACAGAAATTGTCAAGCCCGATAGTAAAACCGACAGATGTATATAAAAGCTATCTGACTCGATCACCAAGTCGTCTGGATATATGAACACTTCCGCTCTCCATTAGGCGTGACATCGTCTGAGGCGCTTTGCATAAGCCGAAGGGCATCACCTTGTAATTATTAAACGTCCAGTCCAGTCTGGTAATGAACTCTGTTTGAGGGAGCTTACTGAGAACCCCCTTAATATTAGGTAACGGATACACAGTCTTCCAGTTAACTACACTCAGTTTTCTACTGTCAAGGCCTACCGGTGAGACCGCGAACTATCGGATTCCTCGATCACGCCCAGTTCCAGCATCCTGTCAACTTCAGAGTAAATTATCTTCTCTATAGCGGGTGGCATCGCGTTTGCTGCTGTATAGCTTTGACATTTCCCACGTCGATTGAATAAGCTATCCGCTTGGTTTTCTCCAGTCTCTCTTTCGTAAATGAGGAGAAGAGATCTATGACTCATAGTAAGAATGTTTTTTGAGATGCAGACAGGATATGGTTAGCAGTGAGAGTCTAAGGATATTCATGGCCCATTCCGAACACTAATTCGGGAGAAATCAAATCAAATAGTCTCCAAAAATCAATACCCAAGTACAGACCTGTGTGAGACAAGGAATGATATGCCTTTGATTTACCCCCGATATCCAATTCTCGTCCGTACGTATCCAATCACTTCCTGTTTCTTTCTGTCCGCGAATCAGAGTTAATTGCTCCAAATTGGGTTTTTTATTTTAGAAGAAGAATTAAGTTCTCTGTCAAGGAATCCGATGATAGATTTTCCAAATGAAGTGCCACACCAAACTCGTAGTAAGATGCACTCTGATCGCCCACGCTATTCTTATAACGGTGGCCAGTTTTGCGACAATTCCAGCAATCTTTACCCTCGTCCGAATAGTTTAGTTCTTCCTTTCTTCCATCTTTCCTTCTCTATTTCCGCGATATTTCAATCGGGGAGTTATCTGGAATTCGCTGTCGTAACGGGAGTAATCGTAAAATGAATGGAAGGATTCTGTGACCTTCTGTTTCCGGTCTCGAATCATTACAATATAGTCAATATATGTTCGCGAGTCCTTATATTGCCGTCAGAGAGCCGAACATAAACCGAATCTCGCGGACAGACCTATGGTACCGCCAAAACTAGTCACTTTAGCACTAGTCACGTTAAGCATTTGATTTGTCCGGGCTCTATATGATAAATAAAATTTTACACAGACAAGCTATCTGCACCCCCGGTAAATTTGACCTTCCAGTTATAAATTACATAACAAACTTTGTCTGGACGACAAGTAAGATGGGATCTGTGTTATGGTCAACCGAAGAGATCCTGTTAGTCATCCATTATACCGGAGGAAATCACAGCAATTGCTCAATTGCTCGACTGTTACTGAATTGGCAACGATTGTTGCGGAGATCAGTAAATAATTGTTCACAGATTAGTTATTTCATGATATGGCAGTCTGGATCAAATTATGTGCGGTGTATGCTATGTATAATCGACGTAATCATATCTACACTATTTATAGAAAAATAAGTCTTAATATTTGTCGTTTTCTGCCTTCTGTTCTTATTCGACAATCCAGATTGGGCACCACCGTGAATTATACTACGAGACAAGAAACTAACGTGACAGGAGTACAATTTGTGATAGATTTGAACTGAGGTTTGGTTTGACACTTGGCAAAATACGCGATTCGTATCCGTCGGTCGTATTATTTGCTTATTTGTAAAAAAAAGTGAAATTAATTCTAAACGCGATCGGTGCGCGGCGTCGATTAATTAAAATTAAATAGGTGAAGGAGCCTGCGACAACGTTGCGCCCAACGGAGGAAAAACTGAGCCGTGCTCACTTGTAGCGATTGTTGTTGTATCGTTTGTGGACATTTGGTTTGAGTTGTGTTTTATTTGATTATAATATTATAATAATAATTTGGGTTTCTCTTTCTTTCTTGTAAGAAGGCGCTCAAGCTACGGAAGTGGACTTGGACAATGGATTAGGCTTCCTGGAGTAGGAGTCGCAAATAAATTTTCAGAGTGGCAAAATGTTCAGATACCCTGAAAATGGAAGCAGGAGTACCGTAGGGTAGTGTGCTAGGTCCCCTTCTGTATGTACTGTACACCCCAGCTGTCCTCCTACGAACAAGAAACGATGACCTGAACTTTTGAAGACGATTATATTGCAGATAATAACATTGACAACGTAACGGCGGAACTATAAAGAATTTGAAATCGCACACTAAAATGGTTCAAAAATTGTGGAATACAAATAAACGTAGACTAAAGAGTACAAGTAATATATGACGATATGTATCAAAACATTTATAGAGCAAATCAAAATTGACACTAAAGCAAAATATCTTGGCATGACAATAGACTCTAATTAAAAATGGAAACAATACATAATACAAAAACATGAAATTAGAAACAGACTCAGACAACTTAACTCGCTCTTAGGAAAACAATAGAAAATATCATCTCTAATTTATAAAACAATTATCATGTCAATATAGAAATCAGCATAGAAATATAGGGCACAGCGAGTGAAACGACCGACGCAACAATGCAGCGAGTACAATCAAAATGTCTTCGCACAATTACAAACGACGAATGGTATAACCCAAACGACGACATACAAAAAGCCTTTTTTTAAAGCCTTTATTTGATAACTGTTTATGTTTACGACTGTTATTCGAAACTCAGAATGTTCCTAACTACAATGTTAAGTTCAATACATCCTATAACACTTCAATTATGAGTAATAGTTATTATCACCACGAGAGAACGAGCCCAAGAGTGAAAGAGAGAGTTGGAGACAGGGAGAGAAGTACGACCGATAGTTGCATTGGGCTGGTGTTTGTGCCCAATAAATTGCCAAATTGCGATGCAGAAACTAAGGAGATTAGAGAAACGATAACGTCCAAGGGTGCAAACAAACGCAAAGGACTATAGCACAGATACTAGAGTAATAACAAACTTCATTGTTCTGAAAAAAATTGGACATTCCAAAACTTTCATAGTAATAAATGAAACTATAAACTACGTGACATTGTAAATATTAAACTTTAACGTAAACGGTAATTCTTCGACATTAGACACGACATTCTAAAATATCCTTCCTTCTGACGCAGAGCACTGTATGCACAGGAATGGGATGTAGGAGCCATAATTTATACTTCATACGGGCGGTTTTTGGCCGCGACAACTACCTCCGGTAAATTTAAATTGAATTTGGGAGGAATTCATACGGATTCAAAACACTGCAGCCTCATTATGTCACTTAGGTCCCGTACATGCCAAATGCTATTTCCCTGCCATCATCATCATCTAGTACGTACGTTCAAGGCCACACCCCCTTCTTGATTTTTAATTGTTCAACGAACCTTGGCTAACTTTGCCACAAAGTAATTCGCTTCATTGAAAGCACATTATTTCGTCTCTAGACCAGTTCATTCGCATGTATTGTACGTCTCTTCATGGTACCCGCCGTCTGACGAGAAATGTCTTCACGAATGTGTGTCAACTTTGGCACCTCATATACTTTAATATTCTTTAATAATTGATTGACCAAGTCTGCGATATTAGGAAGTACATATTGGTACAATGAAATAATACCAACAAAGGAGCTTAGTATTTGGTTGTACGTGGATCCTAACCATGACTTGCACCTTTTCTGGGTCCACATATAAACCTTGGCGATCGACAACGTATCCTAAATAACGAAGTGAAGGTATACAAAAGTTGCATTTTCCCCTATTCAACCTCAACTGTGATGACAATCGCAATACCTCCTTCAACACCACATTTAGTTTCCTATCGAAGTTACTCGTAACGATAACTAAATCAAAAAAGTAAGAACATGAGATTCTAAGTCAGCTGAATCAATAAACGTCTACTAGGTTACAGGAGTATGCTATATTGCTATAAAAGCCAATACACAATCGACCTGAATTGCGAGCCACCAGTGTTTCAGGTTCTTCGAAATAATGGACTATCTCGCCCTCCAAGTAATCCAGCACCACTCCGTAAATTTCTTACCGGTTTTGTTGGGCTTGATTGAATTGCTTTAAAATCAATGAAAATTCTTCACCCTCCACTTTTTTTTCATCAATTCGCTTCCTATTTCTCGTTTGCTGGCGTCACAGTGAATATAGAGGGGCTTTGAAAAATCTGAACATTGTAGTTAGATGGTCAGATATGTCTTTAACTCCTCAAAAACTAGCCTTCTTCGTTCCAACCAAGTGAACGATTGTTCTTTAAAAAATCTGTTAGCGGACCAGTAACAGAACCATAGTGAATGAACTTCTTATATTATCCGACATTCCTTAGCCGTGGTACAGATCGCTGAGTCGGAAATTCAGAGATAGTAGACACTTTATCTGGATCTGTACGAATATTGTCATTCCCCTCGATTTGCCCAAAATAGTGGACTTTACGAAGATAATAGGGATTTTTGTCTACAGAAATTGTCAAGCCCGATAGTAAAACCGACAGATATATATAAAAGCTATCTGACTCGATCACCAAGACGTCTGGATATATGAACACTTCCGCTCTCCATTAGGCGTGACATCGTCTGAGGCGCTTTGCATAAGCCGAAGGGCAGAACTTTGTAATTATTAAACGTCCGGTCCAGTCTGGTAATGAACTCTGCTTGAGGGAGCTTACTGAGAATTCCATTAATATTAGGTAACTCAACTTCAGAGTAAATTATCTTCTCTATAGCAAGTGGCATCGCGTTTGCTGCTGTATAGATTTGACATTTTCCATGTTGAATTTTTTCCATTTTTCCCATTGAATAAGCTATCCGCTTGGTTTTCTCCAGTCTCTCTTTCGCAAATGAGGAGAAGAGATCTATGACTCATAGTGAGAATGTTTTCTGAGATTCAGACAGGACATGGTTAGCAGTGAGAGTCTAAGGAGATTCATGGCCTATTTCGAGCACTAATCCGGGAGAAATCAAATCAAATAATCCCCAAAAACCAATACCCAAGTACAGATATCGGTGAGACTGGGAATATTATGCCTTTGATTTACCCCCGATATGCAATTCTCGTTTGTACGTATCCAATCACTTCCTGTTTCTATCTGTCCGCGTATCAGAGTAAATTGTTCTATATTTGGTTTTTTATTTTAGAAGTGTAGCGCAGTTTCTGAGCTAATTCAGTTTATGGAATCTCCTCTGTCCAGGGAAGCCGATGATAGATTTTCCAAATGAAGTGCCACACCAAACTCGTAGTAAAATACATTCCGATCGCTCACGCTATCCTGATAACGGTTGCTAGTTTGGCGACAATTTCAGCAATCTTTACCCTCGTCCGAATAGCTTAGTTCTTCCTTCCTTCCTTTCTTCTATCTTTCCTTCTCTATTTCCGCGATATTTCAATCGGGGGGTTATCTGGAATTCGCTGTCGTAACAGGAGTAATCGTAAAATGAATGGAAGGATTTTGTGACCTTCTGTTTCCGGTCTCGAATCATTCCAATATAGTCTATATCTGTGCGCGAGTCCTTATATTGCCGTCGGTGAGCCGAACATAAATCGAATCTCGCGGACAGACCTATAGTACCGCCAAAACTAGTCACTTGCTTTCGCTTTGTCGCATAACAGCAATGAAGATCAAATTCCAGTTAAGCATTTGATTTGTCCGGGCTCTATATGAAAAATAAAATTTTACACAGACAAGCTATCTGCACCCCCAGTAAATTTGACCTTCCAGTTATATCCAATATCCAATTCTCGTTTGTACGTATCCAATCACTTCCTGTTTCTATCTGTCCGCGTATCAGAGTAGATTGCTCTATATATGGTTTTTTATTTTAGAAGTGTAGCGCAGTTTCTGAGCTAATTCAGTTTATGGAATCTCCTCTGTCCAGGGAAGCCGATGATTGATTTTCCAAATGAAGTGCCACACCAAACTTGTAGTAAAACACATTCCGATCGCTTACGCTATCCTGATAACGGTTGCTAGTTTGGCGACAATTTCAGCAATCTTTACCCTCGTCCGAATAGCTTAGTTCTTCCTTCCTTCCTTTCTTCTATCTTTCCTTCTCTATTTCCGCGATATTTCAATCGGGGGGTTATCTGGAATTCGCTGTCGTAACAGGAGTAATCGTAAAATGAATGGAAGGATTTGGTGACCTTCTGTTTCCGGTCTCGAATCATTCCAATATAGTCTATATCTGTGCGCGAGTCCTTATATTGCCGTCGGTGAGCCGAACATAAATCGAATCTCGCGGACAGACCTATAGTACCGCCAAAACTAGTCACTTGCTTTCGCTTTGTCGCATAACAGCAATGAAGATCAAATTCCAGTTAAGCATTTGATTTGTCCGGGCTCTATATGAAAAATAAAATTTTACACAGACAAGCTATCTGCACCCCCAGTAAATTTGACCTTCCAGTTATATCCAATATCCAATTCTCGTTTGTACGTATCCAATCACTTCCTGTTTCTATCTGTCCGCGTATCAGAGTAAATTGCTCTATATTTGGTTTTTTATTTTAGAAGTGTAGCGCAGTTTCTGAGCTAATTCAGTTTATGGAATCTCCTCTGTCCAGGGAAGCCGATGATAGATTTTCCAAATGAAGTGCCACACCAAACTTGTAGTAAAATACATTCCGATCGCTCACGCTATCCTGATAACGGTTGCTAGTTTGGCGACAATTTCAGCAATCTTTACCCTCGTCCGAATAGCTTAGTTCTTCCTTCCTTCCTTTCTTCTATCTTTCCTTCTCTATTTCCGCGATATTTCAATCGGGGGGTTATCTGGAATTCGCTGTCGTAACAGGAGTAATCGTAAAATGAATGGAAGGATTTTGTGACCTTCTGTTTCCGGTCTCGAATCATTCCAATATAGTCTATATCTGTGCGCGAGTCCTTATATTGCCGTCGGAGAGCCGAACATAAATCGAATCTCGCGGACAGACCTATAGTACCGCCAAAACTAGTCACTTGCTTTCGCTTTGTCGCATAACAACAATGAAGATCAAAATCCAGTTAAGCATTTGATTTGTCCGGGCTCTATATGAAAAATAAAATTTTACACAGACAAGCTATCTGCACCCCCAGTAAATTTGACCTTCCAGTTATAAATTACATAATTTATTTCATTATAATATTATAATTATAATTTGGGTTTCTCTTGCTTTCTTGTAAGAAGGAGCTCAAGCTACGGAAGTGGACTTGGACAATGGATTAGGCTTCCTGGTGTAGGAGTCGCAGCGAAGCAAGACGTTGATAGCTGTTAACCGATCAATTGGTTCTCGTAAGTACCACTTGTCAACTATCTCCTCAATAGGTGCATAAATACAGTTACTTCTATATAGCAGAACAAATTTTCCGATACCCTGAAAATGGAAGCAGGAGTACCGCAGGGTAGTGTGCTAGGTCCCCTTCTATATGTATGTACTGTACACCGCAGCCGTCCTCCTACCAACAAGAAACGATAACCTGATAGAACTTTTGCAGACGATTACTTAATAACATTGACAACGCAACGGCGGAACACACTAAAATGGTTCAAAAATTGCGGAATACAAATAAACGTAGACTAAAGAGTACAAGTAATATATGACGATATGCATCAAAACATTTATAGAGCAAGTCAAAATTGACACTGAAGCAAAATGTCTTGGTATGACAATAGACTCTAAATAAAAATGGAAACAATACATAATACAAAAACATGAAATTAAAAACAGACTCAGACAACTTAACTCGCTCTTAGGAAAACAATAGAAAATATCATATCTAATTTATAAAACAATTATCATGTCAATATAGAAATCAGCATAGAAATATAGGGCACAGCGAGTAAAACGACCGACGCAACAATGCAGCGAGTACAATCAAAATGTCTTCGCACAATTACAAACGCTGACTGGTATATCCCAAACGACGACATAAAAAAATTGTTTTTAAACCCTTTATTTGATAACTATTTATGTTTACGACTGTTATTCGAAATTCAGAATGTTTTAGGAACATGTTTAGAACAATGTTAAGTTCAATACATCCTATAACACTTCAATTATGAGTAATAGTTATTAGCACCACGAGAGAACGAGCCCAAGAGTTAAAGAGAGAGTGGGAGACAGGGAGAGAAGTACGAATAAACGTAGACAAAAGAGTACAAGTAATATATGACGATATGTATTGTTCTGAGCGGGTGAGTCTGGTGGCGTTGATTGATGAGGAGGTTGAGAATGCTGTTGCTGCTGGTACTGATGTTGTATTCGCTTGGTTGGTGTTGCAGATAGATGTTGTTGTTGTTGTGGTGTTGGCTGCTGTTGGTGTTACAGGTGGATGTTGTTGTATTCGTTTTTGTGGTTTGACTGCGATCGGTCTTCTCCTCTCGGTGGTCGACAATAAAGTCGTATAAAAGGGTATTTCGCTTGTGTGGACTTGTCTTCTCTGTAGTCGAAATTGAAGTGAAAGAGTAAACCGCGGCAAGACATGGTTGAAGTCCAGCCGCAGTCCGAACTGTCACTTTTGAGTACAAATTTGGCGGCCATCTTGAACCGCTAACGGTGAATGTGTTATCTGGAGATCGCACAACTCGTAATCGATAACACATCACTCGTTAGGGATGGCACACCAAATTGTACCAGGAGGTACGGACGTAAACAAATGTGATCAACTGATCATGAGCTTGAGCTAATACCATTCTTTCGCGTATCCGGCCAACACCAATTGGTCTTCTGCCATAAATCCCATAGTGGGTCGGCAGATGCTCCCAGCGGAAGAGTAAATCAACGATGGCAAGATAATCCCCATTTGTGTTTACTTACTGCTTTTCCTCTGGATGCCAGTTCTCGGTACGCCAGTTCCGCGCTTGCGAACCAATTCATACTCTTCCATCTTCACCATTTAGCGGGAAATGACTGGCTTGAGCCGACTCTACTCTCCTCGTAAACCCGATTCTCCATGGCTGGTACACGTGGCTGTGATGCGCCCCTCGATTGATCTGGATTCACTACAGTGTTGAACTTCCCATGTCGACTTTCCTTGAATATCTGGTGTCTCTAAAGGTTCCCACTCCCGCTTCTTTCCTTCGGGTGAGTAGAGGTGATGCGGTCGTCTCTCGCCACCGCCTCTGGCTCCAAATTGTTTGGTGACTGTACCTGTTAGGTTTCCTTTAACTTGTCCGTCTTTACCCTTATATACGTTATATATTGTTTGTCTCTATCTTCTCGATCACGTTCTCTCAATCGAACCGCTTCTGTAACATATACATTTATCAGAAAGGCAGTGCAGCTGCAAAAGATTTAGGGCCCGATGCAAAACATCTTGCCTGAAATCTTTCCTTTCCTAAAAATAGCCTTCCTAAAAGTAGCCGGCCTCGTTTTTGGAATTAGGAAGCGTGCCTATGTCACGAATAAATGTTTTAACAACGAAGCTTGTTGTCATATCGCTGTTGTAAAATATCCCAAGTGATTCCGAAAATCTGCTCTTTTATAATGCTTCGGGCTCTCCCTAGAGACTGCTTTTCAGATAGTGCATGCGTTGCATATTCGAGAGTATAACTTCCTCGATTACGCATGTGGTAATCATGTCCCGGAAACTACGCCACTTGTGGAAGGTAAATTTTGGGGAGCTCGATTTTTGGCTGATGTAGTGTAGAGTGTACCAATTCACTCTCGTTGATCGACAGCTCGTCTATGCAGTCATTGAGTTCGCCTTGCATTTCACAGTACGCGGTCGCAATGTTCTCATACCGGCTATCCAAAAGAATACCGAGGACACTCTTGTAGCGCGCCCAGCATACTCATAAGTGATTCCTTCTGCCCACAAGGTAGCCTTTCGTTTGCTTTTGTTTCGCAATCTTGCGAGTGTTTGTGGAAAACTTCATAATGAGCTTAACCGCACTCTCTTCTCTAGTTACGAAATAGAAGTATTGAGGTAATGGTTTTCACTGAGTCTTCGATTTATTTTTATATGCAGGGGAACTGGTTATTTATTTAAGTTCATTAAAATATTATAATTAATAAGTATGAGTTGATTTACAAGTTAGATCTTTATATTTCGATAGTTCAAATTCAACTGAACTTTAGGCTGTCCGCTGTAATGTCCGTCTGCATTGCTTATATTGAGTGTTGCGTTTTCTGTAAGATCGTCTATTACCTTTTCTCTGTCTACTATTGTTTTGGCCGTCTGACTCCATTCCCACATTAATTACACATACACACGTTTTAAACATATATCAGGTTTGATATTACAACATATAAGATACAAATCGCTATTTCTTTAATTTTAGGTTATGGTTATTTGTTTTAATTAAAGTAAAATTCAATAATTATAATTACTTTTTACAATACTTATCATAAATTAAGCCTAAACAAGGGTAAGTAAACTAAGTCGCATGTGTAATTATATAGTATTTCGTACTAACAACCATGAGCATAATTAGGGTGACGTATCGAGCGATAAAAGGATCGCGAGAGCTCCTAGCTCTAATTCTAGAAGGAACGTATATGCGATGGTTATGCACAGCATGTATGTAACCTAAGAAAAAATTATGTACGGACTGGTAAAATGGTTTCGACTTCATTGCTTCATGCTGTGCTCCTAAAAGATCTGAAACATGTTACTACATACCACCACACCACATACAGTAATTCCTCGAGGTTGAAATTGTTTTATTGGTGGAATTGTAAAACTTTGTTTTTCAGCAAAATAAACATTAATTTCTTAATTTCTTAATCGATATGAAAATATTTTATTTCACATGGACGGCCTCGTAATATTTCCGCCGTCCACTTCCTACCGCCCTAAAATACAACTTAACATGTAACCAAGATTTTACATAGCCTTAGCATAATTTATATAATAAAACTAACATTATTATCTCTAATTTATGTACGGACTGGTAAAATGGTTTCGATTTCATTGCTTCATGCTGTCCTCCTTCATACATTATGTCAGGTAAAAGATCTGTAACATGTCAACCGGTCGAAATTACTCCGTGTGTTCCGGAACTGCCTCATTATCGCATGTCGTAACGACTACCAATCATCAATGTGATCAACTGGTGGAGTTTGAGCTAATACAATTCTTTCGCGTATCCGGCCAACACCAATTGGTCTTCTGCCATAAATCCCATAGTGGGTCGGCAGATGCTCCCAGCGGAAGAGTAAATCAACGATGGCAAGATAATCCCCATTTGTGTTTACTTACTGCTTTTCCTCTGGATGCCAGTTCTCGGTACGCCAGTTCCGCGCTTGCGAACCAATTCATACTCTTCCATCTTCACCATTTAGCGGGAAATGACTGGCTTGAGCCGACTCTACTCTCCTCGTAAACCCGATTCTCCATGGCTGGTACACGTGGCTGTGATGCGCCCCTCGGTTGATCTGGATTCACTACAGTGTTGAACTTCCCATGTCGACTTACCATGAATATCTGGTGTCTCTAAAGGTTCCCACTCCTGCTTCTTTCCTTCGGGTGAGTAGAGGTGATGCGGTCGTCTCTCGCCACCGCCTCTGGCTCCAAATTGTTTGGTGACTGCACCTGTCAGGTTTCCTTTAACTTGTCCGTCTTTACCCTTATATACGTTATATATTGTTTGTCTCTATCTTCTCGATCACGTTCTCTCAATCGAACCGCTTCTGTAACATATACATTTATCAGAAAGGCAGTGCAGCTGCAAAAGATTTAGGGCCCGATGCAAAACATCTTGCCTGAAATCTTTCCTTTCCTAAAAATAGCCTTCCTAAAAGTAGCCGGCCTCGTTTTTGGAATTAGGAAGCGTGCCTATGTCACGAATAAATGTTTTAACAACGAAGCTTGTTGTCATATCGCTGTTGTAAAATATCCCAAGTGATTCCGAAAATCTGCTCTTTTATAATGCTTCGGGCTCTCCCTAGAGACTGCTTTTCAGATAGTGCATGCGTTGCATATTCGAGAGTATAACTTCCTCGATTACGCATGTGGTAATCATGTCCCGGAAACTACGCCACTTGTGGAAGGTAAATTTTGGGGAGCTCGATTTTTGGCTGATGTAGTGTAGAGTGTACCAATTCACTCTCGTTGATCGACAGCTCGTCTATGCAGTCATTGAGTTCGCCTTGCATTTCACAGTACGCGGTCGCAATGTTCTCATACCGGCTATCCAAAAGAATACCGAGGACACTCTTGTAGCGCGCCCAGCATACTCATAAGTGATTCCTTCTGCCCACAAGGTAGCCTTTCGTTTGCTTTTGTTTCGCAATCTTGCGAGTGTTTGTGGAAAACTTCATAATGAGCTTAACCGCACTCTCTTCTCTAGTTACGAAATAGAAGTATTGAGGTAATGGTTTTCACTGAGTCTTCGATTTATTTTTATATGCAGGGGAACTGGTTATTTATTTAAGTTCATTAAAATATTATAATTAATAAGTATGAGTTGATTTACAAGTTAGATCTTTATATTTCGATAGTTCAAATTCAACTGAACTTTAGGCTGTCCGCTGTAATGTCCGTCTGCATTGCTTATATTGAGTGTTGCGTTTTCTGTAAGATCGTCTATTACCTTTTCTCTGTCTACTATTGTTTTGGCCGTCTGACTCCATTCCCACATTAATTACACATACACACGTTTTAAACATATATCAGGTTTGATATAAGATACAAATCGCTATTTCTTTAATTTTAGGTTATGGTTATTTGTTTTAATTAAAGTAAAATTCAATAATTATAATTACTTTTTACAATACTTATTATAAATTAAGCCCAAACAAGGGTAAGTAAACTAAGTCGCATGTGTAATTATATAGTATTTCGTACTAACAACCATGAGCATAATTAGGGTGACGTATCGAGCGATAAAAGGATCGCGAGAGCTCCTAGCTCTAATTCTAGAAGGAACGTATATGCGATGGTTATGCACAGCATGTATGTAACCTAAGAAAAAATTATGTACGGACTGGTAAAATGGTTTCGACTTCATTGCTTCATGCTGTGCTCCTAAAAGATCTGAAACATGTTACTACATACCACCACACCACATACAGTAATTCCTCGAGGTTGAAATTGTTTTATTGGTGGAATTGTAAAACTTTGGTTTTCAGCAAAATAAACATTAATTTCTTAATTTGTTATTGCACAATATATTTTTATCGAAATATTTAATCGATATGAAAATATTTTATTTCACATGGACGGCCTCGTAATATTTCCGCCGTCCACTTCCTACCGCCCTAAAATACAACTTAACATGTAACCAAGATTTTACATAGCCTTAGCATAATTTATATAATAAAACTAACATTATTATCTCTAATTTATGTACGGACTGGTAAAATGGTTTCGATTTCATTGCTTCATGCTGTCCTCCTTCATACATTATGTCAGGTAAAAGATCTGTAACATGTTTTTACATACCACCATGGCGCGGCTCCGATCGTCTGAAACTTTTTTTCTGCTTCCAGACACTCGTTACAGTGAATGTGGCCTGGAAGAAGACGTGTATCGACTCATCTTTCCCCTATTGTCTTTCCATCAGACCCCTCAACCGGTCGAAATTACTCCGTGACTCCGGAACTGCCTCATTATCGCATGTCGTAACGACTACCAATCATCAATGTGATCAACTGGTGGAGTTTGAGCTAATACCATTCTTTCGCGTATCCGGCCAACACCAATTGGTCTTCTGCCATAAATCCCATAGTGGGTCGGCAGATGCTCCCAGCGGAAGAGTAAATCGCCACCGCCTCTGGCTCCAAATTGTTTGGTGACTGCACCTGTTAGGTTTCCTTTAACTTGTCCATCTTTACCCTTATATACGTTATATATTGTTTGTCTCTATCTTCTCGATCACGTTCTCTCAATCGAACCACTTCTGTAACACATACATTTGTCAGAAAGTCAGTGCAGCTGCAAAAGATTTAGGGCCCGATGCAAAACATCTTGCCTGAAATCTTTCCTTTCCTAAAAATAGCCTTCCTAAAAGTAGCCGACCTCGTTTTTGGAATTAGGAAGCGTGCCTATGTCACGAATAAATGTTTTAACAACGAAGCTTGTTGTCATATCGCTGTTGTAAAATATCCCAAGTGATTCCGAAAATCTGCTCTTTTATAATGCTTCGGGCTCTCCCTAGAGACTGCTTTTCAGATAGTGCATGCGTTGCATATTCGAGAGTATAACTTCCTCGATTACGCATGTGGTAATCATGTCCCGGAAACTACGCCACTTGTGGAAGGTAAATTTTGGGGAGCTCGATTTTTGGCTGATGTAGTGTAGAGTGTACCAATTCACTCTCGTTGATCGACAGCTCGTCTATGCAGTCATTGAGTTCGCCTTGCATTTCACAGTACGCGGTCGCAATGTTCTCATACCGGCTATCCAAAAGAATACCGAGGGCACTCTTGTAGCGCGCCCAGCATACTCATAAGTGATTCCTTCTGCCCACAAGGTAGCCTTTCGTTTGCTTTTGTTTCGCAATCTTGCGAGTGTTTGTGGAAAACTTCATAATGAGCTTAACCGCACTCTCTTCTCTAGTTACGAAATAGAAGTATTGAGGAAATGGTTTTCACTGAGTCTTCGATTTATTTTTATATGCAGGGGAACTAGTTATTTATTTAAGTTCATTAGAATATTATAATTAATAATAAGTATGAGTTGATTTACAAGTTAGATCTTTATATTTCGATAGTTCAAATTCAACTGAACTTTAGGCTGTCCGCTGTAATGTCCGTCTGCATTGCTTATATTGAGTGTTGCGTTTTCTGTAAGATCGTCTATTACCTTTTCTCTGTCTACTATTGTTTTGGCCGTCTGACTCCATTCCCACATTAATTACACATACACACGTTTTAAACATATATCAGGTTTGATATTACAACATATAAGATACAAATCGCTATTTCTTTAATTTTAGGTTATGGTTATTTGTTTTAATTAAAGTAAAATTCAATAATTATAATTACTTTTTACAATACTTATCATAAATTAAGCCTAAACAAGGGTAAGTAAACTAAGTCGCATGTGTAATTATATAGTATTTCGTACTAACAACCATGAGCATAATTAGGGTGACGTATCGAGCGATAAAAGGATCGCGAGAGCTCCTAGCTCTAATTCTAGAAGGAACGTATATGCGATGGTTATGCACAGCATGTATGTAACCTAAGAAAAAATTATGTACGGACTGGTAAAATGGTTTCGACTTCATTGCTTCATGCTGTGCTCCTAAAAGATCTGAAACATGTTACTACATACCACCACACCACATACAGTAATTCCTCGAGGTTGAAATTGTTTTATTGGTGGAATTGTAAAACTTTGTTTTTCAGCAAAATAAACATTAATTTCTTAATTTCTTAATCGATATGAAAATATTTTATTTCACATGGACGGCCTCGTAATATTTCCGCCGTCCACTTCCTACCGCCCTAAAATACAACTTAACATGTAACCAAGATTTTACATAGCCTTAGCATAATTTATATAATAAAACTAACATTATTATCTCTAATTTATGTACGGACTGGTAAAATGGTTTCGATTTCATTGCTTCATGCTGTCCTCCTTCATACATTATGTCAGGTAAAAGATCTGTAACATGTTTTTACATACCTCCATGGCGCGGCTCCGATCGTCTGAAACTTTTTTTCTGCTTCCAGACACTCGTTACAGTGAACGTGGCCTGGAAGAAGACGTGTATCGACTCATCTTTCCCCTATTGTCTTTCCATCAGACCCCTCAACCGGTCGAAATTACTCCGTGTGTTCCGGAACTGCCTCATTATCGCATGTCGTAACGACTACCAATCATCAATGTGATCAACTGGTGGAGTTTGAGCTAATACCATTCTTTCGCGTATCCGGCCAACACCAATTGGTCTTCTGCCATAAATCCCATAGTGGGTCGGCAGATGCTCCCAGCGGAAGAGTAAATCAACGATGGCAAGATAATCCCCATTTGTGTTTACTTACTGCTTTTCCTCTGGATGCCAGTTCTCGGTACGCCAGTTCCGCGCTTGCGAACCAATTCATACTCTTCCATCTTCACCATTTAGCGGGAAATGACTGGCTTGAGCCGACTCTACTCTCCTCGTAAACCCGATTCTCCATGGCTGGTACACGTGGCTGTGATGCGCCCCTCGATTGATCTGGATTCACTACAGTGTTGAACTTCCCATGTCGACTTTCCTTGAATATCTGGTGTCTCTAAAGGTTCCCACTCCCGCTTCTTTCCTTCGGGTGAGTAGAGGTGATGCGGTCGTCTCTCGCCACCGCCTCTGGCTCCAAATTGTTTGGTGACTGTACCTGTTAGGTTTCCTTTAACTTGTCCGTCTTTAGCCTTATATACGTTATATTTTGTTTGTCTCTATCTACTCGATCACGTTCTCTCAATCGAACCACTTCTGTAACACATACATTTGTCAGAAAGGCAGTGCAGCTGCAAAAGATTTAGGGCCCGATGCAAAACATCTTGCCCGAAATCTTTCCTTTCCTAAAAATAGCCTTCCTAAAAGTAGCCGGCCTCGTTTTTGGAATTAGGAAGCGTGCCTATGTCACGAATAAATGTTTTAACAACGAAGCTTGTTGTCATATCGCTGTTGTAAAATATCCCAAGTGATTCCGAAAATCTGCTCTTTTATAATGCTTCGGGCTCTCCCTAGAGACTGCTTTTCAGATAGTGCATGCGTTGCATATTCGAGAGTATAACTTCCTCGATTACGCATGTGGTAATCATGTCCCGGAAACTACGCCACTTGTGGAAGGTAAATTTTGGGGAGCTCGATTTTTGGCTGATGTAGTGTAGAGTGTACCAATTCACTCTCGTTGATCGACAGCTCGTCTATGCAGTCATTGAGTTCGCCTTGCATTTCACAGTACGCGGTCGCAATGTTCTCATACCGGCTATCCAAAAGAATACCGAGGACACTCTTGTAGCGCGCCCAGCATACTCATAAGTGATTCCTTCTGCCCACAAGGTAGCCTTTCGTTTGCTTTTGTTTCGCAATCTTGCGAGTGTTTGTGGAAAACTTCATAATGAGCTTAACCGCACTCTCTTCTCTAGTTACGAAATAGAAGTATTGAGGAAATGGTTTTCACTGAGTCTTCGATTTATTTTTATATGCAGGGGAACTGGTTATTTATTTAAGTTCATTAAAATATTATAATTAATAAGTATGAGTTGATTTACAAGTTAGATCTTTATATTTCGATAGTTCAAATTCAACTGAACTTTAGGCTGTCCGCTGTAATGTCCGTCTGCATTGCTTATATTGAGTGTTGCGTTTTCTGTAAGATCGTCTATTACCTTTTCTCTGTCTACTATTGTTTTGGCCGTCTGACTCCATTCCCACATTAATTACACATACACACGTTTTAAACATATATCAGGTTTGATATTACAACATATAAGATACAAATCGCTATTTCTTTAATTTTAGGTTATGGTTATTTGTTTTAATTAAAGTAAAATTCAATAATTATAATTACTTTTTACAATACTTATTATAAATTAAGCCCAAACAAGGGTAAGTAAACTAAGTCGCATGTGTAATTATATAGTATTTCGTACTAACAACCATGAGCATAATTAGGGTGACGTATCGAGCGATAAAAGGATCGCGAGAGCTCCTAGCTCTAATTCTAGAAGGAACGTATATGCGATGGTTATGCACAGCATGTATGTAACCTAAGAAAAAATTATGTACGGACTGGTAAAATGGTTTCGACTTCATTGCTTCATGCTGTGCTCCTAAAAGATCTGAAACATGTTACTACATACCACCACACCACATACAGTAATTCCTCGAGGTTGAAATTGTTTTATTGGTGGAATTGTAAAACTTTGGTTTTCAGCAAAATAAACATTAATTTCTTAATTTGTTATTGCACAATATATTTTTATCGAAATATTTAATCGATATGAAAATATTTTATTTCACATGGACGGCCTCGTAATATTTCCGCCGTCCACTTCCTACCGCCCTAAAATACAACTTAACATGTAACCAAGATTTTACATAGCCTTAGCATAATTTATATAATAAAACTAACATTATTATCTCTAATTTATGTACGGACTGGTAAAATGGTTTCGATTTCATTGCTTCATGCTGTCCTCCTTCATACATTATGTCAGGTAAAAGATCTGTAACATGTTTTTACATACCACCATGGCGCGGCTCCGATCGTCTGAAACTTTTTTTCTGCTTCCAGACACTCGTTACAGTGAATGTGGCCTGGAAGAAGACGTGTATCGACTCATCTTTCCCCTATTGTCTTTCCATCAGACCCCTCAACCGGTCGAAATTACTCCGTGTGTTCCGGAACTGCCTCATTATCGCATGTCGTAACGACTACCAATCATCAATGTGATCAACTGGTGGAGTTTGAGCTAATACCATTCTTTCGCGTATCCGGCCAACACCAATTGGTCTTCTGCCATAAATCCCATAGTGGGTCGGCAGATGCTCCCAGCGGAAGAGTAAATCAACGATGGCAAGATAATCCCCATTTGTGTTTACTTACTGCTTTTCCTCTGGATGCCAGTTCTCGGTACGCCAGTTCCGCGCTTGCGAACCAATTCATACTCTTCCATCTTCACCATTTAGCGGGAAATGACTGGCTTGAGCCGACTCTACTCTCCTCGTAAACCCGATTCTCCATGGCTGGTACACGTGGCTGTGATGCGCCCCTCGATTGATCTGGATTCACTACAGTGTTGAACTTCCCATGTCGACTTTCCTTGAATATCTGGTGTCTCTAAAGGTTCCCACTCCTGCTTCTTTCCTTCGGGTGAGTAGAGGTGATGCGGTCGTCTCTCGCCACCGCCTCTGGCTCCAAATTGTTTGGTGACTGCACCTGTTAGGTTTCCTTTAACTTGTCCATCTTTACCCTTATATACGTTATATATTGTTTGTCTCTATCTACTCGATCACGTTCTCTCAATCGAACCACTTCTGTAACACATACATTTGTCAGAAAGGCAGTGCAGCTGCAAAAGATTTAGGGCCCGATGCAAAACATCTTGCCTGAAATCTTTCCTTTCCTAAAAATAGCCTTCCTAAAAGTAGCCGGCCTCGTTTTTGGAATTAGGAAGCGTGCCTATGTCACGAATAAATGTTTTAACAACGAAGCTTGTTGTCATATCGCTGTTGTAAAATATCCCAAGTGATTCCGAAAATCTGCTCTTTTATAATGCTTCGGGCTCTCCCTAGAGACTGCTTTTCAGATAGTGCATGCGTTGCATATTCGAGAGTATAACTTCCTCGATTACGCATGTGGTAATCATGTCCCGGAAACTACGCCACTTGTGGAAGGTAAATTTTGGGGAGCTCGATTTTTGGCTGATGTAGTGTAGAGTGTACCAATTCACTCTCGTTGATCGACAGCTCGTCTATGCAGTCATTGAGTTCGCCTTGCATTTCACAGTACGCGGTCGCAATGTTCTCATACCGGCTATCCAAAAGAATACCGAGGGCACTCTTGTAGCGCGCCCAGCATACTCATAAGTGATTCCTTCTGCCCACAAGGTAGCCTTTCGTTTGCTTTTGTTTCGCAATCTTGCGAGTGTTTGTGGAAAACTTCATAATGAGCTTAACCGCACTCTCTTCTCTAGTTACGAAATAGAAGTATTGAGGAAATGGTTTTCACTGAGTCTTCGATTTATTTTTATATGCAGGGGAACTAGTTATTTATTTAAGTTCATTAGAATATTATAATTAATAATAAGTATGAGTTGATTTACAAGTTAGATCTTTATATTTCGATAGTTCAAATTCAACTGAACTTTAGGCTGTCCGCTGTAATGTCCGTCTGCATTGCTTATATTGAGTGTTGCGTTTTCTGTAAGATCGTCTATTACCTTTTCTCTGTCTACTATTGTTTTGGCCGTCTGACTCCATTCCCACATTAATTACACATACACACGTTTTAAACATATATCAGGTTTGATATTACAACATATAAGATACAAATCGCTATTTCTTTAATTTTAGGTTATGGTTATTTGTTTTAATTAAAGTAAAATTCAATAATTATAATTACTTTTTACAATACTTATCATAAATTAAGCCTAAACAAGGGTAAGTAAACTAAGTCGCATGTGTAATTATATAGTATTTCGTACTAACAACCATGAGCATAATTAGGGTGACGTATCGAGCGATAAAAGGATCGCGAGAGCTCCTAGCTCTAATTCTAGAAGGAACGTATATGCGATGGTTATGCACAGCATGTATGTAACCTAAGAAAAAATTATGTACGGACTGGTAAAATGGTTTCGACTTCATTGCTTCATGCTGTGCTCCTAAAAGATCTGAAACATGTTACTACATACCACCACACCACATACAGTAATTCCTCGAGGTTGAAATTGTTTTATTGGTGGAATTGTAAAACTTTGTTTTTCAGCAAAATAAACATTAATTTCTTAATTTCTTAATCGATATGAAAATATTTTATTTCACATGGACGGCCTCGTAATATTTCCGCCGTCCACTTCCTACCGCCCTAAAATACAACTTAACATGTAACCAAGATTTTACATAGCCTTAGCATAATTTATATAATAAAACTAACATTATTATCTCTAATTTATGTACGGACTGGTAAAATGGTTTCGATTTCATTGCTTCATGCTGTCCTCCTTCATACATTATGTCAGGTAAAAGATCTGTAACATGTCAACCGGTCGAAATTACTCCGTGTGTTCCGGAACTGCCTCATTATCGCATGTCGTAACGACTACCAATCATCAATGTGATCAACTGGTGGAGTTTGAGCTAATACAATTCTTTCGCGTATCCGGCCAACACCAATTGGTCTTCTGCCATAAATCCCATAGTGGGTCGGCAGATGCTCCCAGCGGAAGAGTAAATCAACGATGGCAAGATAATCCCCATTTGTGTTTACTTACTGCTTTTCCTCTGGATGCCAGTTCTCGGTACGCCAGTTCCGCGCTTGCGAACCAATTCATACTCTTCCATCTTCACCATTTAGCGGGAAATGACTGGCTTGAGCCGACTCTACTCTCCTCGTAAACCCGATTCTCCATGGCTGGTACACGTGGCTGTGATGCGCCCCTCGATTGATCTGGATTCACTACAGTGTTGAACTTCCCATGTCGACTTTCCTTGAATATCTGGTGTCTCTAAAGGTTCCCACTCCCGCTTCTTTCCTTCGGGTGAGTAGAGGTGATGCGGTCGTCTCTCGCCACCGCCTCTGGCTCCAAATTGTTTGGTGACTGTACCTGTTAGGTTTCCTTTAACTTGTCCGTCTTTAGCCTTATATACGTTATATTTTGTTTGTCTCTATCTACTCGATCACGTTCTCTCAATCGAACCACTTCTGTAACACATACATTTGTCAGAAAGGCAGTGCAGCTGCAAAAGATTTAGGGCCCGATGCAAAACATCTTGCCCGAAATCTTTCCTTTCCTAAAAATAGCCTTCCTAAAAGTAGCCGGCATCGTTTTTGGAATTAGGAAGCGTGCCGATGTCACGAATAAATGTTTTAACAACAAAGCTTGTTGTCATATCGCTGCTGTAAAATATCCCAAGTGATTCCGAAAATCTGCTCTATTATAATGCTTCGGGCTCTCCCTAGAGACTGCTTTTCAGATAGTGCATGCGTTGCATATTCGAGAGTATAACTTCCTCGATTACGCATGTGGTAATCATGTCCCGGAAACTACGCCACTTGTGGAAGGTAAATTTTGGGGAGCTCGATTTTTGGCTGATGTAGTGTAGAGTGTACCAATTCACTCTCGTTGATCGACAGCTCGTCTATGCAGTCATTGAGTTCGCCTAGCATTTCACAGTACGCGGTCGCAATGTTCTCATACCGACTATCCAAAAGAATACCGCGGGCACTCTTGTAGCGCGCCCAGCATACTCATAAGAGATTCCTTCTGCCCACAAGGTAGCCTTTCGTTTGCTTTTGTTTCGCAATCTTGCGAGTGTTTGTGAAAAACTTCATAATGAGCTTAACCGCACTCTCTTCTCTAGTTACGAAATAGAAGTATTGAGGAAATGGTTTTCACTGAGTCTTCGATTTATTTTTATATGCAGGGGAACTAGTTATTTATTTAAGTTCATTAGAATATTATAATTAATAATAAGTATGAGTTGATTTACAAGTTAGATCTCTATATTTCGATAGTTCAAATTCAACTGAACTTTAGGCTGTCGGCTGTAATGTCCGTCTGCATTGCTTATATTGAGTGTTGGGTTTTCTGTAAGATCGTCGAATACCTTTTCTCTGTCTACTATTGTTTTGGCCGCCTGACTCCATTCCCACATTAATTACACATACACACGTTTTAAACATATATCAGGTTTGACATTACAACATATAAGATACAAATCGTGTCACTGGATGAAGCTATTACTTTAATTTTAGGTTGTGGTTATTTGTTTTAATTAAAGTAAAATTCAGAATTATAATAACTTTTTACAATAGTTATTATAAATTAAGCCCAAACAAGGGTAAGAGAACTACGTCGCATGTGTAATTATATAGTATTTCGTACTAACAACCATGAGCATAATTAGGGTGACGTATCCTAGCTCTAATTCTAGAAGGAACGTATATGCGATGGTTATGCACAGCATGTATGTAACCTAAGAAAAGATTATGTACGGACTGGTAAAATGGTTTCGACTTCATTGCTTCATGATATGCTCCTTCATACATTACGTAAAGTAAAAAAAAAGAAACATGTTACTACATACCACCACACCACATACAGTAATTCCTCGAGGTTGAAATTGTTTTATTGGTGGAATTGTAAAACTTTGGTTTTCAGCAAAATAAACATTAATTTCTTAATTTCTTAATCGATATGAAAATATTTTATTTCACATGGACGGCCTCGTAATATTTCCGCCGTCCACTTCCTACCGCCCTAAAATACAACTTAACATGAAACCAAGATTTTACATAACCTTAGCATAATTTATATAATAAAACTAACATTATAATCTCTAATTTATGTACGGACTGGTAAAATGGTTTCGATTTCATTGCTTCTTGCTGTGCTCCTTCATACATTATGTCAGGTAAAAGATCTGTAACATGTTTTTACATACCACCACACCACACCCGCCTTCATATCGCTCTAGGTCCACTTTCGGATAAGCCAACGTTATCAGATTCCGTCACTCATTGTGACCCGCACTCCAAACAACCCGAAGGATAATGTAATGTAATAAATGTAAAAATGGATTACGGGATTCCCGACCTATGAGCTAATTAGCTATATATATTTGTACATTGAATATCATAACAATATAATAAATATATAATATACTATTACATTCTACACATACGGACTAACATATGAATTACACAAAAACTACTACTTATAACTTGGAGACGCGTTCGATTATGAGCGTTGTCCGATCTACTTGATCGAAATTTTGGGAGATCTTCCTCCTGTCCAAGGGCATCATATCGTGGAATATGTTGGCTGTCCGATCAAGATATTTTTCCACAGGAGTCTGCTTAGTTGGGCGATACTCCACGTATTCCGTTCCATCTCTCGTACTTGGCCGGCTGCCCTTTTCTAACTCTAAACGGCGCATGGCGCGGCTCCGATCGTCTGAAACTTTTTTCTGCTTCCAGACACTCGTTCCAGTGAATGTGGCCTGGAAGAAGACGTGTATCGACTCATCTTTCCCCTATTGTCTTTCCATCAGACCCCTCAACCGGTCGAAATTACTCCGTGTGTTCCGGAACTGCCTCATTATCGCATGTCGTAACGACTACCAATCATCAATGTGATCAACTGGTGGAGTTTGAGCTAATACCATTCTTTCGCGTATCCGGCCAACACCAATTGGTCTTCTGCCATAAATCCCATAGTGGGTCGGCAGATGCTCCCAGCGGAAGAGTAAATCAACGATGGCAAGATAATCCCCATTTGTGTTTACTTACTGCTTTTCCTCTGGATGCCAGTTCTCGGTACGCCAGTTCCGCGCTCGCGAACCAATTCATACTCTTCCATCTTCACCATTTAGCGGTAAATGACTGGCTTGAGCCGACTCTACTCTCCTCGTAAACCCGATTCTCCATGGCTGGTACAAGTGGCTGTGATGCGCCCCTCGATTGATCTAAATTCACTACAGTGTTGAACTTCCCATGTCGACCTTCCTTGAATATCTGGTGTCTCTAAAGGTTCCCACTCCTGCTTCTTTCCTTCGGGTGAGTAGAGGTGATGCGGTCGTCTCTCGCCACCGCCTCTGGCTCCAAATTGTTTGGTGACTGCACCTGTTAGGTTTCCTTTAACTTGTCCATCTTTACCCTTATGTACGTTATATATTGTTTGTCTCTATCTTCTCGATCACGTTCTCTCAATCGAACCACTTCTGTAACACATACATTTGTCAGAAAGTCAGTGCAGCTGCAAAAGATTTAGGGCCCGATGCAAAACATCTTGCCTAAAATCTTTCCTTTCCTAAAAATAGCCTTCCTAAAAGTAGCCGGCCTCGTTTTTGGAATTAGGAAGCGTGCCTATGTCACGAATAAATGTTTTAACAACGAAGCTTGTTGTCATATCGCTGCTGTAAAATATCCCAAGTGATTCCGAAAATCTGCTCTATTATAATGCTTCGGGCTCTCCCTAGAGACTGCTTTTCAGATAGTGCATGCGTTGCATATTCGAGAGTATAACTTCCTCGATTACGCATGTGGTAATCATGTCCCGGAAACTACGCCACTTGTGGAAGGTAAATTTTGGTGAGCTCGATTTTTGGCTGATGTAGTGTAGAGTGTACCAATTCACTCTCGTTGTTCGACAGCTCGTCTATGCAGTCATTGAGTTCGCCTAGCATTTCACAGTACGCGGTCGCAATGTTCTCATACCGGCTATCCAAAAGAATACCGAGGGCACTCTTGTAGCGCGCCCAGCATACTCATAAGTGATTCCTTCTGCCGACAAGGTAGCCTTCGTTTGCTTTTGTTTCGCAATCTTGCGAGTGTTTGTGGAAAACTTCATAATGAGCTTAACCGCACTCTCTTCTCTAGTTACGAAATAGAAGTATTGAGGAAATGGTTTTCACTGAGTCTTCGATTTATTTTTATATGCAGGGGAACTGGTTATTTATTTAAGTTCATTAAAATATTATAATTAATAATAAGTATGAGTTGATTTACAAGTTAGATCTTTACATTTCGATAGTTCAAATTCAACTGAACTTTAGTCTGACCGCTGTAATGTCCGTCTGCATTGTTTATATTGAGTGTTGCGTTCTCTGTAAGATCGTCGAATACCTTTTCTGTCTACTATTGTTTTGACCGTCTAACTCCATTCCCACATTAATTACATATACACACGTTTTAAACATATATCAGGTTTGACATTACAACATACAAGATACAAATCGTGTCACTGTATGAAGCTATTACTTTAATTTTAGGTTGTGGTTATTTGTTTTAATTAAAGTAAAATTCAATAATTACAATAACTTTTTACAATAGTTATTAGAAGGGATTTCACTTCTTTTTCTTTTTCTATATTATTTGGTGACGCCGATGGAAATGTATTCTCAATGTTAGGAGTGGGACTGAAGAAGAGATGCATTTACTCAACACTAAATATAAAAATTTCAATTACCTTCCTAAGGTGTGACCAGACCCTCTACAACTTTTCACAGCTAACGGTTTGTTCTTGTAATCTTCATGTCGATGATCTTCTCACTATAAAACTACTGACAATGTTTTAATACCCAGAAATTTAAAAAAAAAGTTATTTAAAAAAATGCAATAACATTAATTAAATGTATTATCAAATATAATATTTATACTAAAAACATGTAACTTTTAATGTAAATTCCATAACTTATTTGAAAGGAACTTATCAACTCATTTATATATTATTAAATATTTATATATTATATTTTCCTTTTCATGTTAATTTTATTAAAAATTTCCAATACAAACTTTTTGCTACAAAGCTATTTTTATACAAAATCCAACTAAAATCTACACCACCACACATTAAAAAAAAGCAGTCCTTATCTGTAACGGCTTCAAAATAAAGTTGTATTTACCATTTAATTTTAATGCTATTATTGATTCTCTGCTTATATTCATTCGTTTCATTTAAAATTGTTTTAAATATTTTTAAATTTTGTTTCATTTTAAGAAATGATCCGTACCTATAATCTCAATTATCTATGAGATCTAAAACTTTGACATTGTGAATATCCATAATATTTTAAAACTTCTAAATTACATATTTTCCAATAATGAGAGCTGGGATTATACGCTTTTTCATAGCTACAAGCCTGAGCTAACCAATGTCCTGAGCTAAACATTGTAAACTAGAAATTAGATATTACGAACAGAGTTCCTTAAACACTAGAGGTTGTATAAGAAGAGGAGATGCCCGTATTATCTTGTATATGTGACATTTGTTTCCCTATATGAAAGGTGATATATATGAAGATTATATATTTATATTATTCCACAGACAACTACACCGATAAGATAAACAGACGGACAGACAGATCATAAAATCTGTGACACTTATATGGTCAATAAATCGTTTTCGAACTGATATCAAAAATAACAATGCATTAAAAATATATGAAATCATATTAAATCCATTTGCATTAGAAATGGAATACTTTTGTGATGGTAAATATGTTAACTTTTCAATTGATAAAATTTCATATAATCATTGGTTTTTGAAACGACTTACACATAATCGCATGATTGTTCTTTCTATAACCTATTTTATATAGCACTACTTTGTATATCAAATGTGTAACTGTATCATTTCCAAAATGGTAAATCGTAAAAAGATACGAATAGAACAAACTTATATAAATAAAGTATACTAAGATATTAATATAAGATAGGTTCGATAATTTATTAAAAAGTTCATACAATGAATATATTTGATTATTTTAAACGTTGCATAAGGGAGGCATTTTTTAACCCTGCTTTCTCAATTGTCATCGTAATGTCAGTGAGCTCTACTGTCGGAAAAGATGTAACTAACATATAGTTTTGATTCTCGTACTCTGGCCGAGCGCTTTAAATATTACAAGAATATTTCAGAACTTGTAGAAATGCTTCGATTGGAGTTACTTACTTTTCTATATATTGACGGATATTCCCCACGGTATGTGAAACATTAAATTGAGCTGCTAATCGCGATCCGTCCGCCAAGCGAATTTGAAGTGATGTAGTTGGTGCTGTGGTATCTAAATTAAGCTTTTCTTTAGCTTCTTTTTCATTTTCTATATTATTTGGCGACGCCGATGGAAATGAATTCTCAATGTTAGGAGCGGGACTAAAGAAGAGATGAATTTACTCAACACAAAATATAAAAATTTCAATTACCTTCCTAAGGTGTGACCAGACCCTCTAAAACTTTTCACAGCTAAAGGTTTGTTCTTGTAATCTTCATGACGATGATCTTCAACATCGACATTGACCATCCAACCCATTTCAAGTAATTCATTAGGAATTTCGCTAGTTAAATAAAAATTGATAAATATTGAAAATACCAATTGAACAATTTACGTATTTCATACCCTCGCATAACAGTTTCTAAGAACTCTTTATTTTCGGGATCATCATACAAACGTAACTCGCCATCATTAATGGAAAAGCCTTGACTCCATAACTTTAATATAACAACAGGTCTTTTTTCTTGTCCAGAATTGCTGCTTGCAGTTTTTACTATAGCATGGTCATCATCTGTCATTCCTAAACGTAACCCGTGTCCCCAATTGATTCCGTTGGAAGTAGATGGCATCGGTGATGTATCAACTGAGCTCTGTTCTTGTGCCATACGAAACATATCACTTAATTGTTCTCGAAAATTTTTCTTTTTCGGTGGTCCCAATACTTGTTGTCCGGAACGTTCAGATCCACCGGCGTAGAAAGCTTGACCTTCTTCATCATCTGATGCATGCTGACCCATGTCATTTAGGGTAGCAAATCTAATAATATATATAGTAAAGGACATCATATATAAAAACAATATTTATACTTTGGCTTTGTAAGAGTGGCATTTCCAAAACTTTCTGTAGAATTACTATTATTACTACTGCCTGATGGCCCTGTTGTGGGTCTAGTAATTTCTTCTACAGAAGTTGTACCTGGGGAATTCAGGTCGTCTGTTTGGTTTCCAAGGAAATTGGACAGAGCATCCTATGAAAATTGAATATAATAATATAATACTTTATCAGTTGTACGATGATTACCTCTAATAACCAATTACTGCTCGATAAATAGAATCTAGCGACATTTTCATCTCCTCCACTAATTTCAATAAACTGAGAAATCAATTGGTCGCGATTGTCCATTGTGAAAATACTTTACTTATTTCAGACTACCGCAATGATTTTACACATTTCAATAAAACAAAAGTACTGTCAATATCAGTGTTACCAGGCTGCAAAAAGCTAAAAAAACAAGCTTTACTTATGCAGACATCGAATTATTACCTAATAAATTCTGAGCAGATTATCTGCCGACAGAACTGCAACAATATAAGACACTATAAATCCGCATGATTCTACTATAATTCGCATGAATGTAAACGCGGTATGGAAAGTTAGTGAAAGCTAAAAAAATATTACACCAACTCAACTTGTATTCGGTTTGCTCAGAGTTACGCCTTATCCGCAATAGAGCAGTGGTAGTGAGCAGTGACAGTGTCCGTGACAGGCCCTCGGCAGCAGATGAGAATAATTAAAAAATCGTATTTTTGATGACGAAACCAATAATTCAAACAATTGATCTTTTATTTTTGAAATTTGAAAATCATTCTATTTCGGATTCAAGGTGTTTGAAATTTTGAAACGAGATGAGAATTTAAAAGTAGTCTAATCAAGCGGTTATCGATGCTTTTGGTAGCTCAACAAAATATTAAAAATAATTTATTATTATATTAAAGAATAATTTAAATTTTTTCCAATTCGTACGTGCCTTTTTTGATTTATTTGTAAATACTTTAAAAGATAATATTGAAGAGATATATTTTACGTCAATATTTTACTATATAAGATTGAAAACAAGCGTGCATTACTTTTTTTTCAAATGCATTAGAGTTTTGAAAGTCACAGTATATGCAGAAGGAAATGTTAAGGTGACTTGTCCACCTTAATTAATCGTCACAAAAACCAATACTCACAAAATCAAGTTATTTTTAATACGATAACATTTAAAATTTTAATAATTTAAAATTTCATGAGAAAGACATGTTGCGCCAGCATATTTAATTTAGTACTATATTACCTCATTAATCCTTTAGATGATTTTACTAATTTGATTTTACTAATTGAATTCAGTCCCATATACATTAAAGTTACAATTTTTGAATTTTTTTAAAAAAATTATGTTAATATTATATAATACTCATTGCGCATTGTTTTTGTGATATTACACCTATCCCTCGCTTTACACGCTACTCGGTCTGCAACTTTTCTATCTTATACGGTTGTTAAAATCAAAATTTAAAAAAATTAAATTTTTAGAAAATTACTCATATTGACTGCAAACATATTAATTTCAGTTAATTATTTATTGAGACTAGTTAAAATATTTTTTCTTTTTTTTGTACATGGTAGTAATATTACTTATGATTAACATTGGAAACTTAGAACTAAATGTATTATTCTAACTAAAAATGAAAAGACAACCCAATTTATTATAAATTTAAATAAGTTTATATAATGTTGAACATGGAATTTGCTAATTTTTGCAAAGCAATATATGTTTATTGTGTTTGTTACCGACACATAAAAAAATTCATGAGTTGCAGGAATCTCAGTCAAACTTACAACTAAAACTTAAAACTGTCTTAAAAATAAGAGCTTAAACATTAACTCTTTACTTTGGAATAGATGTATTTATCTTAAAACGTTGTACGCCAAGATTTTTCCGGTTTATGCACAACCTCAGAATTTGTGTCTCAAATATTTCTATTTCTTTAGCTACAGTAGGGGATATAGTAATCCATATTGGATAAGCATAGGTAATAGGAGCGAATTCTGACTATATATATTAGCTACTTCGTCCTTTCGCTTACATAAGTGTTTATTTAGAAAATGTTTAGAAAGAGTTAAACATAGCTTTTTTTAAAACAGTTCGAGCATATACATTTAATTTGAGAAGTTTAATAAAATGAATTCCAAGATATTTAATTATATTTTTAAGGGTTATTGGAAATTGATCAAAATTGAGAGACAGATTTTTACTTTCAGGTACTACAAAACGGCCACATTTACCGGAAGCGTTTCGAAAGCATGTTGCTTCCGACTTTGACACATTAATCCTGATACCCCATGTTAATAATCAGATTAAGACGATTAGAGGCTACATATGCTGCAGAGGCTACATACATAATTTAGTGCTACATATGGATATTTAGCGTGAGCATATATCAAAGAATCATCAGCATAAAGAATACTTTTAAAACTATTATATTCATGTCGAAAATCATGAATAAAAATAGTATATAGAAAAGGCGCAAATACTGCAGCTTGAGGAACACCACTATGCACTAATCCCAGATCAGAACATATCTCATTTATTTGAATTAAAAAGTGTCTATGTCTGTTAAGAATTTTGAAAAATAATAAGATCGGAGGCTTTAATAAAGTGGTCATAATCAGAATTAGATAAAGAAGAAAACTCAGAGGAGAAATTAAATATATGTGGTGGAAAAAGAGAAACAGTGTAATCAATTACAGAATTTATACTGAAATCTAAATTTATTGGAATATTTTCCTTGTAAATATCATTGTATTGATGTCGAAAAGCCTCCACGTTTTCTTTATTAAGGAAGGTTACTTTCCACAAGAATAATTTTTTTACCAATTATTCTATGAATCACTTCATATGCATTAGTACCTGGTTTAATATTACGGAGGAAATTATTAAATTCTATAGCTTGTTGAATTTCAATTTGTTCTTTTATTATAATTTTTAAAAGTTATATTTGAGTAGATTGGAGCTGGTAAGCTAGACTTCTTCTATTGTAATTAATATGATAAATCCTTTTTGATCTCTTTTGCCAAGCATATTTAATTTTGAATAGTCTTTTTATATTATCAGGAGCTATAAATTTTTTATTTTATAATTCTATTGTTTATGAGTGATCAGAGGATACAGAGTTAACTATTTCAGTAAATTTAACTATGTATTCATCTAATACCGAGTTGGATAAATTCCGATCATTTGTAGGAAATACTTCCGATAATAAATTGTTCCGGTCAGATTGGAAATCGTTCCAATTAGTTTTATTATAGAAGATAATAAAACATGGTGGAACAATGATGGGTTCACATCTGCAAAATTTGAAGTTTAGATGTAAAGGGAAATGGTCAGAGAAAGTCCGTAGGCTTGTTATGGAAAAGTTTTGATTAATATAGTTTTTGAAGGAGTTCCTCCTGATCAAGGTTCCAAGTGATCAAGAATGGTTAACCATTGGGGTAGGAAGGGTTAATATAACAGAATCTAAAAAGGTCTGGCGAAGCATTGGATAAACATAAAATAATCACTTCAAATTCTACCATTTGTATTAGTCATTGAACCATCCCAATAAACAGCCATCGAAGTTTTTGGAGAAGTTAGAAATTTCAGTCAAACTACTATAAAATCCACTGTAGAAAAATTACAAGGGATATAAAGAGTACCAAAAAGAAGCCATCTAGTTCACTATTGATGTGATAATGAATACTAATAAAGCAATTTGGGAATTTGACATTCGAAATAAGTAAAGTTGTATATATTTAACAGTTTTTACTGCAATTCCCACTCCAATTGAAGAGTTATCTCTTATGCTATTGTAGCCTACTAAGAAAATTTTCCGATTTAGTGACACATGTGTTTCTGGAATAAATCCAATGTCAATATCACAATGAGATAAGGTTTGAAGGAGATTAACTCTTCGACTCGATTCAACGAGCGATCTTACATTAAATGTGATCAAATACGATGCACCGAAGGGTCACCGATAGCAGAACTCGAATTTTCCATTAAAATAGAGTGGAAGGTAAATCCAGTGTTTAAGATTTACACAAAATATACAAAAATACAGTTAAAATCTTTAAATATTAAAATAAAAATTTCAAAATTGAAGAGCGAAAAACAATGTCGTCTATTTTCACCAAATCGCGTTACCAATCATCCTGCAAGCCAATTTATTTAAACATATTTAATTATAAATCTGTTAACACTTCAGATGAGTACATGATCTATTGTCATAAACTTATATATGTTTATATATGTTCTTCTTGTATAAGAACACAAAATAAGTGTTTAAGTGTTCAAAGTCAAATTTTATGTTTCTGGGAAATAAATGATATTATACAACTGAACGAGTCACCATTGTTTACTTACACTTTTTAAATTTTTTATATTTCATAATTTCAGTTTTCACAATTAATTATATTGTGTAAATTATTTGAAGTAACTAAATAAGAATAATGTTTTGGAAAAAGCTTGGTTATAGTTGTTTTCGTTTTACACGATTTTTTAATATGAAAATTAATTTTTAGAATTACACGGTTTAGTCAGGAACGTATCTACCGTGTATAACGAGGGATAGGTGCACCTTATTTCTGAGAAATAATTATGATTTAATTATTTAAGGGAAACAATTCCAGATAACTTAGAAACATTTTCAATATACATATGATGCAACTAAAAAAAATTTAACTATATAGGATTACACACGTTCGCAATACGTGTGGAAAAATCACTGAAAAAACCGGGTCATTGACATCATACATTGAGAAATTTCCCATCTTATGATCTTGGATATAAGTTAAAATTCTTTGAAAATTTTTCTGAACACTTAAAGTTTTCCTACATTTTAATCGTGTATGACATGACTTTTATTCGAGTGGGTCGAGAAAATTTTCAACTATTTTTAGACAAAAAGATGAATTTGATTTTTTATTTTGAAGGACCCTCGTTATATTTTTTCATAGTTTTAGAACTTCAGAATCGCTTGTGTAATTTACATTTTCTCGTACATAATTATCAATTATGAAATTAAATCTTGATCTGTGATCTGAATCTGTGATCTTCATTCCTTCATACTCGAATTTCATTCTTTATTGAGACTAATTGAAATATTTTTTGTACAAGGTAGTAATATTACTTATGATTAACACTGGAATCTTAGAACTATATGTATTATTCTAACTAAAAATTAAAAGACAACCCAATTTATTGTAAATTTAAATAAGTTTATATAATGTTGAACATTGAATTTGCGAATTTTTGCTAAGCAATATATGTTTATTGTGTTTGCTACCGACACATAAAAAATTCATGAGTTGCAGGAATCTCAGTCAAACTTACAACTAAAACTTAAAACTGTCTTAAAAATAAGAGCTTAAACATTAACTCTTTACTTTGGAATAGATGTATTTATCTTAAAACGTTGTACGCCAAGATTTTTCCGGTTTATGCACAACCTCAGAATTTGTGTCTCAAATATTTCTATTTCTTTAGCTACAGTAGGGGATATAGTAATCCATATTGGATAAGCATAGGTAATAGGAGCGAATTCTGACTATATATATTAGCTACTTCGTCCTTTCGCTTACATAAGTGTTTATTTAGAAGATGTTTAGAAAGAGTTGTTTTTATAAACATCGCTTTTCTTAATACTGTTCGAGCATATCCTTTGAATTTGAGAAGTTTATTAAAACGAATTCCAAGATATTTAATTATATTTTTAAGGGGTATTGGAAAATGATAAAAATTGAGAGACAGATTTTTACTTTCAGGTACTACAAAACGGCCACATTTACCGGAAGCGTTTCCAAAGCATGTTGCTTCCGACTTTAACACATTAATCCTGATACCATAGTATTAATAATCAGTTAAGACGATTAGAGGCCAAAATTAGTTCTACATATGGATATTCAGCGTGAGCATATATCAAAGAATCATCAGCATGAAGAATACTTTTTGAACTATTATATTCATGTCGGAAATCATGAATAAAATTTGTATAGAAAAGGCGCGGATACTGCAGCTTGAGGAACACCAGTATGCACTAATCCCAGATCAGAACATATCTCATTTATTT
Source organism: Coelopa pilipes (assembly GCA_947389925.1). Taxonomy (NCBI): domain Eukaryota; kingdom Metazoa; phylum Arthropoda; class Insecta; order Diptera; family Coelopidae; genus Coelopa; species Coelopa pilipes. The sequence continues at coordinate 28,044,715 of OX376698.1, read as the reverse complement.
GAATTAAAAAGTGTCTATGTCTGTTAAGAATTTTGAAAAATAATAAGATCGGAGGCTTTAATAAAGTGGTCATAAGCAGAATTAGATAAAGAAGAAAACTCAGAGGAGAAATTAAATATATGTGGTGGAAAAAGAGAAACAGTGTAATCAATTACAGAATTTATACTGAAATCTAAATTTATTGGAATATTTTCCTTGTAAATATCATTGTATTGATGTCGAAAAGCCTCCACGTTTTCTTTATTAAGGAAGGTTACTTTCCACAAGAATCATTTTTTTACCAATTATTCTATGAATCACTTCATATGCATTAGTACCTGGTTTAATATTACGGAGGAAATTATTAAATTCTATAGCTTGTTGAATTTCAATTTGTTCTTTTATTATAATTTTTAAAAGTTATATTTGAGTAGATTGGAGCTGATAAGCTAGACTTCTTCTATTGTAATTAATGTGATAAATCCTTTTTGATCTCTTTTGCCAAGCATATTTAATTTTGAATAGTCTTTTTATATTATCAGGAGCTATAAATTTTTTATTTTATAATTCTATTGTTTATGAGTGATCAGAGGATACAGAGTTAACTATTTCAGTAAATTTAACTATGTATTCATCTAATACCGAGTTGGATAAATTCCGATCATTTGTAGGAAATACTTCCGATAATAAATTGTTCCGGTCAGATTGGAAATCGTTCCAATTAGTTTTATTATAGAAGATAATAAAACATGGTGGAACAATGATGGGTTCACATCTGCAAAATTTGAAGTTTAGATGTAAAGGGAAATGGTCAGAGAAAGTCCGTAGGCTTGTTATGGAAAAGTTTTGATTAATATAGTTTTTGAAGGAGTTCCTCCTGATCAAGGTTCCAAGTGATCAAGAATGGTTAACCATTGGGGTAGGAAGGGTTAATATAACAGAATCTAAAAAGGTCTGGCGAAGCATTGGATAAACATAAAATAATCACTTCAAATTCTACCATTTGTATTAGTCATTGAACCATCCCAATAAACAGCCATCGAAGTTTTTGGAGAAGTTAGAAATTTCAGTCAAACTACTATAAAATCCACTGTAGAAAAATTACAAGGGATATAAAGAGTACCAAAAAGAAGCCATTTAGTTCACTATTGATGTGATAATGAATACTAATAAAGCAATTTGGGAATTTGACATTCGAAATAAGTAAAGTTGTATATATTTAACAGTTTTTACTGCAATTCCCACTCCAATTGAAGAGTTATCTCTTATGCTATTGTAGCCTACTAAGAAAATTTTCCGATTTAGTGACACATGTGTTTCTGGAATAAATCCAATGTCAATATCACAATGAGATAAGGTTTGAAGGAGATTAACTCTTCGACTCGATTCAACGAGCGATCTTACATTAAATGTGATCAAATACGATGCACCGAAGGGTCACCGATAGCAGAACTCGAATTTTCCATTAAAATAGAGTGGAAGGTAAATCCAGTGTTTAAGATTTACACAAAATATATAAAAATACAGTTAAAATCTTTAAATATTAAAATAAAAATTTCAAAATTGAAGAGCGAAAAACGATGTCGTCTATTTTCACCAAATCGCGTTACCAATCATTCTGCAAGCCAATTTATTTAAACTTATTTAATTATAAATCTGTTAACACTTCAGATGAGTACATGATCTATTGTCATAAACTTATATATGTTTATATATGTTCTTCTTGTATAAGAACACAAAATAAGTGTTTAAGTGTTCAAAGTCAAATTTTATGTTTCTGGGAAATAAATGATATTATACAACTGAACGAGTCACCATTGTTTACTTACACTTTTTAAATTTTTTATATTTCATAATTTCAGTTTTCACAATTAATTATATTGTGTAAATTATTTGAAGTAACTAAATAAGAATAATGTTTTGGAAAAAGCTTGGTTATAGTTGTTTTCGTTTTACACGATTTTTTAATATGAAAATTAATTTTTAGAATTACACGGTTTAGTCAGGAACGTATCTACCGTGTATAACGAGGGATAGGTGCACCTTATTTCTGAGAAATAATTATGATTTAATTATTTAAGGGAAACAATTCCAGATAACTTAGAAACATTTTCAATATACATATGATGGAACTACAAAAAATGTAACTATATAGGATTACACACGTTCGCAATACGTGTGGAAAAATCACTGAAAAAACCGGGTCATTGACATCATACATTGAGAAATTTCCCATCTTATGATCTTGGATATAAGTTAAAATTCTTTGAAAATTTTTCTGAACACTTAAAGTTTTCCTACATTTTAATCGTGTATGACATGACTTTTATTCGAGTGGGTCGAGAAAATTTTCAACTATTTTTAGACAAAAAGATGAATTTGATTTTTTATTTTGAAGGACCCTCGTATATTTTTTCATAGTTTTAGAACTTCAGAATCGCTTGTGTAATTTACATTTTCTCGTACATAATTATCAATTATGAAATTAAATCTTGATCTGTGATCTGAATCTGTGATCTTCATTCCTTCATACTCGAATTTCATTCTTTATTGAGACTAATTGAAATATTTTTTGTACAAGGTAGTAATATTACTTATGATTAACACTGGAATCTTAGAACTATATATATTATTCTAACTAAAAATTAAAAGACAACCCAATTTATTGTAAATTTAAATAAGTTTATATAATGTTGAACATTGAATTTGCGAATTTTTGCTAAGCAATATATGTTTATTGTGTTTGCTACCGACACATAAAAAATTCATGAGTTGCAGGAATCTCAGTCAAACTTACAACTAAAACTTAAAACTGTCTTAAAAATAAGAGCTTAAACATTAACTCTTTACTTTGGAATAGATGTATTTATCTTAAAACGTTGTACGCCAAGATTTTTCCGGTTTATGCACAACCTCAGAATTTGTGTCTCAAATATTTCTATTTCTTTAGCTACAGTAGGGGATATAGTAATCCATATTGGATAAGCATAGGTAATAGGAGCGAATTCTGACTATATATATTAGCTACTTCGTCCTTTCGCTTACATAAGTGTTTATTTAGAAGATGTTTAGAAAGAGTTGTTTTTATAAACATCGCTTTCTTAATACTGTTCGAGCATATCCTTTGAATTTGAGAAGTTTATTAAAACGAATTCCAAGATATTTAATTATATTTTTAAGGGGTATTGGAAAATGATCAAAATTGAGAGACAGATTTTTACTTTCAGGTACTACAAAACGGCCACATTTACCGGAAGCGTTTCCAAAGCATGTTGCTTCCGACTTTAACACATTAATCCTGATACCATAGTATTAATAATCAGTTAAGACGATTAGAGGCCAAAATTAGTTCTACATATGGATATTCAGCGTGAGCATATATCAAAGAATCATCAGCATGAAGAATACTTTTTGAACTATTATATTCATGTCGGAAATCATGAATAAAATTTGTATAGAAAAGGCGCGGATACTGCAGCTTGAGGAACACCAGTATGCACTAATCCCAGATCAGAACATATCTCATTTATTTGAATTAAAAAGTGTCTATGTCTGTTAAGAATTTTGAAAAATAATAAGATCGGAGGCTTTAATAAAGTGGTCATAATCAGAATTAGATAAAGAAGAAAACTCAGAGGAGAAATTAAATATATGTGGTGGAAAAAGAGAAACAGTGTAATCAATTACAGAATTTATACTGAAATCTAAATTTATTGGAATATTTTCCTTGTAAATATCATTGTATTGATGTCGAAAAGCCTCCACGTTTTCTTTATTAAGGAAGGTTACTTTCCACAAGAATCATTTTTTTACCAATTATTCTATGAATCACTTCATATGCATTAGTACCTGGTTTAATATTACGGAGGAAATTATTAAATTCTATAGCTTGTTGAATTTCAATTTGTTCTTTTATTATAATTTTTAAAAGTTATATTTGAGTAGATTGGAGCTGATAAGCTAGACTTCTTCTATTGTAATTAATGTGATAAATCCTTTTTGATCTCTTTTGCCAAGCATATTTAATTTTGAATAGTCTTTTTATATTATCAGGAGCTATAAATTTTTTATTTTATAATTCTATTGTTTATGAGTGATCAGAGGATACAGAGTTAACTATTTCAGTAAATTTAACTATGTATTCATCTAATACCGAGTTGGATAAATTCCGATCATTTGTAGGATATACTTCCGATAATAAATTGTTCCGGTCAGATTGGAAATCGTTCCAATTAGTTTTATTATAGAAGATAATAAAACATGGTGGAACAATGATGGGTTCACATCTGCAAAATTTGAAGTTTAGATGTAAAGGGAAATGGTCAGAGAAAGTCCGTAGGCTTGTTATGGAAAAGTTTTGATTAATATAGTTTTTGAAGGAGTTCCTCCTGATCAAGGTTCCAAGTGATCAAGAATGGTTAACCATTGGGGTAGGAAGGGTTAATATAACAGAATCTAAAAAGGTCTGGCGAAGCATTGGATAAACATAAAATAATCACTTCAAATTCTACCATTTGTATTAGTCATTGAACCATCCCAATAAACAGCCATCGAAGTTTTTGGAGAAGTTAGAAATTTCAGTCAAACTACTATAAAATCCACTGTAGAAAAATTACAAGGGATATAAAGAGTACCAAAAAGAAGCCATCTAGTTCACTATTGATGTGATAATGAATACTAATAAAGCAATTTGGGAATTTGACATTCGAAATAAGTAAAGTTGTATATATTTAACAGTTTTTACTGCAATTCCCACTCCAATTGAAGAGTTATCTCTTATGCTATTGTAGCCTACTAAGAAAATTTTCCGATTTAGTGACACATGTGTTTCTGGAATAAATCCAATGTCAATATCACAATGAGATAAGGTTTGAAGGAGATTAACTCTTCGACTCGATTCAACGAGCGATCTTACATTAAATGTGATCAAATATGATGCACCGAAGGGTCACCGATAGCAGAACTCGAATTTTCCATTAAAATAGAGTGGAAGGTAAATCCAGTGTTTAAGATTTACACAAAATATACAAAAATACAGTTAAAATCTTTAAATATTAAAATAAAAATTTCAAAATTGAAGAGCGAAAAACGATGTCGTCTATTTTCACCAAATCGCGTTACCAATCATCCTGCAAGCCAATTTATTTAAACTTATTTAATTATAAATCTGTTAACACTTCAGATGAGTACATGATCTATTGTCATAAACTTATATATGTTTATATATGTTCTTCTTGTATAAGAACACAAAATAAGTGTTTAAGTGTTCAAAGTCAAATTTTATGTTTCTGGGAAATAAATGATATTATACAACTGAACGAGTCACCATTGTTTACTTACACTTTTTAAATTTTTTATATTTCATAATTTCAGTTTTCACAATTAATTATATTGTGTAAATTATTTGAAGTAACTAAATAAGAATAATGTTTTGGAAAAAGCTTGGTTATAGTTGTTTTCGTTTTACACGATTTTTTAATATGAAAATTAATTTTTAGAATTACACGGTTTAGTCAGGAACGTATCTACCGTGTATAACGAGGGATAGGTGCACCTTATTTCTGAGAAATAATTATGATTTAATTATTTAAGGGAAACAATTCCAGATAACTTAGAAACATTTTCAATATACATATGATGCAACTAAAAAAAATTTAACTATATAGGATTACACACGTTCGCAATACGTGTGGAAAAATCACTGAAAAAACCGGGTCATTGACATCATACATTGAGAAATTTCCCATCTTATGATCTTGGATATAAGTTAAAATTCTTTGAAAATTTTTCTGAACACAAGTTTTCCTACATTTTAATCGTGTATGACATGACTTTTATTCGAGTGGGTCGAGAAAATTTTCAACTATTTTTAGACAAAAAGATGAATTTGATTTTTTATTTTGAAGGACCCTCGTTATATTTTTTCATAGTTTTAGAACTTCAGAATCGCTTGTGTAATTTACATTTTCTCGTACATAATTATCAATTATGAAATTAAATCTTGATCTGTGATCTGAATCTGTGATCTTCATTCCTTCATACTCGAATTTCATTCTTTATTGAGACTAATTGAAATATTTTTTGTACAAGGTAGTAATATTACTTATGATTAACACTGGAATCTTAGAACTATATGTATTATTCTAACTAAAAATTAAAAGACAACCCAATTTATTGTAAATTTAAATAAGTTTATATAATGTTGAACATTGAATTTGCGAATTTTTGCTAAGCAATATATGTTTATTGTGTTTGCTACCGACACATAAAAAATTCATGAGTTGCAGGAATCTCAGTCAAACTTACAACTAAAACTTAAAACTGTCTTAAAAATAAGAGCTTAAACATTAACTCTTTACTTTGGAATAGATGTATTTATCTTTAAAAGTTGTACGCCAAGATTTTTCCGGTTTATGCACAACCTCAGAATTTGTGTCTCAAATATTTCTATTTCTTTAGCTACAGTAGGGGATATAGTAATCCATATTGGATAAGCATAGGTAATAGGAGCGAATTCTGACTATATATATTAGCTACTTCGTCCTTTCGCTTACATAAGTGTTTATTTAGAAGATGTTTAGAAAGAGTTGTTTTTATAAACATCGCTTTTCTTAATACTGTTCGAGCATATCCTTTGAATTTGAGAAGTTTATTAAAACGAATTCCAAGATATTTAATTATATTTTTAAGGGGTATTGGAAAATGATCAAAATTGAGAGACAGATTTTTACTTTCAGGTACTACAAAACGGCCACATTTACCGGAAGCGTTTCCAAAGCATGTTACTTCCGACTTTAACACATTAATCCTGATACCATAGTATTAATAATCAGTTAAGACGATTAGAGGCCAAAATTAGTTCTACATATGGATATTCAGCGTGAGCATATATCAAAGAATCATCAGCATGAAGAATACTTTTTGAACTATTATATTCATGTCGGAAATCATGAATAAAATTTGTATAGAAAAGGCGCGGATACTGCAGCTTGAGGAACACTACTATGCACTAATCCCAGATCAGAACATATCTCATTTATTTAAATTAAAAAGTGTCTGTGTCTGTTACAAAAATAACTATATATAACTATAAATAATTTTAATATAAATGGATCAAACCCTATATTAATTAATTTATATAGAATTCCCCTGTGAAATGCCCGATCGAAAGCTTCCTCAATATTTAGAGAAAGGATTTTTTTGAGGATTTTTTGTTATTTAAGAATTTTGAAAAATAACAAGATCGGAAGCTTTAATAAAGTGGTCATAATCAGAATTAGATAAAGAAGAAAACTCAGAGGAGAAATTAAATATATGTGGTGAAAAAAGAGAAACAGTGTAATCAATTACAGAATTTATACTGAAATCTAAATTTATTGGAACATTTTCCTTGTAAATATCATTGTATTGATGTCGAAAAGCCTCCACGTTTTCTATATCATCAGTGATTTCTCTATTAAAGAAGGTTATTCTATGAATCACTTTATATCCGTTAGGACCTGGTTTAATATAACGGAGGAAATTATTAAATTCTATAGCTTGATGAATTTCAATTTGTTCTTAAATTATAATTTTTAAAAGTTATATTTGAGTAGATAAATTCTGACATTCTAGACTTCTTCTATTGTAATTAATGTGATAAATCCTTTTTGATCTCTTTTGCCAAGCATATTTAATTTTGAATAGTCTTTTTATATTATCAGGAACCATACATTTTTATTTTTTAATTCTATTGTTTTTGAGCACTGATCACTCATACAGATACAGAGTTAACTATTTCAGTGAATTTAGCTATGTATTCATCTAATCCCGAGTTGGATAAATTCCGATCAGTTGTAGGAAATACTTCCGATAATAAATTGTTCCGGTCAGATTGGAAATCGTTCCAATTAGTTTTATTATAGAAGATAATAAAACATGGTGGAACAATGATGGGTTCACATCTGCAAAATTTGAAGTTTAGATGTAAAGGGAAATGGTCAGAGAAAGTCCGTAGGCTTGTTATGGAAAAGTTTTGATTAATATAGTTTTTGAAGGAGTTCCTCCTGATCAAGGTTCCAAGTGATCAAGAATGGTTAACCATTGGGGTAGGAAGGGTTAATATAACAGAATCTAAAAAGGTCTGGCGAAGCATTGGATAAACATAAAATAATCACTTCAAATTCTACCATTTGTATTAGTCATTGAACCATCCCAATAAACAGCCATCGAAGTTTTTGGAGAAGTTAGAAATTTCAGTCAAACTACTATAAAATCCACTGTAGAAAAATTACAAGGGATATAAAGAGTAGCCAAAGCCAAAAAGAAGCCATCTAGTTCACTATTGATGTGATAATGAATACTAATAAAGCAATTTGGGAATTTGACATTCGAAATAAGTAAAGTTGTATATATTTAACAGTTTTTACTGCAATTCCCACTCCAATTGAAGAGTTATCTCTTATGCTATTGTAGCCTACTAAGAAAATTTTCCGATTTAGTGACACATGTGTTTCTGGAATAAATCCAATGTCAATATCACAATGAGATAAGGTTTGAAGGAGATTAACTCTTCGACTCGATTCAACGAGCGATCTTACATTAAATGTGATCAAATACGATGCACCGAAGGGTCACCGATAGCAGAACTCGAATTTTCCATTAAAATAGAGTGGAAGGTAAATCCAGTGTTTAAGATTTACACAAAATATACAAAAATACAGTTAAAATCTTTAAATATTAAAATAAAAATTTCAAAATTGAAGAGCGAAAAACAATGTCGTCTATTTTCACCAAATCGCGTTACCAATCATCCTGCAAGCCAATTTATTTAAACTTATTTAATTATAAATCTGTTAACACTTCAGATGAGTACGTGATCTATTGTCATAAACTTATATATGTTTATATATGTTCTTCTTGTATAAGAACACAAAATAAGTGTTTAAGTGTTCAAAGTCAAATTTTATGTTTCTGGGAAATAAATGATATTATACAACTGAACGAGTCACCATTGTTTACTTACACTTTTTAAATTTTTTATATTTCATAATTTCAGTTTTCACAATTAATTATATTGTGTAAATTATTTGAAGTAACTAAATAAGAATAATGTTTTGGAAAAAGCTTGGTTATAGTTGTTTTCGTTTTACACGATTTTTTAATATGAAAATTAATTTTTAGAATTACACGGTTTAGTCAGGAACGTATCTACCGTGTATAACGAGGGATAGGTGCACCTTATTTCTGAGAAATAATTATGATTTCATTATTTAAGGGAAACAATTCCAGATAACTCAGAAACATTTTCAATATACATATGATGCAACTAAAAAAAATTTAACTATATAGGATTACACACGTTCGCAATACGTGTGGACAAAATCACTGAAAAAACCGGGTCATTGACATCATACATTGAGAAATTTCCCATCTTATGATCTTGGATATAAGTTAAAATTCTTTGAAAATTTTTCTGAACACAAGTTTTCCTACATTTTAATCGTGTATGACATGACTTTTATTCGAGTGGGTCGAGAAAATTTTCAACTATTTTTAGACAAAAAGATGAATTTGATTTTTTATTTTGAAGGACCCTCGTTATATTTTTTCATAGTTTTAGAACTTCAGAATCGCTTGTGTAATTTACATTTTCTCGTACATAATTATCAATTATGAAATTAAATCTTGATCTGTGATCTGAATCTGTGATCTTCATTCCTTCATACTCGAATTTCATTCTTTATTGAGACTAATTGAAATATTTTTTGTACAAGGTAGTAATATTACTTATGATTAACACTGGAATCTTAGAACTATATGTATTATTCTAACTAAAAATTAAAAGACAACCCAATTTATTGTAAATTTAAATAAGTTTATATAATGTTGAACATTGAATTTGCGAATTTTTGCTAAGCAATATATGTTTATTGTGTTTGCTACCGACACATAAAAAATTCATGAGTTGCAGGAATCTCAGTCAAACTTACAACTAAAACTTAAAACTGTCTTAAAAATAAGAGCTTAAACATTAACTCTTTACTTTGGAATAGATGTATTTATCTTTAAAAGTTGTACGCCAAGATTTTTCCGGTTTATGCACAACCTCAGAATTTGTGTCTCAAATATTTCTATTTCTTTAGCTACAGTAGGGGATATAGTAATCCATATTGGATAAGCATAGGTAATAGGAGCGAATTCTGACTATATATATTAGCTACTTCGTCCTTTCGCTTACATAAGTGTTTATTTAGAAGATGTTTAGAAAGAGTTGTTTTTATAAACATCGCTTTTCTTAATACTGTTCGAGCATATCCTTTGAATTTGAGAAGTTTATTAAAACGAATTCCAAGATATTTAATTATATTTTTAAGGGGTATTGGAAAATGATCAAAATTGAGAGACAGATTTTTACTTTCAGGTACTACAAAACGGCCACATTTACCGGAAGCGTTTCCAAAGCATGTTACTTCCGACTTTAACACATTAATCCTGATACCATAGTATTAATAATCAGTTAAGACGATTAGAGGCCAAAATTAGTTCTACATATGGATATTCAGCGTGAGCATATATCAAAGAATCATCAGCATGAAGAATACTTTTTGAACTATTATATTCATGTCGGAAATCATGAATAAAATTTGTATAGAAAAGGCGCGGATACTGCAGCTTGAGGAACACTACTATGCACTAATCCCAGATCAGAACATATCTCATTTATTTAAATTAAAAAGTGTCTGTGTCTGTTACAAAAATAACTATATATAACTATAAATAATTTTAATATAAATGGATCAAACCCTATATTAATTAATTTATATAGAATTCCCCTGTGAAATGCCCGATCGAAAGCTTCCTCAATATTTAGAGAAAGGATTTTTTTGAGGATTTTTTGTTATTTAAGAATTTTGAAAAATAACAAGATCGGAAGCTTTAATAAAGTGGTCATAATCAGAATTAGATAAAGAAGAAAACTCAGAGGAGAAATTAAATATATGTGGTGAAAAAAGAGAAACAGTGTAATCAATTACAGAATTTATACTGAAATCTAAATTTATTGGAACATTTTCCTTGTAAATATCATTGTATTGATGTCGAAAAGCCTCCACGTTTTCTATATCATCAGTGATTTCTCTATTAAAGAAGGTTATTCTATGAATCACTTTATATCCGTTAGGACCTGGTTTAATATAACGGAGGAAATTATTAAATTCTATAGCTTGATGAATTTCAATTTGTTCTTAAATTATAATTTTTAAAAGTTATATTTGAGTAGATAAATTCTGACATTCTAGACTTCTTCTATTGTAATTAATGTGATAAATCCTTTTTGATCTCTTTTGCCAAGCATATTTAATTTTGAATAGTCTTTTTATATTATCAGGAACCATAAATTTTTATTTTTTAATTCTATTGTTTTTGAGCACTGATCACTCATACAGATACAGAGTTAACTATTTCAGTGAATTTAGCTATGTATTCATCTAATCCCGAGTTGGATAAATTCCGATCAGTTGTAGGAAATACTTCCGATAATAAATTGTTCCGGTCAGATTGGAAATCGTTCCAATTAGTTTTATTATAGAAGATAATAAAACATGGTGGAACAATGATGGGTTCACATCTGCAAAATTTGAAGTTTAGATGTAAAGGGAAATGGTCAGAGAAAGTCCGTAGGCTTGTTATGGAAAAGTTTTGATTAATATAGTTTTTGAAGGAGTTCCTCCTGATCAAGGTTCCAAGTGATCAAGAATGGTTAACCATTGGGGTAGGAAGGGTTAATATAACAGAATCTAAAAAGGTCTGGCGAAGCATTGGATAAACATAAAATAATCACTTCAAATTCTACCATTTGTATTAGTCATTGAACCATCCCAATAAACAGCCATCGAAGTTTTTGGAGAAGTTAGAAATTTCAGTCAAACTACTATAAAATCCACTGTAGAAAAATTACAAGGGATATAAAGAGTACCAAAAAGAAGCCATCTAGTTCACTATTGATGTGATAATGAATACTAATAAAGCAATTTGGGAATTTGACATTCGAAATAAGTAAAGTTGTATATATTTAACAGTTTTTACTGCAATTCCCACTCCAATTGAAGAGTTATCTCTTATGCTATTGTAGCCTACTAAGAAAATTTTCCGATTTAGTGACACATGTGTTTCTGGAATAAATCCAATGTCAATATCACAATGAGATAAGGTTTGAAGGAGATTAACTCTTCGACTCGATTCAACGAGCGATCTTACATTAAATGTGATCAAATACGATGCACCGAAGGGTCACCGATAGCAGAACTCGAATTTTCCATTAAAATAGAGTGGAAGGTAAATCCAGCGTTTAAGATTTACACAAAATATACAAAAATACAGTTAAAATCTTTAAATATTAAAATAAAAATTTCAAAATTGAAGAGCGAAAAACGATGTCGTCTATTTTCACCAAATCGCGTTACCAATCATCCTGCAAGCCAATTTATTTAAACATATTTAATTATAAATCTGTTAACACTTCAGATGAGTACATGATCTATTGTCATAAACTTATATATGTTTATATATGTTCTTCTTGTATAAGAACACAAAATAAGTGTTTAAGTGTTCAAAGTCAAATTTTATGTTTCTGGGAAATAAATGATATTATACAACTGAACGAGTCACCATTGTTTACCTACACTTTTTAAATTTTTTATATTTCATAATTTCAGTTTTCACAATTAATTATATTGTGTAAATTATTTGAAGTAACTAAATAAGAATAATGTTTTGGAAAAAGCTTGGTTATAGTTGTTTTCGTTTTACACGATTTTTTAATATGAAAATTAATTTTTAGAATTACACGGTTTAGTCAGGAACGTATCTACCGTGTATAACGAGGGATAGGTGCACCTTATTTCTGAGAAATAATTATGATTTAATTATTTGAGGGAAACAATTCCAGATAACTTAGAAACATTTTCAATATGCATATGATGGAACTAAAAAAAATTTAACTATATAGGATTACACACGTTCGCAATACGTGTGGAAAAATCACTGAAAAAACCGGGTCATTGACATCATACATTGAGAAATTTCCCATCTTATGATCTTGGATTTAAGTTAAAACTCTTTAAACATTTTTCTGAACAACTAAAGTTTTTCTACATTTTAATCGTGTATGACATAACTTTTATTCGAGTGGGTCGAGCAAATGTTCTCCTATATTTAGACAAAAAGATGAATTTGATTTTTGTATTTTGAAGGACCCTCGTTATAGGTAATAGGAGCGAATTCTGACTATATATATTAGCTACTTCGTCCTTTCGCTTACATAAGTGTTTATTTAGAAGATGTTTAGAAAGAGTTGTTTTTATAAACATCGCTTTTCTTAATACTGTTCGAGCATATCCTTTGAATTTGAGAAGTTTATTAAAACGAATTCCAAGATATTTAATTATATTTTTAAGGGGTATTGGAAAATGATCAAAATTGAGAGACAGATTTTTACTTTCAGGTACTACAAAACGGCCACATTTACCGGAAGCGTTTCCAAAGCATGTTGCTTCCGACTTTAACACATTAATCCTGATACCATAGTATTAATAATCAGTTAAGACGATTAGAGGCCAAAATTAGTTCTACATATGGATATTCAGCGTGAGCATATATCAAAGAATCATCAGCATGAAGAATACTTTTTGTACTATTATATTCATGTCGGAAATCATGAATAAAATTTGTATAGAAAAGGCGCGGATACTGCAGCTTGAGGAACACTACTATGCACTAATCCCAGATCAGAACATATCTCATTTATTTAAATTAAAAAGTGTCTGTGTCTGTTACAAAAATAACGATATATAACTATAAATAATTTTAATATAAATGGATCAAACCCTATATTAATTAATTTATATAGAATTCCCCTGTGAAATGCCCGATCGAAAGCTTCCTCAATATTTAGAGAAAGGATTTTTTTGCGGATTTTTTGTTATTTAAGAATTTTGAAAAATAACAAGATCGGAAGCTTTAATAAAGTGGTCATAATCAGAATTAGATAAAGAAGAAAACTCAGAGGAGAAATTAAATATATGTGGTGGAAAAAGAGAAACAGTGTAATCAATTACAGAATTTATACTGAAATCTAAATTTATTGGAATATTTTCCTTGTAAATATCATTGTATTGATGTCGAAAAGCCTCCACGTTTTCTATATCATCAGTGATCACTTTATATCCGTTAGGACCTGGTTTAATATAACGGAGGAAATTATTAAATTCTATAGCTTGATGAATTTCAATTTGTTCTTAAATTATAATTTTTAAAAGTTATATTTGAGTAGATAAATTCTGACATTCTAGACTTCTTCTATTGTAATTAATGTGATAAATCCTTTTTGATATCTTTTGCCAAGCATATTTAATTTTGAATAGTCTTTTTATATTATCAGGAACCATAAATTTTTATTTTTTAATTCTATTGTTTTTGAGTGATCAGTGGATACAGAGTTAACTATTTCAGTGAATTTAGCTATGTATTCATCTAATACCGAGTTGGATAAATTCCGATCAGTTGTAGGAAATACTTCCGATAATAAATTGTTCCGGTCAGATTGGAAATCGTTCCAATTAGTTTTATTATAGAAGATAATAAAACATGGTGGAACAATGATGGGTTCACATCTGCAAAATTTGAAGTTTAGATGTAAAGGGAAATGGTCAGAGAAAGTCCGTAGGCTTGTTATGGAAAAGTTTTGATTAATATAGTTTTTGAAGGAGTTCCTCCTGATCAAGGTTCCAAGTGATCAAGAATGGTTAACCATTGGGGTAGGAAGGGTTAATATAACAGAATCTAAAAAGGTCTGGCGAAGCATTGGATAAACATAAAATAATCACTTCAAATTCTACCATTTGTATTAGTCATTGAACCATCCCAATAAACAGCCATCGAAGTTTTTGGAGAAGTTAGAAATTTCAGTCAAACTACTATAAAATCCACTGTAGAAAAATTACAAGGGATATAAAGAGTACCAAAAAGAAGCCATCTAGTTCACTATTGATGTGATAATGAAT
Organism: Coelopa pilipes; assembly: GCA_947389925.1. NCBI lineage: Eukaryota > Metazoa > Arthropoda > Insecta > Diptera > Coelopidae > Coelopa > Coelopa pilipes. The sequence continues at coordinate 28,029,695 of OX376698.1, read as the reverse complement.
ACTAATAAAGCAATTTGGGAATTTGACATTCGAAATAAGTAAAGTTGTATATATTTAACAGTTTTTACTGCAATTCCCACTCCAATTGAAGAGTTATCTCTTATGCTATTGTAGCCTACTAAGAAAATTTTCCGATTTAGTGACACATGTGTTTCTGGAATAAATCCAATGTCAATATCACAATGAGATAAGGTTTGAAGGAGATTAACTCTTCGACTCGATTCAACGAGCGATCTTACATTAAATGTGATCAAATACGATGCACCGAAGGGTCACCGATAGCAGAACTCGAATTTTCCATTAAAATAGAGTGGAAGGTAAATCCAGTGTTTAAGATTTACACAAAATATACAAAAATACAGTTAAAATCTTTAAATATTAAAATAAAAATTTCAAAATTGAAGAGCGAAAAACAATGTCGTCTATTTTCACCAAATCGCGTTACCAATCATCCTGCAAGCCAATTTATTTAAACATATTTAATTATAAATCTGTTAACACTTCAGATGAGTACATGATCTATTGTCATAAACTTATATATGTTTATATATGTTCTTCTTGTATAAGAACACAAAATAAGTGTTTAAGTGTTCAAAGTCAAATTTTATGTTTCTGGGAAATAAATGATATTATACAACTGAACGAGTCACCATTGTTTACTTACACTTTTTAAATTTTTTATATTTCATAATTTCAGTTTTCACAATTAATTATATTGTGTAAATTATTTGAAGTAACTAAATAAGAATAATGTTTTGGAAAAATTTGAAAAGCTATATTTGAGTAGATAAATTCTGACATTCTAGACTTCTTCTATTGTAATTAATGTGATAAATCCTTTTTGATATCTTTTGCCAAGCATATTTAATTTTGAATAGTCTTTTTATATTATCAGGAACCATAAATTTTTATTTTTTAATTCTATTGTTTTTGAGTGATCAGTGGATACAGAGTTAACTATTTCAGTGAATTTAGCTATGTATTCATCTAATACCGAGTTGGATAAATTCCGATCAGTTGTAGGAAATACTTCCGATAATAAATTGTTCCGGTCAGATTGGAAATCGTTCCAATTAGTTTTATTATAGAAGATAATAAAACATGGTGGAACAATGATGGGTTCACATCTGCAAAATTTGAAGTTTAGATGTAAAGGGAAATGGTCAGAGAAAGTCCGTAGGCTTGTTATGGAAAAGTTTTGATTAATATAGTTTTTGAAGGAGTTCCTCCTGATCAAGGTTCCAAGTGATCAAGAATGGTTAACCATTGGGGTAGGAAGGGTTAATATAACAGAATCTAAAAAGGTCTGGCGAAGCATTGGATAAACATAAAATAATCACTTCAAATTCTACCATTTGTATTAGTCATTGAACCATCCCAATAAACAGCCATCGAAGTTTTTGGAGAAGTTAGAAATTTCAGTCAAACTACTATAAAATCCACTGTAGAAAAATTACAAGGGATATAAAGAGTACCAAAAAGAAGCCATCTAGTTCACTATTGATGTGATAATGAATACTAATAAAGCAATTTGGGAATTTGACATTCGAAATAAGTAAAGTTGTATATATTTAACAGTTTTTACTGCAATTCCCACTCCAATTGAAGAGTTATCTCTTATGCTATTGTAGCCTACTAAGAAAATTTTCCGATTTAGTGACACATGTGTTTCTGGAATAAATCCAATGTCAATATCACAATGAGATAAGGTTTGAAGGAGATTAACTCTTCGATTCGATTCAACGAGCGATCTTACATTAAATGTGATCAAATACGATGCACCGAAGGGTCACCGATAGCAGAACTCGAATTTTCCATTAAAATAGAGTGGAAGGTAAATCCAGTGTTTAAGATTTACACAAAATATACAAAAATACAGTTAAAATCTTTAAATATTAAAATAAAAATTTCAAAATTGAAGAGCGAAAAACAATGTGTTTCTGGAATAAATCCAATGTCAATATCACAATGAGATAAGGTTTGAAGGAGATTAACTCTTCGACTCGATTCAACGAGCGATCTTACATTAAATGTGATCAAATACGATGCACCGAAGGGTCACCGATAGCAGAACTCGAATTTTCCATTAAAATAGAGTGGAAGGTAAATCCAGCGTTTAAGATTTACACAAAATATACAAAAATACAGTTAAAATCTTTAAATATTAAAATAAAAATTTCAAAATTGAAGAGCGAAAAACGATGTCGTCTATTTTCACCAAATTTACCAATCATCCTGCAAGCCAATTTATTTAAACATATTTAATTATAAATCTGTTAACACTTCAGATGAGTACATGATCTATTGTCATAAACTTATATATGTTTATATATGTTCTTCTTGTATAAGAACACAAAATAAGTGTTTAAGTGTTCAAAGTCAAATTTTATGTTTCTGGGAAATAAATGATATTATACAACTGAACGAGTCACCATTGTTTACCTACACTTTTTAAATTTTTTATATTTCATAATTTCAGTTTTCACAATTAATTATATTGTGTAAATTATTTGAAGTAACTAAATAAGAATAATGTTTTGGAAAAAGCTTGGTTATAGTTGTTTTCGTTTTACACGATTTTTTAATATGAAAATTAATTTTTAGAATTACACGGTTTAGTCAGGAACGTATCTACCGTGTATAACGAGGGATAGGTGCACCTTATTTCTGAGAAATAATTATGATTTAATTATTTGAGGGAAACAATTCCAGATAACTTAGAAACATTTTCAATATACATATGATGGAACTAAAAAAAATTTAACTATATAGGATTACACACGTTCGCAATACGTGTGGAAAAATCACTGAAAAAACCGGGTCATTGACATCATACATTGAGAAATTTCCCATCTTATGATCTTGGATTTAAGTTAAAACTCTTTAAACATTTTTCTGAACAACTAAAGTTTTTCTACATTTTAATCGTGTATGACATAACTTTTATTCGAGTGGGTCGAGCAAATGTTCTCCTATATTTAGACAAAAAGATGAATTTGATTTTTGTATTTTGAAGGACCCTCGTTATATTTTTTAATAGTTTTAGAACTTCAAAATCGCTTGTGTAATTTACATTTTCTCGTACATAATTATCAATTATGAAATTAAATCTTGATCTGTGATCTGAATCTGTGATCTTCATTCCTTCATACTCGAATTTCATTCTTTATTGAGACTAATTGAAATATTTTTTGTACAAGGTAGTAATATTACTTATGATTAACACTGGAATCTTAGAACTATATGTATTATTCTAACTAAAAATTAAAAGACAACCCAATTTATTGTAAATTTAAATAAGTTTATATAATGTTGAACATTGAATTTGAGAATTTTTGCAAAGCAATATATGTTTATTGTGTTTGCTACCGACACATAAAAAATTCATGAGTTGCAGGAATCTCAGTCAAACTTACAACTAAAACTTAAAACTGTCTTAAAAATAAGAGCTTAAACATTAACTCTTTACTTTGGAATAGATGTATTTATCTTAAAACGTTGTACGCCAAGATTTTTCCGGTTTATGCACAACCTCAGAATTTGTGTCTCAAATATTTCTATTTCTTTAGCTACAGTAGGGGATATAGTAATCCATATTGGATAAGCATAGGTAATAGGAGCGAATTCTGACTATATATATTAGCTACTTCGTCCTTTCGCTTACATAAGTGTTTATTTAGAAGATGTTTAGAAAGAGTTGTTTTTATAAACATCGCTTTTCTTAATACTGTTCGAGCATATCCTTTGAATTTGAGAAGTTTATTAAAACGAATTCCAAGATATTTAATTATATTTTTAAGGGGTATTGGAAAATGATCAAAATTGAGAGACAGATTTTTACTTTCAGGTACTACAAAACGGCCACATTTACCGGAAGCGTTTCCAAAGCATGTTGCTTCCGACTTTAACACATTAATCCTGATACCATAGTATTAATAATCAGTTAAGACGATTAGAGGCCAAAATTAGTTCTACATATGGATATTCAGCGTGAGCATATATCAAAGAATCATCAGCATGAAGAATACTTTTTGTACTATTATATTCATGTCGGAAATCATGAATAAAATTTGTATAGAAAAGGCGCGGATACTGCAGCTTGAGGAACACTACTATGCACTAATCCCAGATCAGAACATATCTCATTTATTTAAATTAAAAAGTGTCTGTGTCTGTTACAAAAATAACGATATATAACTATAAATAATTTTAATATAAATGGATCAAACCCTATATTAATTAATTTATATAGAATTCCCCTGTGAAATGCCCGATTGAAAGCTTCCTCAATATTTAGAGAAAGGATTTTTTTGCGGATTTTTTGTTATTTAAGAATTTTGAAAAATAACAAGATCGGAAGCTTTAATAAAGTGGTCATAATCAGAATTAGATAAAGAAGAAAACTCAGAGGAGAAATTAAATATATGTGGTGGAAAAAGAGAAACAGTGTAATCAATTACAGAATTTATACTGAAATCTAAATTTATTGGAATATTTTCCTTGTAAATATCATTGTATTGATGTCGAAAAGCCTCCACGTTTTCTATATCATCAGTGATCACTTTATATCCGTTAGGACCTGGTTTAATATAACGGAGGAAATTATTAAATTCTATAGCTTGATGAATTTCAATTTGTTCTTAAATTATAATTTTTAAAAGTTATATTTGAGTAGATAAATTCTGACATTCTAGACTTCTTCTATTGTAATTAATGTGATAAATCCTTTTTGATATCTTTTGCCAAGCATATTTAATTTTGAATAGTCTTTTTATATTATCAGGAACCATAAATTTTTATTTTTTAATTCTATTGTTTTTGAGTGATCAGTGGATACAGAGTTAACTATTTCAGTGAATTTAGCTATGTATTCATCTAATACCGAGTTGGATAAATTCCGATCAGTTGTAGGAAATACTTCCGATAATAAATTGTTCCGGTCAGATTGGAAATCGTTCCAATTAGTTTTATTATAGAAGATAATAAAACATGGTGGAACAATGATGGGTTCACATCTGCAAAATTTGAAGTTTAGATGTAAAGGGAAATGGTCAGAGAAAGTCCGTAGGCTTGTTATGGAAAAGTTTTGATTAATATAGTTTTTGAAGGAGTTCCTCCTGATCAAGGTTCCAAGTGATCAAGAATGGTTAACCATTGGGGTAGGAAGGGTTAATATAACAGAATCTAAAAAGGTCTGGCGAAGCATTGGATAAACATAAAATAATCACTTCAAATTCTACCATTTGTATTAGTCATTGAACCATCCCAATAAACAGCCATCGAAGTTTTTGGAGAAGTTAGAAATTTCAGTCAAACTACTATAAAATCCACTGTAGAAAAATTACAAGGGATATAAAGAGTACCAAAAAGAAGCCATCTAGTTCACTATTGATGTGATAATGAATACTAATAAAGCAATTTGGGAATTTGACATTCGAAATAAGTAAAGTTGTATATATTTAACAGTTTTTACTGCAATTCCCACTCCAATTGAAGAGTTATCTCTTATGCTATTGTAGCCTACTAAGAAAATTTTCCGATTTAGTGACACATGTGTTTCTGGAATAAATCCAATGTCAATATCACAATGAGATAAGGTTTGAAGGAGATTAACTCTTCGACTCGATTCAACGAGCGATCTTACATTAAATGTGATCAAATACGATGCACCGAAGGGTCACCGATAGCAGAACTCGAATTTTCCATTAAAATAGAGTGGAAGGTAAATCCAGTGTTTAAGATTTACACAAAATATACAAAAATACAGTTAAAATCTTTAAATATTAAAATAAAAATTTCAAAATTGAAGAGCGAAAAACAATGTCGTCTATTTTCACCAAATCGCGTTACCAATCATCCTGCAAGCCAATTTATTTAAACATATTTAATTATAAATCTGTTAACACTTCAGATGAGTACATGATCTATTGTCATAAACTTATATATGTTTATATATGTTCTTCTTGTATAAGAACACAAAATAAGTGTTTAAGTGTTCAAAGTCAAATTTTATGTTTCTGGGAAATAAATGATATTATACAACTGAACGAGTCACCATTGTTTACTTACACTTTTTAAATTTTTTATATTTCATAATTTCAGTTTTCACAATTAATTATATTGTGTAAATTATTTGAAGTAACTAAATAAGAATAATGTTTTGGAAAAATTTGAAAAGCTATATTTGAGTAGATAAATTCTGACATTCTAGACTTCTTCTATTGTAATTAATGTGATAAATCCTTTTTGATATCTTTTGCCAAGCATATTTAATTTTGAATAGTCTTTTTATATTATCAGGAACCATAAATTTTTATTTTTTAATTCTATTGTTTTTGAGTGATCAGTGGATACAGAGTTAACTATTTCAGTGAATTTAGCTATGTATTCATCTAATACCGAGTTGGATAAATTCCGATCAGTTGTAGGAAATACTTCCGATAATAAATTGTTCCGGTCAGATTGGAAATCGTTCCAATTAGTTTTATTATAGAAGATAATAAAACATGGTGGAACAATGATGGGTTCACATCTGCAAAATTTGAAGTTTAGATGTAAAGGGAAATGGTCAGAGAAAGTCCGTAGGCTTGTTATGGAAAAGTTTTGATTAATATAGTTTTTGAAGGAGTTCCTCCTGATCAAGGTTCCAAGTGATCAAGAATGGTTAACCATTGGGGTAGGAAGGGTTAATATAACAGAATCTAAAAAGGTCTGGCGAAGCATTGGATAAACATAAAATAATCACTTCAAATTCTACCATTTGTATTAGTCATTGAACCATCCCAATAAACAGCCATCGAAGTTTTTGGAGAAGTTAGAAATTTCAGTCAAACTACTATAAAATCCACTGTAGAAAAATTACAAGGGATATAAAGAGTAGCCAAAGCCAAAAAGAAGCCATCTAGTTCACTATTGATGTGATAATGAATACTAATAAAGCAATTTGGGAATTTGACATTCGAAATAAGTAAAGTTGTATATATTTAACAGTTTTTACTGCAATTCCCACTCCAATTGAAGAGTTATCTCTTATGCTATTGTAGCCTACTAAGAAAATTTTCCGATTTAGTGACACATGTGTTTCTGGAATAAATCCAATGTCAATATCACAATGAGATAAGGTTTGAAGGAGATTAACTCTTCGATTCGATTCAACGAGCGATCTTACATTAAATGTGATCAAATACGATGCACCGAAGGGTCACCGATAGCAGAACTCGAATTTTCCATTAAAATAGAGTGGAAGGTAAATCCAGTGTTTAAGATTTACACAAAATATACAAAAATACAGTTAAAATCTTTAAATATTAAAATAAAAATTTCAAAATTGAAGAGCGAAAAACAATGTCGTCTATTTTCACCAAATCGCGTTACCAATCATCCTGCAAGCCAATTTATTTAAACATATTTAATTATAAATCTGTTAACACTTCAGATGAGTACATGATCTATTGTCATAAACTTATATATGTTTATATATGTTCTTCTTGTATAAGAACACAAAATAAGTGTTTAAGTGTTCAAAGTCAAATTTTATGTTTCTGGGAAATAAATGATATTATACAACTGAACGAGTCACCATTGTTTACTTACACTTTTTAAATTTTTTATATTTCATAATTTCAGTTTTCACAATTAATTATATTGTGTAAATTATTTGAAGTAACTAAATAAGAATAATGTTTTGGAAAAATTTGAAAAGCTTGGTTATAGTTGTTTTCGTTTTACACGATTTTTTAATATAAAAATTAATTTTTAGAATTACAAGGTTTTGTCAGGAACGTATCTACCGTGTATAACGAGGGATAGGTGCACCTTATTTCTGAGAAATCATTATGATTTAATTATTTAAGGGAAACAATTCCAGGAAACTTATAAACATTTTCTATATGAATATGATGGTAATAAAAAAATTGAACTATGTAGGAGTACATACGTTCGCAATACGTGTGAACAAAATCACTGAAACCGAGTCATTGACATCATACATTCAGAAATTTCCCATCTTATGATATTTGATATAAATTACAATTCTTTGAACATTTTTCTGAACACTTAAAGTTTTCCTACATTTTAATCCTGCATGACATGACTTTTATTCGAGTGGGTCGAGAAAATGTTCACCTATATTTAGACAAAAAGATGAATTTGATTTTTGTATTTTGAAGGACCCTCGTTATATTATTTAATAGTTTTAAAACTACAAAATCGCTTGTGTAATTTACATTTTCTATATAAATTTAGGAATTTCATGTTTTATACCATAGCAAAAATCGAACGTAATTATCAATCAGTGTTGTCCTTGAAGTCCGGGAATCGTATGATTAAGAATTTCAGTTAAATTCTCCAGTTTCATGTACTAAACTATTTTCCAAGCAAAAGTTCTGAGCTTTTGTAATAATGATTATCACTATCGTAATATCAAGAAAATTCCATTCACAATGAATATATAACAAAAAGTAATATTTAAACGAAATAAATAATTTAAATATGTATTCGTAACAAAAAAAATAATAAAATCAAAAATATATTCATAAAATTTAATAAATGTTCATTCCTTAATACTCGAATTTCATTCTATATTGAGACTAATTAAAATATTTTTTGTACAAGGTAATAATATTACTTATGATTAACATTGGAAACTATATTAACTATATGTATATAATGTTGAACATCTAATTTGCGAATTTTTGCTAAGCAATATATGTTTATTGTGTTTGCTACCGACACCTAAAAAAATTCATGAGATGCAGGAATCTCAGTCAAACTTGCAACTAAAACTTAAAACTATCTTAAAAATAAGACTTTAAGACTTTAACTCTTTACCTTTGAATAGATGTATTTATCTGAAAACGTTGTACGCCAAGATTTTTCCGGTTAATGCACAACCTCAGAATTTGTCTCTCAAATATTTCTATTTCTTTAGCTACAGTAGGGGATATAGTAAACCATATTGGATAAGCATAGGTGATAGGAGCGAATTCTGACTATATATATTAGCTACTTCGTCCTTTCGCTTACATAAGTGTTTATTTAGAAAATGTTTAGAAAGAGTTAAACATAGCTTTTCTTAAAACAGTTCGAGCATATACATTTAATTTGAGAAGTTTAATAAAATGAATTCCAAGATATTTAGTTATATTGACATCGTTGAGTTGATCATCGCTTTTCTTAAAACTGTTCGAGTATATTTGCTGAATTTGAGAAGTTTATTAAAAAGAATTCCAAGGCATTTAGTTATATTTTTAAAGGGATTTTTACTTTCAGGTACTATAAAACGGCCACATTTACGGGAAGCGTTTCGAAAACATATTGCTTCCGACTTTGACACATTAATCCTGATATCCCATTGTCAATAATAGTTATAATCATCAGATTAAGACGAGTAGAGGCCAAAATTAGTGCTACATATGAAGATTAAGAATACTTTTAGAACTATTATATTCATGTTGGAAATCAGGAATAAAAATAGTAAATAGAAAAGGCGAGAATACTGCAGCTTGCGGTACACAACTATGCGCTTTGTGAAATTTTAAAAGGGCGTGGTATGTTGGGTGGCTATTATTGAAACCAAACAGATGATTTGGAATATAGTCTATATCATATCCATTTTTTTTAATAATACATTCAAAAAGTTTCTCCAAATTAGAAAGCATTGAGACTGGCCTAAAATTATTAAGGTCTGAATTGTCTGGCTTGGCTGCAGAGGTAATATTTTGGATACTTTCCATGCTTTAGGAAAGTATCCATTATTAATGCAATTATTAAAAACGATTAAAAAACCTTGGAATGCCACAATTGGAAAATTTTTAATAATATGGTTGGATATTTTATCTACACCTGAGGATTTTTTGTTATTTAAGAATATTGAAAAATAACATGATCGGAAGCTTTAATAAAGTGATCATAATCGGAATTAGATAAAGAAGAAAACTCAGAGGAGAAATTAAATATATGTGGTGGAAAAAGAGAAACAGTGTAATCAATTACAGAATTTATACTGAAATCTAAATTTATTGGAATATTTTCCTTGTAAATATCATTGTATTGATGTCGAAAAGCCTCCACGTTTTCTATATCATCAGTGATTTTTTTATTAAGGAAGGTTACTTTTCCATAATCATTTTTTTTACCAATTATTCTATGAATCACTTCATATGCATTAGTACCTGGTTTAATATTACGGAGGAAATTATTAAATTCTATAGCTTGTTGAATTTGAATTTGTTCTTTTATTATAATTTTTAAAAGTTATATTTGAGTAGATTGGAGCTGGTAAGCTAGACTTCTTCTATTGTAATTAATGTGATAAATCCTTTTTGATCTCTTTTGCCAAGCATATTTAATTTTGAATAGTCTTTTTATATTATCAGGAACCATAAATTTTTATTTTTTAATTCTATTGTTTTTGAGTGATCAGTGGATACAGAGTTAACTATTTCAGTGAATTTAGCTATGTATTCATCTATTTCCGAGTTGGATAAATTCCGATCATTTGTAGGAAATACTTCCGATAATAAATTGTTCCGGTCAGATTGGAAATCGTTCCAATTAGTTTTATTATAGAAGATAATAAAACATGGTGGAACAATGATGGGTTCACATCTGAAAAATTTGAAGTTTAGATGTAAAGGGAAATGGTCGGAGAAAGTCCGTAGGCTTGTTATGGAAAAGTTTTGATTAATATAGTTTTTGAAGGAGTTCCTCCTGATCAAGGTTCCAAGTGATCAAGAATGGTTAACCATTGGGGTAGGAAGGGTTAATATAACAGAATCTAAAAAGGTCTGGCGAAGCATTGGATAAACATAAAATAATCACTTCAAATTCTACCATTTGTATTAGTCATTGAATCATCCCAATAAACAGTCATCGAAGTTTTAGGAGAAGTTAGAAATTTCAGTCAAACTACTATAAAATCCACTGTAGAAAAATTACAAGGGATATAAAGAGTACCAAAAAGAAGCCATCTAGTTCACTATTGATATGATAATGAATACTAATAAAGCAATTTGGGAATTTGACATTCGAAATAAGTAAAGTTGTATATATTTAACAGTTTTTACTGCAATTCCCACTCCAATTGAAGAGTTATCTCTTATGCTATTGTAGCCTACTAAGAAAATTTTCCGATTTAGTGACACATGTGTTTCTGGAATAAATCCAATGTCAATATCACAATGAGATAAGGTTTGAAGGAGATTAACTCTTCGACTCGATTCAACGAGCGATCTTACATTAAATGTGATCAAATACGATGCACCGAAGGGTCACCGATAGCAGAACTCGAATTTTCCATTAAAAAAGAGTGGAAGGTAAATCCAGCGTTTAAGATTTACACAAAATATACAAAAATACCGTTAAAATCTTTAAATATTAAAATAAAAATTTCAAAATTGAAGAGCGAAAAACAATGTCTTCTATTTTCACTAAATCGCGTTACCAATCATCCTGCAACCGAATTTATTTAAACATATTTGATTATAAATCTGTTAACACTTCAGATGAGTACATGATCTATTGTCATAAACTTATATATGTTCTTCTTATATAAGACCACAAAATAAGTGTTTAAGTGTTCAAAGCCAAATTTTATGTTTCTGGGAAATAAATGAAATTATACAACTGAACGAGTCACCATTGTTTACCTACACTTTTTAAATTTTTTATATTTCATAATTTCAGTTTTCACAATTAATTATATTGTGTAAATTATTTGAAGTAACAAAATAAGAATAATGTTTTGGAAAAAGCTTGGTAATAGTTGTTTTCGTTTTACACGATTTTTTAATATAAAAATTAATTTTTAGAATTACACGGTTTTGTCAGGAACGTATCTACCGTGTATAACGAGGGATAGGTGCACCTTATTTCTGAGAAATCATTATGATTTCATTATTTAAGGGAAACAATTCCAGAAAACTTATAAACATTTTCTATATTAATATGATAGTAACTAAAAACAATTGAACTATACAGGAGTACATACGTTCGAAATACGTGTGGACAAAATCACTGAAAAAACCCGGGTCATTGACATCATACATTGAGGAATTTCCCATCTTTTGATCTTGGATATAAGTTAAAATTCTTTGAAAATTTTTCTGAACACTTAAAGTTTTCCTACATTTTAATCGTGTATGACATGACTTTTATTCGAGTGGGTCGAGAAAATTTTCAACTATTTTTAGACAAAAAGATGAATTTGATTTTTTATTTTGAAGGACCCTCGTTATATTTTTTCATAGTTTTAGAACTTCAGAATCGCTTATGTAATTTACATTTGCTCGAACGTAATTATCAATCATGAAATTAAATCTTGATCTGTGATCTGCATCTGTGATCTTCATTCCTTCATACTCGAACTTCATTCTTTATTGAGACTAATTGTAATATTTTTTGTACAAGGTAGTAATACTACTTATGACTAACATTGGAATCTTAGAACTATATGTATTATTCTAACTAAAAATTAAAAGACAACCCAATTTATTGTAAATTTAAATAAGTTTATATAATATTGAACATTGAATTTGCGAATTTTTGCTAAGCAATATATGTTTATTGTGTTTGCTACCGACACATAAAAAAATTCATGAGATGCAGGAATCTCGGTCAAACTTACAACTGAAACTTAAAACTGTCTTAAAAATAAGAGCTTAAAAATGAACTCTTTACTTTGGAATAGATGTATTTATCTGAAAACGTTGTACGCCAAGATTTTTCCGGTTAATGCACAACCTCAGAATTTGTCTCTCAAATATTTCTATTTCTTTAGCTACAGTAGGGGATATAGTAAACCATATTGGATAAGCATTGGTGATACTAGCGAATTCTGACTATATATATTAGCTACTTCGTCCTTTCGCTTACATAAGTGTTTATTTAGAAGATGTTTAGAAAGAGTTGTTTTTATAAACATTGCTTTTCTTAATACTGTTCGAGCATATCCTTTGAATTTGAGAAGTTTATTAAAACGAATTCCAAGATATTTAATTATATTTTAAAGGGGTATTGGAAAATGATCAAAATTGAGAGACAGATTTTTACTTTCAGGTACTACAAAACGGCCACATTTACCGGAAGCGTTTCCAAAGCATGTTGCTTCCGACTTTAACACATTAATCCTGATACCATAGTATTAATAATCAGATTAAGACGATTAGAGGCCAAAATTAGTTCTACATATGGATATTCAGCGTGAGCATATATCAAAGAATCATCAGCATGAAGAATACTTTTTGAACTATTATATTCATGTCGGAAATCATGAATAAAATTTGTATAGAAAAGGCGCGGATACTGCAGCTTGAGGAACACCACTATGCACTAATCCCAGATCAGAACATATCTCATTTATTTAAATTAAAAAGTGTCTGTGTCTGTTACAAAAATAACTATATATAACTATAAATAATTTTAATATAAATGGATCAAACCCTATATTAATTAATTTATATAGAATTCCCCTGTGAAATGCCCGATCGAAAGCTTCCTCAATATTTAGAGAAAGGATTTTTTTGAGGATTTTTTGTTATTTAATAATAACAATAATAAATAACAAGATCGGAAGCTTTAAGAAAGTGGTCATAATCAGAATTAGATAAAGAAGAAAACTCAGAGGAGAAATTAAATATATGTGGTGGAAAAAGAGAAACAGTGTAATCAATTACAGAATTTATACTGAAATTTAAATTTATTGGAATATTTTCCTTGTAAATATCATTGTATTGATGTCGAAAAGCCTCCACGTTTTCTATATCATCAGTGATTTCTCTATTAAGGATGGTTACTTTTCCACAAGAATCATTTTTTTACCAATTATTCTATGAATCACTTTATATGCGTTAGCACCTGGTTTAATATTACGGAGGAAATTATTAAATTCTATAGCTTGTTGAATTTGAATTTGTTCTTTTATTATAATTTTTAAAAGTTATATTTGAGTAGATTGGAGCTGGTAAGCTAGACTTCTTCTATTGTAATTAATGTGATAAATCCTTTTTGATCTCTTTTGCCAATCATATTTAATTTTGAATAGTCTTTTTATATTATCAGGAACCATACATTTTTATTTTTTAATTCTATTGTTTTTGAGTGATCAGTGGATACAGAGTTAACTATTTCAGTGAATTTAGCTATGTATTCATCTATTTCCGAGTTAGATAAATTCCGATCATTTGTAGGAAATACTTCCGATAATAAATTGTTCCGGTCAGATTGGAAATCGTTCCAATTAGTTTTATTATAGAAGATAATAAAACATGGTGGAACAATGATGGGTTCACATCTGCAAAATTTGAAGTTTAGATGTAAAGGGAAATGGTCAGAGAAAGTCCGTAGGCTTGTTATGGAAAAGTTTTGATTAATATAGTTTTTGAAGGAGTTCCTCCTGATCAAGGTTCCAAGTGATCAAGAATGGTTAACCATTGGGGTAGGAAGGGTTAATATAACAGAATCTAAAAAGGTCTGGCGAAGCATTGGATAAACATAAAATAATCACTTCAAATTCTACCATTTGTATTAGTCATTGAATCATCCCAATAAACAGCCATCGAAGTTTTAGGAGAAGTTAGAAATTTCAGTCAAACTACTATAAAATCCACTGTAGAAAAATTACAAGGGATATAAAGACTACCAAAAAGAAGACATCTAGTTCACTATTGATATGATAATGAATACTAATAAAGCAATTTGGGAATTTGACATTCGAAATAAGTAAAGTTGTATATATTTAACAGTTTTTGCTGCAATTCCCACTCCAATTGAAGAGTTATCTCTTATGCGATTGTAGCCTACTAAGAAAATTTTCCGATTTAGTGACACATGTGTTTCTGGAATAAACCCATTGTCAATATCACCATGAGATAAGGTTTGAAGGAGATTAACTCTTCGACTCGATTCAACGAGCGATCTTACATTAAATGTGATCAAATACGATGCACCGAAGGGTCACCGATAGCAGAACTCGAATTTTCCATTAAAATAGAGTGGAAGGTAAATCCAGCGTTTAAGATTTACACAAAATATACAAAAATACAGTTAAAATCTTTAAATATTCAAATAAAAAATTGCAAAATTGAAGAGCGAAAAACGATGTCGTCTATTTTCACCAAATCGCGTTACCAATCATCCTGCAAGCCAATTTATTTAAACATATTTAATTATAAATCTGTTAACACTTCAGATGAGTACATGATCTATTGTCATAAACTTATATATGTTTATATATGTTCTTCTTGTATAAGAACACAAAATAAGTGTTTAAGTGTTCAAAGTCAAATTTTATGTTTCTGGGAAATAAATGATATTATACAACTGAACGAGTCACCATTGTTTACCTACACTTTTTAAATTTTTTATATTTCATAATTTCAGTTTTCACAATTAATTATATTGTGTAAATTATTTAAAGTAACTAAATAAGAATAATGTTTTGGAAAAAGCTTGGTTATAGTTGTTTTCGTTTTACACGATTTTTTAATATAAAAATTAATTTTTAGAATTACACGGTTTAGTCAGGAACGTATCTACCGTGTATAACGAGGGATAGGTGCATCTTATTTCTGAGAAATAATTATGATTTAATTATTTAAGGGAAACAATTCCAGATAACTTAGAAACATTTTCAATATACATATGATGGAACTAAAAAAATTTAACTATATAGGATTACACACGTTCGCAATACGTGTGGACAAAATCACTGAAAAAACCGGGTCATTGACATCATACATTGAGAAATTTCCCATCTTATGATCTTGGATATAAGTTAAAATTCTTTGAAAATTTTTCTGAACACTTAAAGTTTTCCTACAATTAATCGTGTATGACATGACTTTTATTCGAGTGGGTCGAGAAAATTTATAACTATTTTTAGACAAAAAGATGAATTTGATTTTTTATTTGGAATTTATTGAATTTGATTTTATATTTTTGCATAGTTTTAGAACTGCAGAATCGCTTGTGTAATTTACATTTTCTATCAAAATTTGGGAATTTCATGTTTTATACCATAGCAAAACTCGAACGTAATTATCAATCATAAAATTTAATAAATTTGATCTTCATTCCTTCATACTCGAATTTCATTCTTTATTGAGACTAATTGAAATATTTTTTGTACAAGGTAGTAATATTACTTATGATTAACACTGGAATCTTAGAACTATATGTATTATTCTAACTAAAAATTAAAAGACAACCCAATTTATTGTAAATTTAAATAAGTTTATATAATGTTGAACATTGAATTTGCGAATTTTTGCTAAGCAATATATGTTCATTGTGTTTGCTACCGACACATAAAAAAATTCATGAGATGCAGGAATCTCAGTCAAACTTACAACTAAAACTTAAAACTGTCTTAAAAATAAGAGCTTAAACATTAACTCTTTACTTTGGAATAGATGTATTTATCTGAAAACGTTGTACGCCAAGATTTTTCCGGTTAATGCACAACCTTAGAATTTGTCTCTCAAATATTTCTATTTCTTTAGCTACAGTAGGGGATATAGTAAACCATATTGGATAAGCATAGGTGATACGAGAGAATTACGACTATATATATTAGCTACTTCGTCCTTTCGCTTACATAAGTGTTTATTTAGAAGATGTTTAGAAAGAGTTGATTTTATAAACATCGCTTTTCTTAATACTGTTCGAGCATATCCTTTGAATTTGAGAAGTTTATGAAAACGAATTCCAAGATATTTATTTATATTTTTAAGGGGTATTGGAAAATGATCAAAATTGAGAGACAGATTTTTACTTTCAGGTACTACAAAACGGCCACATTTACCGGAAGCGTTTCCAAAGCATGTTACTTCCGACTTTAACACATTAATCCTGATACGATAGTATTAATAATCAGATTAAGACGATTAGAGGCCAAAATTAGTTCTACATATGGATATTCAGCGTGAGCATATATCAAAGAATCATCAGCATAAAGAATACTTTTTGAACTATTATATTCATGTCGGAAATCATGAATAAAATTAGTTCTACATATGGATATTCAGCGTGAGCATATATCAAAGAATCATCAGCATAAAGAATACTTTTTGAACTATTATATTCATGTCGGAAATCATGAATAAAATTTGTATAGAAAAGGCGCGAATAGTGCAGCTTGAGGAACACCACTATGCACTAATCCCAGATCAGAACATATCTCATTTATTTAAATTAAAAAGTGTCTGTGTCTGTTACAAAAATAACTATATATAACTATAAATAATTTTAATATAAATGGATCAAACCCTATATTAATTAATTTATATAGAATTCCCCTGTGAAATGCCCGATCGAAAGCTTCCTCAATATTTAGAGAAAGGATTTTTTTGAGGATTTTTTGTTATTTAATAATAACAATAATAAATAACAAGATCGGAAGCTTTAATAAAGTGGTCATAATCAGAATTAGATAAAGAAGAAAACTCAGAGGAGAAATTAAATATATGTGGTGGAAAAAGAGAAACAGGGTAATCAATTACAGAATTTATACTGAAATATGAAATATCCTTGTAAATATCATTGTATTGATGTCGAAAAGCCTCCACGTTTTCTATATCATCAGTGATTTCTTTATTAAGGAAGGTTACTTTTCCATAATCATTTTTTTTACCAATTATTCTATGAATCACTTCATATGCATTAGTACCTGGTTTAATATTACGGAGTAAATTATAAAATTCTATTGCTTGTTGAATTTCAATTTGTTCTTTTATTATAATTTTTAAAAGTTATATTTGAGTATATTGGAGCTGGTAAGCTTCTTCTATTGTAATTAATGTGATAAATCCTTTTTGATCTCTTTTGCCAAGCATATTTAATTTTGAATAGTCTTTTTATATTATCATTTATATTGTGTTTGCTACCGACACATAAAAAAATTCATGAGATGCAGGAATTTCAGTCAAACTTACAACTAAAACTTAAAACTGTCTTAAAAATAAGAGCTTAAACATTAACTCTTTACTTTGGAATAGATGTATTTATCTGAAAACGTTGTACGCCAAGATATTTCCGGTTAATGCACAACTCAGAATTTGTCTCTCAAATATTTCTGTTTCTTTAGCTACAGTAGGAGATATAGTAAACCATATTGGATAAGCATAGGTGATACGAGCGAATTCTGACTATAGCTTCCTCAATATCTAGAGATACAGCTACGGTATATCTTTGATTACGAAGATTGCAAATTACATCTTTGTGAAATTTTAAAAGGGCATGGGATGTTGAATGGCTATTGTTGAAACCAAACTGATGATTTGGAATATAGTCTATATCATATCCATTTTTTTAAATAATACATTCAAAAAGTTTCTCCAAGTTAGAAAGCATTGAGACTGGCCTAAAATTATTAAGGTCTGAATTGTCTGGCTTGGCTGCAGAGGTAATATTTTGGATACTTTCCATGCTTTAGGAAAGTATCCATTATTAATGCAATTATTAAAAACGATTAAAAAACCTTGGAATGCCAAAATTGGAAATTTCTTAATAATATGGTTGGATATTTTATCTACACCTGAAGATTTTTTGTTACTTAAGAATTTTGAAAAGTAACATGATCGGAAGATATAATAAAGTGGTCATAATCGGAATTAGATAAAGAAGAAAACTCAGAGGAGAAATTAAAGATATGTGGTGGAAAAAGAGAAACTAAATTTGGAATACTGGAATTTTAAAATTTATTTTCCGATTTAATGACACATGTGTTTCTTGAATAAACCCAATGTAAATATCAAAATGAGAAAAGTTTTGAAGGAGATTAACTCTTCGACCCGACTCAACGAGCGATCTTACATTAAATGTGAGCAAATTATGATGCCCCGAAGGGTCACCGTTCGCAGAACTGGAATTTTCCATTCAAATAGAATGGAAGGTAAATTTAGGGTTTAAAATTTACACAAAATATACAAAATTACAATTAAAATCTTTAAATATTCAAATTAAAAATTTCAAAATTGAAGAGCGAAAAAATATGTCGTCTAATTCACCAACTCTCGTTGCCAATCATCCTGCAAGCGAATTTATTTAAACATATTTAATTATAAATCTAGTAAATGAATATATAAATGTATATATAGATCAAGAAAATTCCAAAACAAAAAGTAATATTTAAAAGAAATAAATAATTTAAATATGTATTCGTAACAAAATTATAAAATCTAAAATATATTCATGAAATTTAATAAATGTGATCTTCATTCCTTAATACTCGAATTTCATTCTATATTGAGAATAATTAAAATATGTTTCGTACAAGGTAATAATATTACTTATGATTAACATTGGAAACTTATAACTATATGTATTATTCTAACTGAAAATTAAAAGACTACACAATTTATTGTAAATTTAAATAAGTTTATATAATGTTGAGGCTAAGCAATATATGTTTATTGCAGGCATCTTAGTCAAACTTACAACTAAAACTTAAAACTATCTTAAAAATAAGAGCTTAAACATTAACTATTTGCACTATTTGCAAATTAAATTATAATCTAAAACTAGCCTCTATGAGTTCGGGGAGTACTTTTTAATTAAAAGTCAGGTAGTAGTGGAACAGTATACTCAAATTTCGTAGAAATATTTTCGTTCAATATTCATTTAGGGGAATGATATGAAGTGTTAGACCAACTGAATGATTTTCGATAGTCAAAAATGTCTGAAATGAGAACATTTTTATAAAATTGCAAGCTGTTTACAAATCTTTTTGCAAAGACAACGCGTACAAACTAAGAAGGCATACCGAATGCTTTAGATGTATTTATCAGAAAACGTTTTACGCCGTGATTTAAAATTCCGGTTAATGCACAACCTCAAAATCTGTTTCTTAAATATTTCTATTGCTTTAGCTACAGTATGGGATATACCCCATTGTTTATAATAGTTATAATAATCAGATTAAGACGATTAGGGGCAAAAATTAGTGCTACATATGGAGATTCAGCGTGAGCATATATCAAAGTATCTTCAGCATTAAGAATACTTTTCACGTCGGAAGTCATGAATAAAAATAGTATATAGAAAAGGCGCAAATACTGCAGCTTGAGGAACACCGCTATTCACTAATCCCAGATCAGAACATATCACATTTATTTGAATTAAAAAATATCTGTGTCTATTACAAAAATAACAATATATAACTATAGATAATTTTAATATAAATGGATCAAACCCTATATTAATTAATTTATATAAAATTCACCTGTGAAATGCCCGATCGAAAACTTCCTCAATATCTAGAGATACAGCTACCGTATATCTTTGATTACGAAGATTGCAAATTACATCTTTGTGAAATTTTAAAAGGGCATGGGATGTTGAATGGCTATTGTTGAAACCAAACTGATGATTTGGAATATAGTCTATATCATATCCATTTTTTTTTCATAATACATTAAAAATGTTTCCCTAAGTTAGAAAGCATTGAGATTGGGCTACAATTATTAAGGTCTAAATTGTCCGGTGTGGCTGCAGAGGTAATATTTTGGCTACTTTCCATGCTTTAGGAAAGTATCCATTATTAATGCTATTATTAAAAACTATTGTAAAACCTTGGAATGCCACAATTGGAAATTTCTTCATAATATGGTTGGATATTTTATCTACACCTGAAAATTTTTTGTTATTTAAGAACTTTGAAAAATAACATGATCGGAAGCTTTAATAAAATGATCATAATCGGAATTTGATAAAGAAGAAAACTCAGAGAAGAAATTAAATATATGTGGTGGAAAAAGAGAAACAGTGTAATCAATTACAGAATTTATACTGGAAACTAAATTTATTGGAATATTTTCTTTTTGTAAATTTCATTGTATTGATATCGAAAAGCCTCCAAGTTTTCTATATCATCATTGACTTCTCTATTAAAGAGGGTTAATTATCCACAAGAATCATTTTTTTACAAATTATTCTATGAATCACTTTATATCCGTTAGGACCTGGTTTAATATTACGTAGGAAATTATTAAATTCTTGATGAATTTCAATTTGTTCTTTTATTATAATTTTTAAAAGTTATATTTGAGTAGATAACTTCTGGTAAACTAGACTTCTTCTAATGTAATTAATGTGATAAATTCTTTGCCAAGCATATTTAATTTTGCATATTGTCTTTTTATATTATCAGGAACCATAAATTTTTATTTTTTAATTCTATTGTTTTTGAGTGATCAGTGGATACAGAGTTAACTATTTCAGTGAATTTAGCTATGTATTCATCTATTTCCGAGTTGGATAAATTCCGATCATTTGTAGGAAATACTTCCGATAATAAATTGTCCAGGTCAGTTTGGAAATCGTTCCAATTAGTTTTATTATAGAAGGTAATAAAACGAGGTGGAACAATGATGAGTTCTCAGCTGCAAAATTAGTTTTTTAGATGTAAAGGGAAATGGTCAGAGAAAGTCCGTAGGCTTGTTTTGATTAATATAGTTTTTGAAGGAGGAACTAATTAAAAAGTGATAAATAAAGGTTGAACCATTGGGGTAGGAAGCGTTAATATCACAGAATCTAAAAAGGTCTGGGGAAACATTGGATAACTATAAAATAATCACTTAAAATTCTACCTAATTCTAAATTCTACATCTAAGTTTTTGGAGTAGTTCGAAATTTCAGGCAAACTACTATATAAATCCACTGTAGAAAAATTACAAGGGATATAGGGACTACCAAAAAGAAGATATCTAGGTGCACCATTAATGTGATAATGAATACTGTTTACGTCCGTACCTTCTGGTACAATTTGGTGTGCCATCCCTAACGAGTGATGTGTTATCGATTGCGAGTTGTGCGATCTCTAGATAACACATTCATCGTTAGCGGTTCATGATGGCCGCCAAATTTGTACTCAAAAGTGACAGTTCGGACTGCGGCATGGACTTCGACCATGTCTTGCCGCGGTTCACTCGTCCACTTTACTTTCGATAGTCCAGAGAAGACAACTTTACTTTCGATCGCCCAAAGAAGACAACTTTACTTTCGATCGCCCAAAGAAGACAACTTTACTTTCGATCGCCCAAAGAAGACAACCTCTATCGCCATCGTTAACCAGCGAAGACACAAATCTTAGTGCAACGCGGAATATACGTAAAATAAATATCAAACCCATTTCAACTGAATAGAACATAACCACAACGGATCAAACGGAAGGGATTTCACTGAAATCCCCTGCAGTCCGGCACAGGCAAAATTCAACCACAAGTAAGTAGTATTCCAAACAGAAAAAACGAATTGCTCCTGTTGTCGTTTAATTCCAGCAAACAGCAGTTCAACATCCACCTGCACACATCCAGCTGCGATACCAACAGCAGCGAACACCACAACGTCCACCTGCCAACAGCACATCAGTACCAGCAGCAACAGCACATCTCAACCTCCCCATCAATCCAGACTCATCCGAGCAGTACAAATACTAATAAAGCAATTTGGGAATTTGACATTCGAAATAAGTAAAGTAGTATTATATAGTATTATATCGTAGTATTATATTATATATATAACAGTTTTTACTGCAATTCCCAATCCAATTGAAGAGTCATCTCTTATGAGATTGTAGCCTTCTAAGAAAATTTTCCGATTTAGTGACACATGTGTTTCTTGAATAAACTCAATGTCAATATCATAATGAGATAAGGTTTGAAGGAGATTAACTATTCGACTCGACAACGAGCGATCTTACATTAAATGTGATCAAATACGATGCACCGAAGGGTGAAGGTAAATTCAGGGTTTAAGATTTATACAAAATATACAAAAATACAATTAAAATCTTTAAATATTCAAATTAAACATTTCAAAATTGAAGAGCGAAAAAATATGTCGTCTAATTCACCAACTCTCGTTGCCAATCATCCTGCAAGCGAATTTGTTGTAACATATTTAATTATAAATCTAGTAACACTTTAAACGAATATATAAATGTATATATATATATAGATATATATATATATATATATATATATATATATATATATATATATATATATATATATATATATGTATATTTATATATTCTTGTATAAAAACACAAAATAATTGTTTAAGTGTTCAAAGCCAAATTTTATGTTTTTAGGAAATAAATAATATTATACAACAGAACAAGTCACCATTGTTTACCTACACTTTTTAAATTTTTTATATTTCATAATTTCAGTTTTCAAAATTAATTATATTATGTAAATTATTTGAAGTAACTAAATAAGAATAATGTTTTGGAAAAAGCTTGGTTATAGTTGTTTTCGTTTCACACGATTTTTTAATATGAAAATAAATTTTTAGAATTACACGGTTTTGTCAGGAACGTATCTACCGTGTATAACGAGGGATAGGTGTACCTTATTTCGATAAATCTTTATGATTTAATTATTTATGGGAAATAATTCCAGAAAACCAGAAACATTTTCTATATCATATTATAGTAATAAAAAAAATGTAAATTATGTAGGAGTACATACGTTCGCAATACGTGTGAACAAAATCACTGAAACCGAGTCATTGACATCATACATTCAGAAATTTCCCATCTTATGATTTTTGATATAAACGAAAATTCTTTGAACATTTTTCTGAACACTTAAAGTTTTCCTACATTTTAATAGTGCATGACATGACTTTTATTCGAGTGGGTCGAGCAAATGTTCTCCTATATTTAGACAAAAAGATGAATTTGATTTTTGTATTTTGAAGGACCCTCGTTATATTTTTTAATAGTTTTAAAACTTCAAAATCGCTTGTGTAATTTACATTTTCTATATAAATTTAGGAATTTCATGCTTTATACCATAGCAAAAATCGAACGTAATTATCAATCAGTGTTGCTCGTGAAGTCCGGGAATCGTATCAGTTAAATTCTCCAGTTTCATGTACTAAACTATTTTCCAAGCAAAAGTTCTGAGCTTTTGTAATAATGATTATCACTATCGTAATATCAAGAAAATTCCATTCACAATGAATATATAACAAAAAGTAATATTTAAACGAAATAAATAATTTAAATATGTATTCGTAACAAAAAAAATAATAAAATCAAAAATATATTCATGAAATTTAATAAATGTGATCTTCATTCCTTAATACTCGAATTTCATTCTATATTGAGACTAATTAAAATATTTTTTGTACAAGGTAATAATATTACTTATGATTAACATTGGAAACTATATTAACTATATGTATATAATGTTGAACATCGAATTTGCGAATTTTTGCTAAGCAATATATGTTTATTGTGTATGCTCCCGACAATTAAAAAAATTTATGAGATGCAGGAATCTCAGTCAAGCTTACAACTAAAACTTAAAACTATCTTAAAAATAAGGGCTTAAACTATATGCACTATATGCACAAAACAAATAAATTAAATTATTATCTAAAACTAACCTCTATGAGTTCCGGGTGTACTTTTTAAATAAAAGTCAGGTAGTAGTGGAACAGTAAAGTCCAATTTCGTAGAAATATTTTCGTTCAATTTTCATTTAGGGGAATGATATGAAGTGTTAGACCAACTGAATGATTTTCGATAGTCAAAACTGTCTGAAATGAGAACATTTTTATGAAATTGCAAGTTGTTTACAAATCTTTTTGCAAAGACAACGCGTACAAACTAAGAAGGCATTCCGAATGCTTTGGAATAGATGTATTTATCTGAAAACGTTTTACGCCGTGATTTAAAATTCAGGTTAATGCACAACCTCAGAATCTGTCTCTCAAATATTTCTATTTCTTTAGCTACAGTATGGGATATAGTAAACCATTTTAGATAAGCATAGGTGATAGGAGCGATTTCTGACTATATATATTCGCTACTTCGTCCTTTCGCTTACATAAGTGTTTATTTAGAAAATGTTTAGAAAGAGTTAAACATGCTTTTCTTAAAACAGTTCGAGCATATACATTTAATTTGAGAAGTTTAATAAAACGAATTCCAAGATATTTAGTTATATTGACATCGTTGAGTTGATCATCGCTTTTCTTAAAACTGTTCGAGCATATATGCTGAATTTGAGAAGTTTATTAAAAAGAATTCCAAGGTATTTAGTTATATTTTTAAAGGGATTTTTACTTTCAGGTACTACAAAACGGCCACATTTACGGGAAGCGTTTCGAAAACATATTGCTTCCGACTTTGACACATTAATCCTGATACCTCATTGTTTATAATAGTTATAATCATCAGATTAAGACGAGTAGAGACCAAAATTAGTGCTACATATGAAGATTAAGAATACTTTTAGAACTATTATATTCATGTCGGAAATCATGAATACAAATAGTATATAGAAAAGGCGCGAATACTGCAGCTTGAGGAACACCACTATGCACTAATCCCAAATCAGAACATATCACATTTATTTGAATTAAAAAAATGTCTGTGTCTATTACAAAAATAACAATATATAACTATAAATAATTTTAATATAAATGGATCAAACCCTATATTAATTAATTTATATAAAATTCACCTGTGAAATGCCCGATCGAAAGCTTCCTCAATATCTAGAGATACAGCTACCGTATATCTTTGATTACGAAGATTGCAATTACATCTTTGTGAAATTTTAAAAGGGCATGGGATGTTGAATGGCTATTGTTGAAACCAAACTGATGATGTGGAATATAGTCTATATCATATCCATTTTTTTTTAATAATACATTCAAAAAGTTTCCCTAAGTTAAAAAGCATTGAGATTGGCCTACAATTATTAAGGTCTAAATTGTTCGGTTTGGCTGCAGAGGTAATATTTTGGATACTTTCCATGCTTTAGGAAAGTATCCATTATTAATGCTATTATTAAAAACTATTGTAAAACCTTGGAATGCCATAATTGGAAATTTCTTAATAATATGGTTGGATATTTTATCTACACCTGAAAATTTTTTGTTACTTAAGAATTTTGAAAAGTAACATGATCGGAAGCTATAATAAAGTGGTCATAATCGGAATTAGATAAAGAAGAAAACTCAGAGGAGAAATTAAATATATGTGGTGGAAAAAGAGAAACTAAATTTGGAATCTAAATTTGGAATACTGGAATTTTAAAATTTATTTTCCGATTTAGTGACACATGTGTTTCTTGAATAAGCCCAATGTAAATATCAAAATGAGAAAAGTTTTGAAGGAGATTAACTCTTCGACCCGACTCAACGAGCGATCTTGCATTAAATGTGAGCAAATTATGATGCCCCGAAGGGTCACCGATCGCAGAACTGGAATTTTCCATTCAAATAGAATGGAAGGTAAATTTAGGGTTTAAAATTTACACAAAATATACAAAATTACAATTAAAATCTTTAAATATTCAAATTAAAAATTTCAAAATTGAAGAGCGAAAAAATATGTCGTCTAATTCACCAATTCTCGTTGCCAATCATCCTGCAAGCGAATTTATTTAAACATATTTAATTATAAATCTAGTAACACTTCAAACGAATATATAAATGGATATATATATATATATATATATATATATATATATATATATATATATATATATATATATATAGATATATATATGTATATGTATATTTATATGTTCTTCTTGTATAAAAACACAAAATAACTGTTTAAGTATTCAAAGCCAAATTTTATGTTTTTAGGAAATAAATAATATTATACAACAGAACAAGTCACCATTGTTTACCTACACTTTTTAAATTTTTTATATTTCATAATTTCAGTTTTCAAAATTAATTATATTATGTAAATTATTTGAAGTAACTAAATAAGAATAATGTTTTGGAAAAAGCTTGGTTATAGTTGTTTTCGTTTCACACGATTTTTTAATATGAAAATAAATTTTTAGAATTACACGGTTTTGTCAGGAACGTATCTACCGTGTATAACGAGGGATAGGTGTACCTTATTTCGATAAATCTTTATGATTTAATTATTTATGGGAAACAATTCCAGAAAACCAGAAACATTTTCTATATCATATTATAGTAATAAAAAAAATGTAAATTATGTAGGAGTACATACGTTCGCAATACGTGTGAACAAAATCACTGAAACCGAGTCATTGACATCATACATTCAGAAATTTCCCATCTTATGATTTTTGATATAAACGAAAATTCTTTGAACATTTTTCTGAACACTTAAAGTTTTCCTACATTTTAATAGTGCATGACATGACTTTTATTCGAGTGGGTCGAGCAAATGTTCTCCTATATTTAGACAAAAAGATGAATTTGATTTTTGTATTTTGAAGGACCCTCGTTATATTTTTTAATAGTTTTAAAACTTCAAAATCGCTTGTGTAATTTACATTTTCTATATAAATTTAGGAATTTCATGTTTTATACCATAGCAAAAATCGAACGTAATTATCAATCAGTGTTGCTCGTGAAGTCCGGGAATCGTATCAGTTAAATTCTCTAGTTTTATGTACTAAACTATTTTCCAAGCAAAAGTTCTGAGCTTTTGTAATAATGATTATCACTATCGTAATATCAAGAAAATTCCATTCACAATGAATATATAACAAAAAGTAATATTTAAACGAAATAAATAATTTAAATATGTATTCGTAACAAAAAAATAATAAAATCAAAAATATATTCATGAAATTTAATAAATGTGATCTTCATTCCTTAATACTCGAATTTCATTCTATATTGAGACTAATTAAAATATTTTTTGTACAAGGTAATAATATTACTTATGATTAACATTGGAAACTATATTAACTATATGTATATAATGTTGAACATCGAATTTGCGAATTTTTGCTAAGCAATATATGTTTATTGTGTATGCTCCCGACACATAAAAAAATTTATGAGATGCAGGAATCTCAGTCAAACTTACAACTAAAACTTAAAACTATCTTAAAAATAAAGGCTTAAACATTAACTATATGCACAAAACAAATAAATTAAATTATTATCTAAAACTAGCCTCTATGAGTTCCGGGTGTACTTTTTAAATAAAATCAGGTAGTAGTGGAACAGTAAAGTCCAATTTCGTAGAAATATTTTCGTTCAATTTTCATTTAGGGGAATGATATGAAGTGTTAGACCAACTGAATGATTTTCGATAGTCAAAACTGTCTGAAATAAGAACATTTTTATGAAATTGCAAGTTGTTTACAAATCTTTTTGCAAAGACAACGCGTACAAACTAAGAAGGCATTCCGAATGCTTTGGAATAGATGTATTTATCTGAAAACGTTTTACGCCGTGATTTAAAATTCCGGTTAATGCACAACCTCAGAATCTGTCTCTCAAATATTTCTATTTCTTTAGCTACAGTATGGGATATAGTAAACCATTTTGGATAAGCATAGGTGATAGGAGCGATTTCTGACTATATATATTCGCTACTTCGTCCTTTCGCTTACATAAGTGTTTATTTAGAAAATGTTTAGAAAGAGTTGATTTTATAAACATCGCTTTTCTTAAAACTGTTCGAGCATATCCATTGAATTTGAGAAGTTTATTAAAATGAATTCCAAGATATTTAGTTATATTTTTAAAGTGATCTTTACTTTCAGGTACTACAAGACGGCCACATTAATGGGAAGCATTTCGAAAACATATTGCTTCCGACTTTGACACATTAATCCTGATACCCCATTGTTTATAATAGTTATAATAAACAGATTAAGACGATTAGAGGCCAAAATTAGTGCTACATATGAAGATTAAGAATACTTTTAGAACTATTATATTCATGTTGGAAATCAGGAATAAAAATAGTAAATAGAAAAGGCGAGAATACTGCAGCTTGCGGTACACAACTATGCGTTTTGTGAAATTTTAAAAGGGCGTGGTATGTTGGGTGGCTATTGTTGAAACCAAACAGATGATTTGGAATATAGTCTATATCATATCCATTTTTTTTAATAATACATTCAAAAAGTTTCTCCAAATTAGAAAGCATTGAGACTGGCCTAAAATTATTAAGGTCTGAATTGTCTGGCTTGGCTGCAGAGGTAATATTTTGGATACTTTCCATGCTTTAGGAAAGTATCCATTATTAATGCAATTATTAAAAACGATTAAAAAACCTTGGAATGCCAAAATTGGAAATTTCTTAATAATATGGTTGGATATTTTATCTACACCTGAAGATTTTTTGTTACTTAAGAATTTTGAAAGGAACATGATCGGAAGATATAATAAAGTGGTCATAATCGGAATTAGATAAAGAAGAAAACTCAGAGGAGAAATTAAAGATATGTGGTGGAAAAAGAGAAACTAAATTTGGAATACTGGAATTTTAAAATTTATTTTCCGATTTAGTGACACATGTGTTTCTTGAATAAACCCAATGTAAATATCAAAATGAGAAAAGTTTTGAAGGAGATTAACTCTTCGACCCGACTCAACGAGCGATCTTACATTAAATGTGAGCAAATTATGATGCCCCGAAGGGTCACCGTTCGCAGAACTGGAATTTTCCATTCAAATAGAATGGAAGGTAAATTTAGGGTTTAAAATTTACACAAAATATACAAAATTACAATTAAAATCTTTAAATATTCAAATTAAAAATTTCAAAATTGAAGAGCGAAAAAATATGTCGTCTAATTCACCAACTCTCGTTGCCAATCATCCTGCAAGCGAATTTATTTAAACATATTTAATTATAAATCTAGTAAATGAATATATAAATGTATATATAGATCAAGAAAATTCCAAAACAAAAAGTAATATTTAAAAGAAATAAATAATTTAAATATGTATTCGTAACAAAATTATAAAATCTAAAATATATTCATGAAATTTAATAAATGTGATCTTCATTCCTTAATACTCGAATTTCATTCTATATTGAGAATAATTAAAATATGTTTTGTACAAGGTAATAATATTACTTATGATTAACATTGGAAACTTATAACTATATGTATTATTCTAACTGAAAATTAAAAGACAACAATTTATTGTAAATTTAAATAAGTTTATATAATGTTGAGGCTAAGCAATATATGTTTATTGCAGGCATCTTAGTCAAACTTACAACTAAAACTTAAAACTATCTTAAAAATAAGAGCTTAAACATTAACTATTTGCACTATTTGCAAATTAAATTATAATCTAAAACTAGCCTCTATGAGTTCGGGGAGTACTTTTTAAATAAAAGTCAGGTAGTAGTGGAACAGTATACTCAAATTTCGTAGAAATATTTTCGTTCAATATTCATTTAGGGGAATGATATGATGTGTTAGACCAACTGAATGATTTTCGATAGTCAAAAATGTCTGAAATGAGAACATTTTTATAAAATTGCAAGCTGTTTACAAATCTTTTTGCAAAGACAACGCGTACAAACTAAGAAAGCATACCGAATGCTTTAGATGTATTTATCAGAAAACGTTTTACGCCGTGATTTAAAATTCCGGTTAATGCACAACCTCAAAATCTGTTTCTTAAATATTTCTATTGCTTTAGCTACAGTATGGGATATACCCCATTGTTTATAATAGTTATAATAATCAGATTAAGACGATTAGGGGCAAAAATTAGTGCTACATATGGAGATTCAGCGTGAGCATATATCAAAGTATCTTCAGCATTAAGAATACTTTTCACGTCGGAAGTCATGAATAAAAATAGTATATAGAAAAGGCGCAAATACTGCAGCTTGAGGAACACCGCTATTCACTAATCCCAGATCAGAACATATCACATTTATTTGAATTAAAAAATATCTGTGTCTATTACAAAAATAACAATATATAACTATAGATAATTTTAATATAAATGGATCAAACCCTATATTAATTAATTTATATAAAATTCACCTGTGAAATGCCCGATCGAAAGCTTCCTCAATATCTAGAGTTACAGCTACCGTATATCTTTGATTACGAAGATTGCAAATTACATCTTTGTGAAATTTTAAAAGGGCATGGGATGTTGAATGGCTATTGTTGACACCAAACTGATGATTTTGAATATAATCTATATCATATCCATTTTTTTTTCATAATACATTCAAAATGTTTCCCTAAGTTAGAAAGCATTGAGATTGGGCTACAATTATTAAGGTCTAAATTGTCCGGTTTGGCTGCATAGGTAATATTTTGTATACTTTCCATGCTTTAGGAAAGCATCCATTATTAATGCAATTATTAAAAACTATTATTGTCATAAACCTTGGAATGCCACAATTGGAAATTTCTTAATAATATGGTTGGATATTTTATCTACACCTGAGGATTTTTTGTTATTTAAGTATTTTGATAAATAACATGATCGGAAGCTTTAATAAAGTGATCATAATCGGAATTAGATAAAGAAGAAAACTCAGAGGAGAAATTAAATATATGTGGTGGAAAAAGAGAAACAGTGTAATCAATTACAGAATTTATACTGGAAACTAAATTTATTTGAATATTTTCTTTGTAAATTTCATTCTATTGATGTCGAAAAGCCTCCAAGTTTTCTATATCATCAGTGATTTCTCTATTAAAGAAGGTTACTTATCCACAAGAACATTTTTTTTACCAATTATGCTATGAATCACTTTATATCCGTTAGAACCTGGTTTAATATTACGAAGGAAAATATTAAATTCTATAGCTTGATGAATTTCAATTTGTTCTTTTATAATAATTTTTGAAAGTTATATTTGAGAAGATAACTTCTGATATTCTAGACTTCTTCTATTGTAATTAATGTGATAAATTCTTTTCGATCTCTTTTGCCAAGCATATTTAATTTTGAATAGTTTTATATTATATTCTCAGGAACCATAAATTTTTATTTTTTAATTCTATTGTTTTTGAGTGATCTGTGGATACAGAGTTAACTATTTCAGTGAATTTAGCTATGTATTCATCTATTTCCGAGTTGGATAAATTCCGATCATTTGTAGGAAATACTTCCGATAATAAATTGTTCCGGTCAGTTCGGAAATCGTTCCAATTAGTTTTATTACAGAAGGTAATAAAACGAGGTGGAACAATGATGGGTTCTCAGCTGCAAAATTAGTTTTTTAGATGTAAAGGGACATGGTCAAAGAAAGTCCGTAGGCTTGTTTTGATTAATATGGTTTTTTCAGGAGGAACTAATTAAAAAGTGACAAATAAAGGTTGAACCATTGGGGTAGGAAGCGTTAATATCACAGAATCTAAAATGTCTGGCGAAACATTGGATAACTATAAAACAATCACTTAAAATTCTACCATTTGTATTAGTCATTGAATCACCTCAAGAAACATGTTTTGAATTTAAATCGCTACCCAAGAAGGATCCATCGAAGTTTTTGGAGAAGTTAGAAATTTTAGTCAAACAACTATATAAATCCACTGTAGAAAAATTACAAGGGATATAGAGACTATCAAAGAGAAGACATCTAGTTGCACCATTGATGTGATGATGAATACTAATAAAGCAATTTGGGAATTTGACATTTGAAATAAGTAAAGTAGTATATATATAACAGTTTTTACTGCAATTCCCAATCCAATTGAAGAGTCGTCTCTTATGAGATTGTAGCCTTCTAAGAAAATTTTCCGATTTAGTGACTTTTTGTGTCAGGGTTCAGAGTTTAAGATTTATACAAAATATACAATTAAACTCTTTAAATATTCAAATTAAAAATTTCAAAATTGAAGAGCGAAAAAATATGTCATCCTGAAAGCGAATTTATTTAAACATATTTAATTATAAATCTGGTAACACTTCAATCGAATAAATAAATGTATATATGTATCATATTGCATGTTCATATTGTATAAAAACACAAAATAAGTGTGTAAGTGATCAAAGCCAAATTTTATGTTTTTAGGAAATAAATAATATTATACAACAGAACAAGTCACCATTGTTTACTTATACTTTTTAAATTTTTTATATTACATAATTTCAGTTTTCACAATTAATTATATTATGTAAATTATTTGAAGTAACTAAATAAGAATAATGTTTTGGAAAATCTTGATTATAGTTGTATTCATTTCACACGATTTTTTAGTATGAAAATAAATGTTTAGAATTACACGGTTTTGTCAGGAACGTATCTACCATGTATAACGAGGGATAGGTGTACCTTATTTCGATAAATCATTATGATTTAATTATTTATGGGAAACAATTCCAGATAACTTAGAAACATTATCTATATAAATATGATAGTAATAAAAAAAATTGAACTATGTAGGAGTACATACGTTCGCAATACGTGTGAACAAAATCACTGAAACCGAGTCATTGACATCATACATTCAGAAATTTCCCATCTTATGATTTTTGATATAAGTTAAAATTCTTTGAACATTTTTCTGAACACTTAAAGTTTTCCTACATTTTAATAGTGCATGACATGACTTTTATTCGAGTGGGTCGAGCAAATGTTCACGTATATTTAGACAAAAAGATAAATTTGATTTTTGTATTTTGAAGGACCTTCGTTATATTTTTTAATAGTTTTAAAACTTCAAAATCGCTTGTGTAATTTACATTTTCTATATAAATTTAGGAATTTCATGTTTTATACCATAGCAAAAATCGAACGTAATTATCAATCAGTGTTGCTCGTGAAGTCCGGGAATCGTATCAGTTAAATTCTCCAGTTTCATGTACTAAACTATTTTCCAAGCAAAAGTTCTGAGCTTTTGTAATAATGATTATCACTATCGTAATATCAAGAAAATTCCATTCACAATGAATATATAACAAAAAGTAATATTTAAATGAAATAAATAATTTGAATATGTATTCGTAACAAAATAATAAAATCAAAAATATATTCATGAAATTTAATAAATGTGATCTTCATTCCTTAATACTCGAATTTCATTCTATATTGAGACTAATTAAAATATTTTTTGTACAAGGTAATAATATTACTTATGATTAACATTGGAAACTATATTAACTATATGTATATAATGTTGAACTTCGAATTTGCGAATTTTTGCTAAGCAATATATGTTTATTGTGTATGCTCCCGACACATAAAAAAATTTATTAGATGCAGGAATCTCAGTCAAACTTACAACTAAAACTTAAAACTATCTTAAAAATAAGGGCTTAAACATTAACTATATGCACAAATCAAATAAATTAAATTATTATCTAAAACTAGCCTCTATGAGTTCCGGGAGTACTTTTTAAATAAAAGTCAGGTAGTAGTGGAACAGTAAAGTCCAATTTCGTAGAAATATTTTCGTTCAATTTTCATTTAGGGGAATGATATGAAGTGTTAGACCAACTGAATGATTTTCGATAGTCAAAAATGTCTGAAATGAGAATATTTTTATAAAATTGCAAGCTGTTTACAAATCTTTTTGCAAAGACAACGCGTACAAACTAAGAAAGCATACCGAATGCTTTAGATGTATTTATCAGAAAACGTTTTACGCCGTGATTTAAAATTCCGGTTAATGCACAACCTCAAAATCTGTTTCTTAAATATTTCTATTGCTTTAGCTACAGTATGGGATATACCCCATTGTTTATAATAGTTATAATAATCAGATTAAGACGATTAGGGGCAAAAATTAGTGCTACATATGGAGATTCAGCGTGAGCATATATCAAAGTATCTTCAGCATTAAGAATACTTTTCACGTCGGAAGTCATGAATAAAAATAGTATATAGAAAAGGCGCAAATACTGCAGCTTGAGGAACACCGCTATTCACTAATCCCAGATCAGAACATATCACATTTATTTGAATTAAAAAATATCTGTGTCTATTACAAAAATAACAATATATAACTATAGATAATTTTAATATAAATGGATCAAACCCTATATTAATTAATTTATATAAAATTCACCTGTGAAATGCCCGATCGAAAACTTCCTCAATATCTAGAGATACAGCTACCGTATATCTTTGATTACGAAGATTGCAAATTACATCTTTGTGAAATTTTAAAAGGGCATGGGATGTTGGGTGGCTATTGTTGAAACCAAACTGATGATTTGGAATATAGTCTATATCATATCCATTTTTTTTTAATAATACATTCAAAAAGTTTCCCTAAGTTAAAAAGCTTTGAGATTGGCCTACAATTATTAAGGTCTAAATTGTTCGGTTTGGCTGCATAGGTAATATTTTGGATACTTTCCATGCTTTAGGAAAGTATCCATTATTAATGCTATTATTAAAAACTATTGTAAAACCTTGGAATGCCACAATTGGAAATTTCTTAATAATATGGTTGGATATTTTATCTACACCTGAAAATTTTTTGTTACTTAAGAATTTTGAAAAGTAACATGATCGGAAGCTATAATAAAGTGGTCATAATCGGAATTAGATAAAGAAGAAAACTCAGAGGAGAAATTAAATATATGTGATGGAAAAAGAGAAACTAAATTTGGAATTTAAATTTGGAATACTGGAATTTTAAAATTTATTTTCCGATTTAGTGACACATGTGTTTCTTGAATAAACCCAATGTAAATATCAAAATGAGAAAAGTTTTGAAGGAGATTAACTCTTCGACACGACTCAACGAGCGATCTTACATTAAATGTGAGCAAATTATGATGTCCCGAAGGGTCACCGATCGCAGAACAGGAATTTTCCATTCAAATAGAATGGAAGGTAAATTTAGGGTTTAAAATTTACACAAAATATACAAAATTACAATTAAAATCTTTAAATATTCAAATTAAAAATTTCAAAATTGAAGAGCGAAAAAATATGTCGTCTAATTCACCAACTCTCGTTGCCAATCATCCTGCAAGCGAATTTATTTAAACATATTTAATTATAAATCTAGTAACACTTCAAACGAATATATAAATGTATATATATATATATATGTATATTCATATGTTCTTCTTGTATAAAAATACAAAATAATTGTTTAAGTGTTCAAAGCCAAATTTTATGTTTTTAGGAAATAAATAATATTATACAACAGAACAAGTCACCATTGTTTACCTACACTTTTTAAATTTTTTATATTTCATAATTTCAGTTTTCAAAATTAATTATATTATGTAAATTATTTGAAGTAACTAAATAAGAATAATGTTTTGGAAAAAGCTTGGTTATAGTTGTTTTCGTTTCACACGATTTTTTAATATGAAAATAAATTTTTAGAATTACACGGTTTTGTCAGGAACGTATCTACCGTGTATAACGAGGGATAGGTGTACCTTATTTCGATAAATCTTTATGATTTAATTATTTATGGGAAACAATTCCAGAAAACCAGAAAAATTTTCTATATACATATTATAGTAATAAAAAAAATTGAACTATGTAGGAGTACATACGTTCGCAATACGTGTGAACAAAATCACTGAAACCGAGTCATTGATATCATACATTCAGAAATTTCCCATTTTATGATTTTTGATATAAATAAAAATTCTTTGAACAGTTTTCTGAACACTTAAAGTTTTCCTACATTTTAATCCTGCATGACGTGACTTTTATTCGAGTGGGTCGAGAAAATGTTCACGTATATTTAGACAAAAAGATGAATTTGATTTTTGTATTTTGAAGGACCTTCGTTATATTTTTTAATAGTTTTAAAACTTCAAAATCGCTTGTGTAATTTACATTTTCTATATAAATTTAGGAATTTCATGTTTTATACCATAGCAAAAATCGAACGTAATTATCAATCAGTGTTGCTCGTGAAGTCCGGGAATCGTATCAGTTAAATTCTCCAGTTTCATGTACTAAACTATTTTCCAGGCAAAAGTTCTGAGCTTTTGTAATAATGATTATCACTATCGTAATATCAAGAAAATTCCATTCACAATGAATATATAACAAAAAGTAATATTTAAACGAAATAAATAATTTAAATATGTATTCGTAACAAAAAAAATAATAAAATCAAAAATATATTCATGAAATTTAATAAATGTGATCTTCATTCCTTAATACTCGAATTTTATTCTATATTGAGACTAATTAAAATATTTTTTGTACAAGGTAATAATATTACTTATGATTAACATTGGAAACTATATTAACTATATGTATATAATGTTGAACATCGAATTTGCGAATTTTTGCTAAGCAATATATGTTTATTGTGTATGCTCCCGACACATAAAAAAATTTATGAGATGCAGGAATCTCAGTCAAACTTACAACTAAAACTTAAAACTATCTTAAAAATAAGGGCTTAAACATTAACTATATGCACAAATCAAATAAATTAAATTATTATCTAAAACTAGCCTCTATGAGTTCCGGGAGTACTTTTTAAATAAAAGTCAGGTAGTAGTGGAACAGTAAAGTCCAATTTCGTAGAAATATTTTCGTTCAATTTTCATTTAGGGGAATGATATAAAGTGTTAGACCAACTGAATGATTTTCGATAGTCAAAACTGTCTGAAATGAGAACATTTTTATGAAATTGCAAGTTGTTTACAAATCTTTTTGCAAAGACAACGCGTACAAACTAAGAAGGCATTCCGAATGCTTTGGAATAGATGTATTTATCTGAAAACGTTTTACGCCGTGATTTAAAATTCAGGTTAATGCACAACCTCAGAATCTGTCTCTCAAATATTTCTATTTCTTTAGCTACAGTATGGGATATAGTAAACCATTTTAGATAAGCATAGGTGATAGGAGCGATTTCTGACTATATATATTCGCTACTTCGTCCTTTCGCTTACATAAGTGTTTATTTAGAAAATGTTTAGAAAGAGTTAAACATGCTTTTCTTAAAACAGTTCGAGCATATACATTTAATTAGAGAAGTTTAATAAAACGAATTCCAAGATATTTAGTTATATTGACATCGTTGAGTTGATCATCGCTTTTCTTAAAACTGTTCGAGCATATATGCTGAATTTGAGAAGTTTATTAAAAAGAATTCCAAGGTATTTAGTTATATTTTTAAAGGGATTTTTACTTTCAGGTACTACAAAACGGCCACATTTACGGGAAGCGTTTCGAAAACATATTGCTTCCGACTTTGACACATTAATCCTGATACCTCATTGTTTATAATAGTTATAATCATCAGATTAAGACGAGTAGAGACCAAAATTAGTGCTACATATGAAGATTAAGAATACTTTTAGAACTATTATATTCATGTCGGAAATCATGAATACAAATAGTATATAGAAAAGGCGCGAATACTGCAGCTTGAGGAACACCACTATGCACTAATCCCAAATCAGAACATATCACATTTATTTGAATTAAAAAATGTCTGTGTCTATTACAAAAATAACAATATATAACTATAAATAATTTTAATATAAATGGATCAAACCCTATATTAATTAATTTATATAAAATTCACCTGTGAAATGCCCGTTCGAAAGCTTCCTCAATATCTAGAGATACAGCTACCGTATATCTTTGATTACGAAGATTGCAAATTACATCTTTGTGAAATTTTAAAAGGGCATGGAATGTTGAATGGCTATTGTTGAAACCAAACTGATGATTTGGAATATAGTCTATATCATATCCATTTTTTTTTAATAATACATTCAAAAAGTTTCTCCAAGTTAGAAAGCATTGAGACTGGCCTAAAATTATTAAGGTCTGAATTGTCTGGCTTGGCTGCAGAGGTAATATTTTGGATACTTTCCATGCTTTAGGAAAGTATCCATTATTAATGCAATTATTAAAAACTATGGTAAAACCTTGGAATGCCACAATTGGAAATTTCTTAATAATATGGTTGGATATTTTATCTACACCTGAAGATTTTTTGTTACTTAAGAATTTTGAAAAGTAACATGATCAGAAGCTATAATAAAGTGGTCATAATCGGAATTAGATAAAGAAGAAAACTCAGAGAAGAAATTAAATATATGTGGTGGAAAAAGAGAAACTAAATTTGGAATCTAAATTTGGAATACTGGAATTTTAAAATTTATTTTCCGATTTAGTGACACATGTGTTTCTTGAATAAGCCCAATGTAAATATCAAAATGAGAAAAGTTTTGAAGGAGATTAACTCTTCGACCCGACTCAACGAGCGATCTTGCATTAAATGTGAGCAAATTATGATGCCCCGAAGGGTCACCGATCGCAGAACTGGAATTTTCCATTCAAATAGAATGGAAGGTAAATTTAGGGTTTAAAATTTACACAAAATATACAAAATTACAATTAAAATCTTTAAATATTCAAATTAAAAATTTCCAAATTGAAGAGCGAAAAAATATGTCGTCTAATTCACCAATTCTCGTTGCCAATCATCCTGCAAGCGAATTTGTTGTAACACATTTAATTATAAATCTAGTAACACTTTAAACGAATATATAAATGTATATATATATATATATATATATATATATATATATATATGTATATTTAAATGTTCTTCTTGTATAAAAACACAAAATAACTGTTTAAGTATTCAAAGCCAAATTTTATGTTTTTAGGAAATAAATAATATTATACAACAGAACAAGTCACCATTGTTTACCTACACTTTTTAAATTTTTTATATTTCATAATTTCAGTTTTCAAAATTAATTATATTATGTAAATTATTTGAAGTAACTAAATAAGAATAATGTTTTGGAAAAAGCTTGGTTATAGTTGTTTTCGTTTCACACGATTTTTTAATATGAAAATTAATTTTTAGAATTACACGGTTTTGTCAGGAACGTATCTACCGTGTATAACGAGGGATAGGTGTACCTTATTTCGATAAATCTTTATGATTTAATTATTTATGGGAAACAATTCCAGAAAACCAGAAAAATTTTCTATATACATATTATAGTAATAAAAAAAATTGAACTATGTAGGAGTACATACGTTCGCAATACGTGTGAACAAAATCACTGAAACCGAGTCATTGACATCATACATTCAGAAATTTCCCATCTTATGATTTTTGATATAAATGAAAATTCTTTGAACATTTTTCTGAACACTTAAAGTTTTCCTACATTTTAATAGTGCATGACATGACTTTTATTCGAGTGGGTCGAGCAAATGTTCTCCTATATTTAGACAAAAAGATGAATTTGATTTTTGTATTTTGAAGGACCCTCGTTATATTTTTTAATAGTTTTAAAACTTCAAAATCGCTTGTGTAATTTACATTTTCTATATAAATTTAGGAATTTCATGTTTTATACCATAGCAAAAATCGAACGTAATTATCAATCAGTGTTGTCCTTGAAGTCCGGGAATCGTATGATTAAGAATTTCAGTTAAATTCTCCAGTTTCATGTACTAAACTATTTTCCAAGCAAAAGTTCTGAGCTTTTGTAATAATGATTATCACTATCGTAATATCAAGAAAATTCAATTCACAATGAATATATAACAAAAAGTAATATTTAAACAAAATAAATAATTTGAATATGTATTCGTAACAAAATAATAAAATCAAAAATATATTCTTGAAATTTAATAAATGTGATCTTCATTCCTTAATACTCGAATTTCATTCTATATTGAGACTAATTAAAATATTTTTTGTACAAGGTAATAATATTACTTATGATTAACATTGGAAACTTATAACTATATGTATTATTCTAACTAAAAATTAAAAGACAACCAATTTATTGTAAATTTAAATAAGTTTATATAATGTTGAAAATCGAATTTGCGAATTTTTGCTAAGCAATATATGTTTATTGTGTTTACTCCCGACACACAAAAATTCATGAGATGCAGGAATCTCAGTCAAACTTACAACTAAAACTTAAAACTATCTTAAAAATAAGAGCTTAAACATTAACTATTTGCACTATTTGCAAATTAATTTATAATCTAAAACTAGCCTCTATGGGTTCTGGGAGTACTTTTTAAATAAAAGTCAGGTAGTAGTGGAACAGTAAAGTCCAATTTCGTAGAAATATTTTCGTTCAATATTCATTTAGGGGAATGATGTGAAGTGTTAGACCAACTGAATGATTTTCGATAGTCAAAAATGTCTGAAATGAGAATATTTTTATGAAATTGCAAGCTGTTTACAAATCTTTTTGCAAAGACAACGCGTACAAACTAAGAAGGCTACCGAATGCTTTGGAATAGATGTATTTATCTGAAAACGTTTTACGCCGTGGTTTAAAATTCAGGTTAATGCACAACCTCAGAATCTGTCTCTCAAATATTTCTATTTCTTTAGCTACAGTATGGAATATAGTAAACTATTTTGGATAAGCGTAGGTGATAGGAGCGATTTCTGACTATATATATTCGCTACTTCGTCCTTTCGCTTACATAAGTGTTTATTTAGAAAATGTTTGGAAAGAGTTGATTATATTAACATCGCTTTTCTTAAAACTGTTCGAGCATATACATTGAATTTGAGAAGTTTATTAAAATGAATTCCAAGATATTTAGTTATATTTTTAAAGTGATCTTTACTTTCAGGTACTACAAAACGGCCACAAAACGGGAAGCATTTCGAAAACATATTGCTTCCGACTTTGACACATTAATCCTGATACCTCATTGTTTATAATAGTTATAATCATCAGATTAAGACGAGTAGAGACCAAAATTAGTGCAACATATGAAGATTAAGAATACTTTTAGAACTATTATATTCATGTCGGAAATCATGAATACAAATAGTATATAGAAAAGGCGCGAATACTGCAGCTTGAGGAACACCACTATACACTAATAAAAATCAGAATATATCACATTTATTTGAATTAAAAAATGTCTGTGTCTATTACAAAAATAACAATATATAACTATAAATAATTTTAATATAAATGGATCAAACCCTATATTAATTAATTTATATAAAATTCACCTGTGAAATGCCCGATCGAAAGCTTCCTCAATATCTAGAGATACAGCTACCGTATATCTTTGATTACAAAGATTGCAAATTAAATCTTTGTGAAATTTTAAAAGGGCATGGGATGTTGAATGGCTATTGTTGAAACCAAACT
Organism: Coelopa pilipes; assembly: GCA_947389925.1. Lineage (NCBI taxonomy): Eukaryota > Metazoa > Arthropoda > Insecta > Diptera > Coelopidae > Coelopa > Coelopa pilipes. The sequence goes on along the minus strand of OX376698.1, from coordinate 27,987,896 downwards.
GATGATTTGGAATATAATCTATATCATATCCATTTTTTTTAATACTACATTCAAAAAGTCTCCCTAAGTTAGAAAGCATTGAGATTGGGCTACAATTATTAAGGTCTAAATTGTTTGGCGGTTTGGCTGCATAGGTAATATTTTGGCAACTTTCCATGCTTTCGGAAAGTAACCATTATCAATGCAATTATTAAAAACTATTGTAAAACCTTGGAATGCCACAATTGGAAATTTCTTAATAATATGGTTGGATATTTTATCAACACCTGAAAATTTTTTGTTACTTAAGAATTTTGAAAAGTAACATGATCGGAAGCTTTAATAAAGTGATCATAATCGGAATTAGATAAAGAAGAAAACTCAGAGGAGAAATTAAATATATGTGGTGGAAAAAGAGAAACAGTGTAATCAATTACAGAATTTATACTGAAATCTAAATTTATTGGAATATTTTCCTTGTAAATATCATTGTATTGATGTCGAAAAGCCTCCACGTATTCTATATCATCAGTGATTTCTCTATTAAAGAAGGTTATTCTATGAATCACTTTATATCCGTTAGGACCTGGTTTAATAAAACGGAGCAAATTATTAAATTCTATAGCTTGATGAATTTCAATTTGTTCTTTTATTATAATTTTTAAAAGTTATATTTGGGTAAATAACTTCTGACATTCTAGACTTCTTCTATTGTAATTAATGTGATAAATTCTTTTTGATCTCTTTTGCCAATCATATTTAATTTTGAATAGTCTTTTTATATTATCAGGAACCATAAATTTTTATTTTTTAATTCTATTGTTTTTGAGTGATCAGTGGATACAGAGTTAACTATTTCAGTGAATTTAGCTATGTATTCATCTAATACCGAGTTGGATAAATTCCGATCAGTTGTAGGAAATACTTCCGACAATAAATTGTACCGGTCAGATTGGAAATCGTTCCAATTAGTTTTATTATAGAAGGTAATAAAACGAGGTGGAACAATGATGGGTTCTCAGCTGCAAAATTAGTTTTTTAGATGTAAAGGAAAATTATCAGAGAAATTCGGTAGGCTTGTTATGGAAATGTTTTGATTAATATAGTTTTTGAAGGAGGAACTAATTAAAAAGTGATAAATAAAGGTTGAACCATTGGGGTAGGAAGCGTTAATATCACAGAATCTAAAAAGGTCTGGCGAAACATTGGATAACTATAAAATAATCACTTAAAATTCTACCTAATTCTAAATTCTACATCTAAGTTTTTGGAGTAGTTAGAAATTTCAGGCAAACTACTATATAAATCCACTGTAGAAAAATTACAAGCGATATAGCGACTACCAAAAAGAAGATATCTAGTTGCACCATTGATGTGATAATGAATACTGTTTACGACCGTACCTTCTGGTACAATTTGTTGTGCCATCCCTAACGAGTGATGTGTTATCGATTACGAGTTGTGCGATCTCTAGATAACACATTCATCGTTAGCGGTTCATGATGGCCGCCAAATTTGTACTCAAAAGTGACAGTTCGGACTGCGGCATGGACTTCGACCATGTCTTGCCGCGGTTCACTCGTCCACTTTACTTTCGATAGCCCAGAGAAGACAACTTTACTTTCGATCGCCCAAAGAAGACAACTTTACTTTCGATCGCCCAAAGAAGACAACTTTACTTTCGATCGCCCAAAGAAGACAACCTCTATCGCCATCGTTAACCAGCGAAGACACAAATCTTAGTGCAACGCGGAATATACGTAAAATAAATATCAAACCCATTTCAACTGAATAGAACATAACCACAACGGATCAAACGGAAGGGATTTCACTGAAATCCCCTGCAGTCCGGCACAGGCAAAATTCAACCACAAGTAAGTAGTATTCCAAACAGAAAAAACGAATTGCTCCTGTTGTCGTTTAATTCCAGCAAACAGCAGTTCAACATCCACCTGCACACATCCAGCTGCGATACCAACAGCAGCGAACACCACAACGTCCACCTGCCAACAGCACATCAGTACCAGCAGCAACAGCACATCTCAACCTCCCCATCAATCCAGACTCATCCGAGCAGTACAAATACTAATAAAGCAATTTGGGAATTTGACATTCGAAATAAGTAAAGTAGTATTATATAGTATTATATCGTAGTATTATATTATATATATAACAGTTTTTACTGCAATTCCCAATCCAATTGAAGAGTCATCTCTTATGAGATTGTAGCCTTCTAAGAAAATTTTCCGATTTAGTGACACATGTGTTTCTTGAATAAACTCAATGTCAATATCATAATGAGATAAGGTTTGAAGGAGATTAACTATTCGACTCGACAACGAGCGATCTTACATTAAATGTGATCAAATACGATGCACCGAAGGGTGAAGGTAAATTCAGGGTTTAAGATTTATACAAAATATACAAAAATACAATTAAAATCTTTAAATATTCAAATTAAACATTTCAAAATTGAAGAGCGAAAAAATATGTCGTCTAATTCACCAACTCTCGTTGCCAATCATCCTGCAAGCGAATTTGTTGTAACATATTTAATTATAAATCTAGTAACACTTTAAACGAATATATAAATGTATATATATATATATATATATATATATATATATATATATATGTATATTTAAATGTTCTTCTTGTATAAAAACACAAAATAATTGTTTAAGTGTTCAAAGCCAAATTTTATGTTTTTAGGAAATAAATAATATTATACAACAGAACAAGTCACCATTGTTTACATACACTTTTTACATTTTTTATATTACATAATTTCAGTTTTCACAATGAATTATATTGTGTAAATTATTTGAAGTAACTAAATAAGAATAATGTTTTGGAAAAAGCTTGGTTAAAGTTGTTTTCGTTTCACACGATTTTTTAATATGAAAATTAATTTTTAGAATTACACGGTTTGTCAGGAACGTATCTACCATGTATACCGAGATTTAATATGATAGTAATAAAAAAGTTGAACTATGTAGGAGTACATACGTTCGCAATACGTGTGAACAAAATCACTGAAGTTTTATTCGAGTGGGTCGAGAAAATGTTCACGTATATTTAGACAAAAAGATGACTTTGATTTTTGTATTTTGAAGGACCCTCGTTATATTTTTTAATAGTTTGAAAACTTCAAAATCGCTTGTGTAATTTACATTTTCTATATAAATTTAGGAATTTCATGTTTTATACCATAGCAAAAATCGAACGTCATTATCAATCAGTGTTGCTCGTGAAGTCAGTTAAAGTTTCAGTTAAATTCTCCAGTTTCATGTACTAAACTATTTTCCAAGCAAAAGTTCTGAGCTTTTGTAATAATGATTATCACTATCGTAATATCAAGAAAATTCCATTCACAATGAATATATAACAAAAAGTAATATTTAAACGAAATAAATAATTTAAATATGTATTCGTAACAAAATAATAAAATCTAAAATATATTCATGAAATTTAATAAATGTTATCTTCATTCCTTAATACTCGAATTTCATTCTATATTGAGACTAATTAAAATATTTTTTGTACAAGGTAATAATATTACTTATGATTAACATTGGAAACTATATTAACTATATGTATATAATGTTGAACATCGAATTTGCGAATTTTTGCTAAGCAATATATGTTTATTGTGTATGCTCCCGACAATTAAAAAAATTTATGAGATGCAGGAATCTCAGTCAAGCTTACAACTAAAACTTAAAACTATCTTAAAAATAAGGGCTTAAACATTAACTATATGCACAAAACAAATAAATTAAATTATTATCTAAATCTAGCCTCTATGAGTTCCGGGAGTACTTTTTAAATAAAAGTCAGGTAGTAGTGGAACAGTAAAGTCCAATTTCGTAGAAATATTTTTGTTCATTTTCATTTAGGGGAATGATATGAAGTGTTAGACCAACTGAATGATTTTCGATAGTCAAAACTGTCTGAAATGAGAACATTTTTATGAAATTGCAAGCTGTTTACAAATCTTTTTGCAAAGACAACGCGTACAAACTAAGAACGCATTCCGAATGCTTTGGAATAGATGTATTTATCTGAAAACGTTTTACCCCGTGATTTAAAATTCAGGTTAATGCACAACCTCAGAATCTGTCTCTCAAATATTTCTATTTCTTTAGCTACAGTATGGGATATAGTAAACCATTTTGGATAAGCATAGGTGATAGGAGCGATTTCTGACTATATATATTCGCTACTTCGTCCTTTCGCTTACATAAGTGTTTATTTAGAAAATGTTTGAAAAGAGTTGATTATATTAACATCGCTTTTCTTAAAACTGTTCGAGCATATCCATTGAATTTGAGAAGTTTATTAAAATGAATTCCAAGATATTTAGTTATATTTTTAAAGTGATTTTTACTTTCAGGTACTACAAAACAGCCACATTAACGGGAAGCATTTCGAAAACATATTGCTTCCGACTTTGACACATTAATCCTGATACCCCATTGTTTATAATAGTTATAATAATCAGATTAAGACGATTAGAGGCCAAAATTAGTGCTACATATGGAGATTCAGCGTGAGCATATATCAAAGAATCTTCAGCATTAAGAATACTTTTCACGTTGGAAGTCATGAATAAAAATAGTATATAGAAAAGGCGCAAATACTGCAGCTTGAGGAACACCGCTATTCACTAATCCCAGATCAGAACATATCACATTTATTTGAATTAAAAAATATCTGTGTCTATTACAAAAATAACAATATATAACTATAGATAATTTTAATATAAATGGATCAAACCCTATATTAATTAATTTATATAAAATTCACCTGTGAAATGCCCGATCGAAAACTTCCTCAATATCTAGAGATACAGCTACCGTATATCTTTGATTACGAAGATTGCAAATTACATCTTTGTGAAATTTTAAAAGGGCATGGGATGTTGGGTGGCTATTGTTGAAACCAAACTGATGATTTGGAATATAGTCTATATCATATCCATTTTTTTTAATAATACATTCAAAAAGTTTCTCCAAGTTAGAAAGCATTGAGACTGGCCTAAAATTATTAAGGTCTGAATTGTCTGGCTTGGCTGCAGAGGTAATATTTTGGATACTTTCCATGCTTTAGGAAAGTATCCATTATTAATGCAATTATTAAAAACGATTAAAAAACCTTGGAATGCCACAATTGGAAAATTCTTAATAATATGGTTGGATATTTTATCTACACCTGAGGATTTTTTGTTATTTAAGAATATTGAAAAATAACATGATCGGAAGCTTTAATCAAGTGATCATAATCGGAATTAGATAAAGAAGAAAACTCAGAGGAGAAATTAAATATATGTGGTGGAAAAAGAGAAACAGTGTAATCAATTACAGAATTTATACTGAAATCTAAATTTATTGGAATATTTTCCTTGTAAATATCATTGTATTGATGTCGAAAAGCCTCCACGTATTCTATATCATCAGTGATTTCTCTATTAAAGAAGGTTTTTCTATGAATCACTTTATATCCGTTAGGACCTGGTTTAATATAACGGAGGAAATTATTAAATTCTATAGCTTGATGAATTTCAATTTGTTCTTTTATTATAATTTTTAAAAGTTATATTTGAGTAGATAAATTCTGACATTCTAGACTTCTTCTATTGTAATTAATGTGATAAATTCTTTTTGATCTCTTTTGCCAATCATATTTAATTTTGAATAGTCTTTTTATATTATCAGGAACCATACATTTTTATTTTTTAATTCTATTGTTTTTGAGTGATCAGTGGATACAGAGTTAACTATTTCAGTGAATTTAGCTATGTATTCATCTATTTCCGAGTTGGATAAGTTCCGATCATTTGTAGGAAATACTTCCGATAATAAATTTTTCAGGTCAGTTTGGAAATCGTTCCAATTAGTTTTATTATTGAAGGTAATAAAACGAGGTGGAATAATGATGGGTTCTCAGCTGCAAAATTAGTTTTTTAGATGTAAAGGAAAATGGTCAGAGAAAGTCCGTAGGCTTGTTTTGATTAATATAGTTTTTGAAGGAGGAACTAATTAAAAAGTGATAAATAAAGGTTGAACCATTGGGGTAGGAAGCGTTAATATCACAGAATCTAAAAAGGTCTGGCGAAACATTGGATAACTATAAAATAATCACTTAAAATTCTACCATTTGTATTAGTCACTGAACCACCCCAAGAAACATGTTTTGAATTTAAATCGATACCCAAGAAGGATCCATTGATGTTTTTGGAGAAGTTAGAAATTTTAGTCAAATCCACTGTAGAAAAATAACAAGGGATATAGAGACTACCAAAAAGAAGATATCTAGTTGCACCATTAATGTGATAATAAATACTAATAAAGCAATTTGGGAATTGGACATTCGAAAGAAATAAAGTAGTATTATATTATTATATAGTAGTATTATATTATATATATAACAGTTTTTACTGCAATTCCCAATCCAATTGAAGAGTCATCTCTTATGAGATTGTAGCCTTCTAAGAAAATTTTCCGATTTAGTGACACATGTGTTTCTTGAATAAACTCAATGTCAATATCATAATGAGATAAGGTTTGAAGGAGATTAACTATTCGACTCGACAACGAGCGATCTTACATTAAATGTGATCAAATACGATGCACCGAAGGGTGAAGGTAAATTCAGGGGTTAAGATTTATACAAAATATACAAAAATACAATTAAAATCTTTAAATATTCAAATTAAAAATTTCAAAATTGAAGAGCGAAAAAATATGTCGTCTAATTCACCAACTCTCGTTGCCAATCATCCTGCAAGCGAATTTGTTGTAACACATTTAATTATAAATCTAGTAACACTTTAAACGAATATATATGTATATTTAAATGTTCTTCTTGTATAAAAACACAAAATAATTGTTTAAGTGTTCAAAGCCAAATTTTATGTTTTTAGGAAATAAATAATATTATACAACAGAACAAGTCACCATTGTTTACATACACTTTTTACATTTTTTATATTACATAATTTCAGTTTTCACAATGAATTATATTGTGTAAATTATTTGAAGTAACTAAATAAGAATAATGTTTTGGAAAAAGCTTGGTTAAAGTTGTTTTCGTTTCACACGATTTTTTAATATGAAAATTAATTTTTAGAATTACACGGTTTGTCAGGAACGTATCTACCATGTATACCGAGATTTAATATGATAGTAATAAAAAAGTTGAACTATGTAGGAGTACATACGTTCGCAATACGTGTGAACAAAATCACTGAAGTTTTATTCGAGTGGGTCGAGAAAATGTTCACGTATATTTAGACAAAAAGATGACTTTGATTTTTGTATTTTGAAGGACCCTCGTTATATTTTTTAATAGTTTGAAAACTTCAAAATCGCTTGTGTAATTTACATTTTCTATATAAATTTAGGAATTTCATGTTTTATACCATAGCAAAAATCGAACGTCATTATCAATCAGTGTTGCTCGTGAAGTCAGTTAAAGTTTCAGTTAAATTCTCCAGTTTCATGTACTAAACTATTTTCCAAGCAAAAGTTCTGAGCTTTTGTAATAATGATTATCACTATCGTAATATCAAGAAAATTCCATTCACAATGAATATATAACAAAAAGTAATATTTAAACGAAATAAATAATTTAAATATGTATTCGTAACAAAATAATAAAATCTAAAATATATTCATGAAATTTAATAAATGTTATCTTCATTCCTTAATACTCGAATTTCATTCTATATTGAGACTAATTAAAATATTTTTTGTACAAGGTAATAATATTACTTATGATTAACATTGGAAACTATATTAACTATATGTATATAATGTTGAACATCGAATTTGCGAATTTTTGCTAAGCAATATATGTTTATTGTGTATGCTCCCGACAATTAAAAAAATTTATGAGATGCAGGAATCTCAGTCAAGCTTACAACTAAAACTTAAAACTATCTTAAAAATAAGGGCTTAAACATTAACTATATGCACAAAACAAATAAATTAAATTATTATCTAAATCTAGCCTCTATGAGTTCCGGGAGTACTTTTTAAATAAAAGTCAGGTAGTAGTGGAACAGTAAAGTCCAATTTCGTAGAAATATTTTTGTTCATTTTCATTTAGGGGAATGATATGAAGTGTTAGACCAACTGAATGATTTTCGATAGTCAAAACTGTCTGAAATGAGAACATTTTTATGAAATTGCAAGCTGTTTACAAATCTTTTTGCAAAGACAACGCGTACAAACTAAGAACGCATTCCGAATGCTTTGGAATAGATGTATTTATCTGAAAACGTTTTACCCCGTGATTTAAAATTCAGGTTAATGCACAACCTCAGAATCTGTCTCTCAAATATTTCTATTTCTTTAGCTACAGTATGGGATATAGTAAACCATTTTGGATAAGCATAGGTGATAGGAGCGATTTCTGACTATATATATTCGCTACTTCGTCCTTTCGCTTACATAAGTGTTTATTTAGAAAATGTTTGAAAAGAGTTGATTATATTAACATCGCTTTTCTTAAAACTGTTCGAGCATATCCATTGAATTTGAGAAGTTTATTAAAATGAATTCCAAGATATTTAGTTATATTTTTAAAGTGATTTTTACTTTCAGGTACTACAAAACAGCCACATTAACGGGAAGCATTTCGAAAACATATTGCTTCCGACTTTGACACATTAATCCTGATACCCCATTGTTTATAATAGTTATAATAATCAGATTAAGACGATTAGAGGCCAAAATTAGTGCTACATATGGAGATTCAGCGTGAGCATATATTAAGAATACTTTTCACGTTGGAAGTCATGAATAAAAATAGTATATAGAAAAGGCGCAAATACTGCAGCTTGAGGAACACCGCTATTCACTAATCCCAGATCAGAACATATCACATTTATTTGAATTAAAAAATATCTGTGTCTATTACAAAAATAACAATATATAACTATAGATAATTTTAATATAAATGGATCAAACCCTATATTAATTAATTTATATAAAATTCACCTGTGAAATGCCCGATCGAAAACTTCCTCAATATCTAGAGATACAGCTACCGTATATCTTTGATTACGAAGATTGCAAATTACATCTTTGTGAAATTTTAAAAGGGCATGGGATGTTGGGTGGCTATTGTTGAAACTAAACTGATGATTTGGAATATAGTCTATATCATATCCATTTTTTTTAATAATACATTCAAAAAGTTTCTCCAAGTTAGAAAGCATTGAGACTGGCCTAAAATTATTAAGGTCTGAATTGTCTGGCTTGGCTGCAGAGGTAATATTTTGGATACTTTCCATGCTTTAGGAAAGTATCCATTATTAATACAATTATTAAAAACGATTAAAAAACCTTGGAATGCCACAATTGGAAAATTCTTAATAATATGGTTGGATATTTTATCTACACCTGAGGATTTTTTGTTATTTAAGAATATTGAAAAATAACATGATCGGAAGCTTTAATCAAGTGATCATAATCGGAATTAGATAAAGAAGAAAACTCAGAGGAGAAATTAAATATATGTGGTGGAAAAAGAGAAACAGTGTAATCAATTACAGAATTTATACTGAAATCTAAATTTATTGGAATATTTTCCTTGTTAATATCATTGTATTGATGTCGAAAAGCCTCCACGTATTCTATATCATCAGTGATTTCTCTATTAAAGAAGGTTTTTCTATGAATCACTTTATATCCGTTAGGACCTGGTTTAATATAACGGAGGAAATTATTAAATTCTATAGCTTGATGAATTTCAATTTGTTCTTTTATTATAATTTTTAAAAGTTATATTTGAGTAGATAAATTCTGACATTCTAGACTTCTTCTATTGTAATTAATGTGATAAATTCTTTTTGATCTCTTTTGCCAATCATATTTAATTTTGAATAGTCTTTTTATATTATCAGGAACCATACATTTTTATTTTTTAATTCTATTGTTTTTGAGTGATCAGTGGATACAGAGTTAACTATTTCAGTGAATTTAGCTATGTATTCATCTATTTCCGAGTTGGATAAGTTCCGATCATTTGTAGGAAATACTTCCGATAATAAATTTTTCAGGTCAGTTTGGAAATCGTTCCAATTAGTTTTATTATTGAAGGTAATAAAACGAGGTGGAACAATGATGGGTTCTCAGCTGCAAAATTAGTTTTTTAGATGTAAAGGAAAATGGTCAGAGAAAGTCCGTAGGCTTGTTTTGATTAATATAGTTTTTGAAGGAGGAACTAATTAAAAAGTGATAAATAAAGGTTGAACCATTGGGGTAGGAAGCGTTAATATCACAGAATCTAAAAAGGTCTGGCGAAACATTGGATAACTATAAAATAATCACTTAAAATTCTACCATTTGTATTAGTCACTGAACCACCCCAAGAAACATGTTTTGAATTTAAATCGATACCCAAGAAGGATCCATTGATGTTTTTGGAGAAGTTAGAAATTTTAGTCAAATCCACTGTAGAAAAATAACAAGGGATATAGAGACTACCAAAAAGAAGATATCTAGTTGCACCATTAATGTGATAATAAATACTAATAAAGCAATTTGGGAATTGGACATTCGAAAGAAATAAAGTAGTATTATATTATTATATAGTAGTATTATATTATATATATAACAGTTTTTACTGCAATTCCCAATCCAATTGAAGAGTCATCTCTTATGAGATTGTAGCCTTCTAAGAAAATTTTCCGATTTAGTGACACATGTGTTTCTTGAATAAACTCAATGTCAATATCATAATGAGATAAGGTTTGAAGGAGATTAACTATTCGACTCGACAACGAGCGATTTTACATTAAATGTGATCAAATACGATGCACCGAAGGGTGAAGGTAAATTCAGGGGTTAAGATTTATACAAAATATACAAAAATACAATTAAAATCTTTAAATATTCAAATTAAAAATTTCAAAATTGAAGAGCGAAAAAATATGTCGTCTAATTCACCAACTCTCGTTGCCAATCATCCTGCAAGCGAATTTGTTGTAACACATTTAATTATAAATCTAGTAACACTTTAAACGAATATATAAATGTATATATATATATATATATATATATATATATATATATGTATATTTAAATGTTCTTCTTGTATAAAAACACAAAATAATTGTTTAAGTGTTCAAAGCCAAATTTTATGTTTTTAGGAAATAAATAATATTATACAACAGAACAAGTCACCATTGTTTACATACACTTTTTACATTTTTTATATTACATAATTTCAGTTTTCACAATGAATTATATTGTGTAAATTATTTGAAGTAACTAAATAAGAATAATGTTTTGGAAAAAGCTTGGTTAAAGTTGTTTTCGTTTCACACGATTTTTTAATATGAAAATTAATTTTTAGAATTACACGGTTTTGTCAGGAACGTATCTACCGTGTATACCGAGGGATAGGTGTACCTTATTTCGATAAATCTTTATGATTTAATTATTTATAGAAAACAATTCCAGAAAACTTAGAAACATCATCTATATAAATATGATAGTAATAAAAAAAGTTGAACTATGTAGGAGTACATACGTTCGCAATACGTGTGAACAAAATCACTGAAAAAACCAAGTCATTGACATCATACATTCAGAAATTTCCCATCTTATGATTTTTGATATAAGTTAAAACTCTTTGAACATTTTTCTGAACAACTAAAGTTTTCCTACATTTTAATCGTGTATGACATATATTATATATATTTAGACAAAAAGATGAATTTGATTTTTGTATTCTGAAGGACCCTCGTTATATTTTTAAATAGTTTTAAAACTTCAAAATCGCTTGTGTAATTTACATTTTCTATATAAATTTAGGAATTTCATGTTTTATACCATAGCAAAAATCGAACGTAATTATCAATCAGTGTTGTCCTTGAAGTCCGGGAATCGTATGATTAAGAATTTCAGTTAAATTCTCCAGTTTCATGTACTAAACTATTTTCAAAGCAAAAGTTCTGAGCTTTTGTAATAATGATTATCACTATCGTAATATCAAGAAAATTCCATTCACAATGAATATATAACAAAAAGTAATATTTAAACGAAATAAATAATTTAAATATGTATGTAATAAATGTGATCTTCATTCCTTAATACTCGAATTTCATTCTATATTGAGACTAATTAAAATATATTTTGTACAAGGTAATAATATTACTTATGATTAACATTGGAAACGTATAACTATATGTATTATTCTAACTAAAAATTAAAAGACAACCAATTTATTGTAAATTTAAATAAGTTTATATAATGTTGAACATCGAATTTGCGAATTTTTGCTAAGCAATATATGTTTATTGTGTTTACTCCCGACACACAAAAATTCATGAGATGCAGGAATCTCAGTCAAACTTACAGCTAAAACTTAAAACTATCTTAAAAATAAGAGCTTAAACATTAACTATTTGCACAAAACAAATAAATTAAGTTATTATCTAAAACTAGCCTCTATGAGTTCCGGGAGTACTTTTAAAATAAAAGTCAAGTAGTAGTGAAACAGTATAGTCCAATTTCGTAGAAATATTTTTGTTCATTTTCATTTAGGGGAATGATATGAAGTGTTAGACCAACTGAATGATTTTCGATAGTCAAAACTGTCTGAAATGAGAACATTTTTATGAAATTGCAAGCTGTTTACAAATCTTTTTGCAAAGACAACGCGTACAAACTAAGAACGCATTCCGAATGCTTTGGAATAGATGTATTTATCTGAAAACGTTTTACCCCGTGATTTAAAATTCAGGTTAATGCACAACCTCAGAATCTGTCTCTCAAATATTTCTATTTCTTTAGCTACAGTATGGGATATAGTAAACCATTTTGGATAAGCATAGGTGATAGGAGCGATTTCTGACTATATATATTCGCTACTTCGTCCTTTCGCTTACATAAGTGTTTATTTAGAAAATGTTTGAAAAGAGTTGATTATATTAACATCGCTTTTCTTAAAACTGTTCGAGCATATCCATTGAATTTGAGAAGTTTATTAAAATGAATTCCAAGATATTTAGTTATATTTTTAAAGTGATTTTTACTTTCAGGTACTACAAAACAGCCACATTAACGGGAAGCATTTCGAAAACATATTGCTTCCGACTTTGACACATTAATCCTGATACCCCATTGTTTATAATAGTTATAATAATCAGATTAAGACGATTAGAGGCCAAAATTAGTGCTACATATGGAGATTCAGCGTGAGCATATATCAAAGAATCTTCAGCATTAAGAATACTTTTCACGTTGGAAGTCATGAATAAAAATAGTATATAGAAAAGGCGCAAATACTGCAGCTTGAGGAACACCGCTATTCACTAATCCCAGATCAGAACATATCACATTTATTTGAATTAAAAAATATCTGTGTCTATTACAAAAATAACAATATATAACTATAGATAATTTTAATATAAATGGATCAAACCCTATATTAATTAATTTATATAAAATTCACCTGTGAAATGCCCGATCGAAAACTTCCTCAATATCTAGAGATACAGCTACCGTATATCTTTGATTACGAAGATTGCAAATTACATCTTTGTGAAATTTTAAAAGGGCATGGGATGTTGGGTGGCTATTGTTGAAACCAAACTGATGATTTGGAATATAGTCTATATCATATCCATTTTTTTTAATAATACATTCAAAAAGTTTCTCCAAGTTAGAAAGCATTGAGACTGGCCTAAAATTATTAAGGTCTGAATTGTCTGGCTTGGCTGCAGAGGTAATATTTTGGATACTTTCCATGCTTTAGGAAAGTATCCATTATTACTGCAATTATTAAAAACGATTAAAAAACCTTGGAATGCCACAATTGGAAAATTCTTAATAATATGGTTGGATATTTTATCTACACCTGAGGATTTTTTGTTATTTAAGAATATTGAAAAATAACATGATCGGAAGCTTTAATCAAGTGATCATAATCGGAATTAGATAAAGAAGAAAACTCAGAGGAGAAATTAAATATATGTGGTGGAAAAAGAGAAACAGTGTAATCAATTACAGAATTTATACTGAAATCTAAATTTATTGGAATATTTTCCTTGTAAATATCATTGTATTGATGTCGAAAAGACTCCACGTATTCTATATCATCAGTGATTTCTCTATTAAAGAAGGTTTTTCTATGAATCACTTTTTATCCGTTAGGACCTGGTTTAATATAACGGAGGAAATTATTAAATTCTATAGCTTGATGAATTTCAATTTGTTCTTTTATTATAATTTTTAAAAGTTATATTTGAGTAGATAAATTCTGACATTCTAGACTTCTTCTATTGTAATTAATGTGATAAATTCTTTTTGATCTCTTTTGCCAATCATATTTAATTTTGAATAGTCTTTTTATATTATCAGGAACCATACATTTTTATTTTTTAATTCTATTGTTTTTGAGTGATCAGTGGATACAGAGTTAACTATTTCAGTGAATTTAGCTATGTATTCATCTATTTCCGAGTTGGATAAGTTCCGATCATTTGTAGGAAATACTTCCGATAATAAATTTTTCAGGTCAGTTTGGAAATCGTTCAATTAGTTTTATTATTGAAGGTAATAAAACGTGGTGGAACAATGATGGGTTCTCAGCTGCAAAATTAGTTTTTTAGATGTAAAGGAAAATGGTCAGAGAAAGTCCGTAGGCTTGTTTTGATTAATATAGTTTTTGAAGGAGGAACTAATTAAAAAGTGATAAATAAAGGTTGAACCATTGGGGTAGGAAGCGTTAATATCACAGAATCTAAAAAGGTCTGGCGAAACATTGGATAACTATAAAATAATCACTTAAAATTCTACCATTTGTATTAGTTACTGAACCACCCCAAGAAACATGTTTTGAATTTAAATCGATACCCAAGAAGGATCCATTGATGTTTTTGGAGAAGTTAGAAATTTTAGTCAAATCCACTGTAGAAAAATAACAAGGGATATAGAGACTACCAAAAAGAAGATATCTAGTTGCACCATTAATGTGATAATAAATACTAATAAAGCAATTTGGGAATTGGACATTCGAAAGAAATAAAGTAGTATTATATTATTATATAGTAGTATTATATTATATATATATCAGTTTTTACTGCAATTCCCAATCCAATTGAAGAGTCATCTCTTATGAGATTGTAGCCTTCTAAGAAAATTTTCCGATTTAGTGACACATGTGTTTCTTGAATAAACTCAATGTCAATATCATAATGAGATAAGGTTTGAAGGAGATTAACTATTCGACTCGACAACGAGCGATTTTACATTAAATGTGATCAAATACGATGCACCGAAGGGTGAAGGTAAATTCAGGGGTTAAGATTTATACAAAATATACAAAAATACAATTAAAATCTTTAAATATTCAAATTAAAAATTTCAAAATTGAAGAGCGAAAAAATATGTCGTCTAATTCACCAACTCTCGTTGCCAATCATCCTGCAAGCGAATTTGTTGTAACACATTTAATTATAAATCTAGTAACACTTTAAACGAATATATAAATGTATATATATATATATATATATATATATATATATATATATATATATATATATATATGTATATTTAAATGTTCTTCTTGTATAAAAACACAAAATAATTGTTTAAGTGTTCAAAGCCAAATTTTATGTTTTTAGGAAATAAATAATATTATACAACAGAACAAGTCACCATTGTTTACATACACTTTTTACATTTTTTATATTACATAATTTCAGTTTTCACAATGAATTATATTGTGTAAATTATTTGAAGTAACTAAATAAGAATAATGTTTTGGAAAAAGCTTGGTTAAAGTTGTTTTCGTTTCACACGATTTTTTAATATGAAAATTAATTTTTAGAATTACACGGTTTTGTCAGGAACGTATCTACCGTGTATACCGAGGGATAGGTGTACCTTATTTCGATAAATCTTTATGATTTAATTATTTATAGAAAACAATTCCAGAAAACTTAGAAACATCATCTATATAAATATGATAGTAATAAAAAAAGTTGAACTATGTAGGAGTACATACGTTCGCAATACGTGTGAACAAAATCACTGAAAAAACCAAGTCATTGACATCATACATTCAGAAATTTCCCATCTTATGATTTTTGATATAAGTTAAAACTCTTTGAACATTTTTCTGAACAACTAAAGTTTTCCTACATTTTAATCGTGTATGACATAACTTTTATTCGAGTGGGTCGAGCAAATGTTCTCCTATATTTAGACAAAAAGATGAATTTGATTTTTGTATTCTGAAGGACCCTCGTTATATTTTTTAATAGTTTTAAAACTTCAAAATCGCTTGTGTAATTTACATTTTCTATATAAATTTAGGAATTTCATGTTTTATACCATAGCAAAAATCGAACGTAATTATCAATCAGTGTTGTCCTTGAAGTCCGGGAATCGTATGATTAAGAATTTCAGTTAAATTCTCCAGTTTCATGTACTAAACTATTTTCAAAGCAAAAGTTCTGAGCTTTTGTAATAATGATTATCACTATCGTAATATCAAGAAAATTCCATTCACAATGAATATATAACAAAAAGTAATATTTAAACGAAATAAATAATTTAAATATGTATGTAATAAATGTGATCTTCATTCCTTAATACTCGAATTTCATTCTATATTGAGACTAATTAAAATATATTTTGTACAAGGTAATAATATTACTTATGATTAACATTGGAAACGTATAACTATATGTATTATTCTAACTAAAAATTAAAAGACAACCAATTTATTGTAAATTTAAATAAGTTTATATAATGTTGAACATCGAATTTGCGAATTTTTGCTAAGCAATATATGTTTATTGTGTTTACTCCCGACACACAAAAATTCATGAGATGCAGGAATCTCAGTCAAACTTACAGCTAAAACTTAAAACTATCTTAAAAATAAGAGCTTAAACATTAACTATTTGCACAAAACAAATAAATTAAGTTATTATCTAAAACTAGCCTCTATGAGTTCCGGGAGTACTTTTAAAATAAAAGTCAAGTAGTAGTGAAACAGTATAGTCCAATTTCGTAGAAATATTTTCATTCAATATTCATTTACGGGAATGATATGAAGTGTTAGACCAACTGAATGATTTTGGATAGTCAAAAATCTTTTTGCAACGCGTACAAACTAAGAAGGCATAACGAATGCTTTGGAATAGATGTATTTATCTGAAAACGTTGTACGCCAAGATTTTTCCGGTTTATGCACAACCTCAGAATTTGTGTCTCAAATATTTCTATTTCTTTAGCTACAGTAGGAAATATAGTAAACGATATTGGAAAAGCATAAGTGATAGGAGCGAATTCTGACTAAATATATTCGCTACTTCGTCCTTTCGCGTACATAAGTGTTTATTTAGAAAATGTTTAGAAAGAGTTGATTTTATAAACATCGCTTTTCTTAAAACTGTTCGAACATATCCATTTTTTTTTAATAATACATTCAAAAAGTTTCTCCAAGTTAGAAGGCATTGAGATTGGCCTACAATTATTAAGGTCTGAATTGTCTGGCTTGGCTGCAGAGGTAATATTTTGGCTACTTTCCATGCTTTAGGAAAGTATCCATTATTAATGCTATTATTAAAAACTATTGTAAAACCTTGGAATGCCACAATTGGAAATTTCTTCATAATATGGTTGGATATTTTATCTACACCTGAAGATTTTTTGTTATTTAAGAACTTTGAAAAATAACATGATCGGAAACTTTAATAAAATGATCATAATCGGAATTTGATAAAGAAGAAAACTCAGAGAAGAAATTAAATATATGTGGTGGAAAAAGAGAAACAGTGTTATCAATTACAGAATTTATACTGGAAACTAAATTAATTGGAATATTTTCTTTTTGTAAATTTCATTGTATTGATATCGAAAAGCCTCCAAGTTTTCTATATCATCATTGACTTCTCTATTAAAGAGGGTTAATTATCCACAAGAATCATTTTTTACAAATTATTCTATGAATCACTTTATATCCGTTAGGACCTGGTTTAATATTACGTAGGAAATTATTAAATTCTTGATGAATTTCAATTTGTTCTTTTATTATAATTTTTAAAAGTTATATTTGAGTAGATAACTTCTGGTAAACTAGACTTCTTCTAATGTAATTAATGTGATAAATTCTTTGCCAAGCATATTTAATTTTGAATAGTCTTTTTATATTATCAGGAACCATAAATTTTTATTTTTTAATTCTATTGTTTTTGAGTGATCAGTGGATACAGAGTTAACTATTTCAGTGAATTTAGCTATGTATTCATCTATTTCCGAGTTGGATAAATTCCGATAATTTGTAGGAAATACTTCCGATAATAAATTGTTCAGGTCAGTTTGGAAATCGTTCCAATTAGTTTTATTATAGAAGGTAATAAAACGAGGTGGAACAATGATGAGTTCTCAGCTGCAAAATTAGTTTTTTAGATGTAAAGGGAAATGGTCAGAGAAAGTCCGTAGGCTTGTTTTGATTAATATAGTTTTTGAAGGAGGAACTAATTAAAAAGTGATAAATAAAGGTTGAACCATTGGGGTAGGAAGCGTTAATATCACAGAATCTAAACATTCTGGGGAAACATTGGATAACTATAAAATAATCACTTAAAATTCTACCTAATTCTAAATTCTACATCTAAGTTTTTGGAGTAGTTCGAAATTTCAGGCAAACTACTATATAAATCCACTGTACAAAAATTACTAGGGATATAGGGACTACCAAAAAGAAGATATCTAGGTGCACCATTGATGTGATAATGAATACTGTTTACGTCCGTACCTTCTGGTACAATTTGGTGTGCCATCCCTAACGAGTGATGTGTTATCGATTACGAGTTGTGCGATCTCTAGATAACACATTTATCGTTAGCGGTTCATGATGGCCGCCAAATTTGTACTCAAAAGTGACAGTTCGGACTGCGGCATGGACTTCGACCATGTCTTGCCGCGGTTCACTCGTCCACTTTACTTTCGATAGCCCAGAGAAGACAACTTTACTTTCGATCGCCCAAAGAAGACAACTTTACTTTCGATCGCCCAAAGAAGACAACTTTACTTTCGATCGCCCAAAGAAGACAACCTCTATCGCCATCGTTAACCAGCGAAGACACAAATCTTAGTGCAACGCGGAATATACGTAAAATAAATATCAAACCCGTTTCAACTGAATAGAACATAACCACAACGGATCAAACGGAAGGGATTTCACTGAAATCCCCTGCAGTCCGGCACAGGCAAAATTCAACCACAAGTAAGTAGTATTCCAAACAGAAAAAACGAATTGCTCCAGTTGTCGTTTAATTCCAGCAAACAACAGTTCAACATCCACCTGCACACATCCAGCCGCGACACCAACAGCAGCGAACACCACAACGTCCACCTGCCAACAGCACATCAGTACCAGCAGCAACAGCACATCTCAACCTCCCCATCAATCCAGACTCATCCGAGCAGTACATTGGTCCTTCGAACCGGATTCCAACGATATCCAGCATTTGCATTTGGTGAGTCCGTGTTCCGCATTCAAAATTTCAACACATATATATATATATATATATATATATATATATACATATATTCCATTCCAAATATAATATACTTATATCTATATATTCATACCTAACTTTACATATATATACCCTCCATATATATACCAATACTCACCCATATCAATACACATACCTACATATATATATATATATATAGATCTACAATTGTGAGTGTTTTTCCGCGCCAATTTTATTTCGGGACCTCTTATATACCTCCGGTGTTAACAAGTCTATACCGTTCGAATTGTTACTGTTTTTTCTGCATAACGTTTTTCGCGTGAACGGATTTATGATCAATCTCGATTTTTCTACAGTTGTTTTTTAACATCGTTTTAAATTAATTATTCTTTCGGTCGTGAATCGAACTAATCTTTTGTGAGTGATGTACCGCGCAAATTTTCTTTCGGTTCTTTTTATTTACCATCGGTGTCAATAAGTCTTCGCAGTTCGATTTTCTTTTTCGCTGCTGATTTTTTTTTTTTTTGTCATTTGATTTTTGTGACCATTTCTTGTTGCTTGATATCACTGTCCCAACGGCGTGCAGTACAAGCAACCACATTCTTTTTCCGATCACGAATTCAATCAAGTTTCTCCTCTTGACAAATAAAAGGAAATTAATTATCCATCAAAAAAAACAAAATTTCGTTTTGGTTTTTTTTTTGTAAATTGCTACTCCTCTCCTACGAGAACACAGTCCTTTCCGAAGTTCATTCCGAGTCTCTGGTTTGCATAAGATAAGTTCTTATACCACATTTTTTGGAAGAAATTCAGCATTTTCCTGAATTTTTAAATTTTCTTTTCCGTTCATTTTTAATCCTATTGTGGTTGTGGCCAACCATCAAAGTTGAAGCAACCAATCAGTTCAAATCAAATCTTTTTGAATCTGGTATTTTCTTCTGCCAACATTTCAGTGGCAGCTCGTCCATCAAGCTCTTTTGGATTACGATTCCATTCCAATTCCTCGCTTGGTATAACTCTTCAGGCCGCTCCGTCCATTCGATTTCCGATTCGAAGCTCTTGTCGACACCTCCATAATTTCTTTTCCAGTCAATCCATCCGAGACATCCATTATGGCTGCCTTAAACAATTTTATCCGTCTTACCGATAACCTAATGGAGTTCGATTTGGAGTTTTCCGACACCATGCTTGACGAAGTTCATCGCGAAGAAATTAAATCCATCTGGGGTCAAGTAAAGGGGACTTACGGTGCTTGTTTAAGCGATCTCTACGAGAAGCGCAGATCAAGCGAAACCCTTGAACAAGGCGATGAGCTTTCGGAGGTTGAAACCGTCAAAGCACGGTACAATAGTGCGTACCGCACCTACGTTCGCTGTGTGGCGAACATTGGAGAACGGATGGCTGCGTTAAATACGGCCAACCTTCTAGTTCATCCACCCGTGGAAAGGGTTACGGATACCAGTAATTTCAATCTACCTCCATGTGATACGGAAGTATTTGATGGAGATTACATTGCGTGGCCGACTTTCAGGGACATGTTTACCGCCACTTACAAATCCAATTCCAGGTTGAGTTCCGTCGAGAAACTGTTCCACCTGAATAAGAAAACCAGAGGGGAAGCGCGGGACATCGTAAAGAAGGCTCCGCTGACCAACGATGGTTTCTTATTGGCGTGGAACAACATCAGTGACCGGTTTGAAAATAAGAGGATACTCGTCAACAGTCAGTTGCGTATCCTCTGCAGCCTACCTGCACTATCGACAGAATCCGGAAAGTCGATCAAAGCTTTGAAACGAGATATCAATTCATGCATCGCCGTGCTAAGGATGTATGACATCGATATCTCCGGGTGGGGTCCAATATTCCTCTTCATATGTTCCACGCGGTTCCCAGACGTCACATAAACGTTGTGGGAGCAGTCCTTGAAAGACAAATCCCAAATCCCGATGTGGACCGAGATGGATTCCTTTTTGACATCGCGATATCAAACGTTGGAATCCGTCTCCGACATCCGAGGCCTCCATAGTGGTAGAGCGCGTTCTCTGACCACGTCCCATCCACCTCCAGCACGCAATCCCGGTATGGTTTGCAACCCTCCAAGGCGTGTTAGTACCTATCACGCGTTCCCCAGTGCAAGCTCTGTCCGAATCTACAGCATACGATCCGAAATTGTCCGAAGTTTTTACAAATGTGTCCATCTGAGAGAATGTCTTGCGTACGCAAACATGGGCTCTGCATCAATTGCTTCGCACGAGCGATTGCACTAGTATTCCAAACAGAAAAAACGAATTGCTCCTGTTGTCGTTTAATTCCAGCAAACAACAGTTCAACATCCACCTGCACACATCCAGCCGCGACACCAACAGCAGCGAACACCACAACGTCCACCTGCCAACAGCACATCAGTACCAGCAGCAACAGGACATCTCAACCTCCCCATCAATCCAGACTCATCGAGCAGTACGGTCCTTCGAACCGGATTCCAACGATATCCAGCATTTGCATTTGGTGAGTCCGTGTTCCGCATTCAAAATTTCAACACACTATATATATATATATATATATATATATATATACATATATTCCATTCCAAATATAATATACTTATATCTATATATTCATACCTAACTTTACATATATATACCCTCCATATATATACCAATACTCACCCATATCAATACACATACCTACATATATATATATATATATAGATCTACAATTGTGAGTGTTTTTCCGCGCCAATTTTATTTCGGGACCTCTTATATACCTCCGGTGTTAACAAGTCTATACCGTTCGAATTGTTACTGTTTTTTCTGCATAACGTTTTTCGCGTGAACGGATTTATGATCAATCTCGATTTTTCTACAGTTGTTTTTTAACATCGTTTTAAATTAATTATTCTTTCGGTCGTGAATCGAACTAATCTTTTGTGAGTGATTTACCGCGCAAATTTTCTTTCGGTTCTTTTTATTTACCATCGGTGTCAATAAGTCTTCGCAGTTCGATTTTCTTTTTCGCTGCTGATTTTTTTTTTTTTTTGTCATTAGATTTTTGTGACCATTTCTTGTTGCTTGATATCACTGTCCCAACGGCGTGCAGTACAAGCAACCACATTCTTTTTCCGATCACGAATTCAATCAAGTTTCTCCTCTTGACAAATAAAAGGAAATTAATTATCCATTAAAAAACAAAATTTCGTTTTGGTTTTTTTTTTGTAAATTGCTACTCCTCTCCTACGAGAACACAGTCCTTTCCGAAGTTCATTCCGAGTCTCTGGTTTGCATAAGATAAGTTCTTATACCACATTTTTTGGAAGAAATTCAGCATTTTCCTGAATTTTTAAATTTTCTTTTCCGTTAATTTTTAATCCTATTGTGGTTGTGGCCAACCATCAAAGTTGAAGCAACCAATCAGTTCAAATCAAATCTTTTTGAATCTGGTATTTTCTTCTGCCAACATTTCAGTGGCAGCTCGTCCATCAAGCTCTTTTGGATTACGATTCCATTCCAATTCCTCGCTTGGTATAACTCTTCAGGCCGCTCCGTCCATTCGATTTCCGATTCGAAGCTCTTGTCGACACCTCCATAATTTCTTTTCCAGTCAATCCATCCGAGACATCCATTATGGCTGCCTTAAACAATTTTATCCGTCTTACCGATAACCTAATGGAGTTCGATTTGGAGTTTTCCGACACCATGCTTGACGAAGTTCATCGCGAAGAAATTAAATCCATCTGGGGTCAAGTAAAGGGGACTTACGGTGCTTGTTTATGCGATCTCTACGAGAAGCGCAGATCAAGCGAAACCCTTGAACAAGGCGATGAGCTTTCGGAGGTTGAAACCGTCAAAGCACGGTACAATAGTGCGTACCGCACCTACGTTCGCTGTGTGGCGAACATTGGAGAACGGATGGCTGCGTTTAATACGGCCAACCTTCCAGTTCATCCACCCGTGGAAAGGGTTACGGATACCAGTAATTTCCATCTGCCTCCATGTGATACGGAAGTATTTGATGAAGATTACATTGCGTGGCCGACTTTCAGGGACATGATTACCGCCACTTACATCTCCAATTCCAGGTTGAGTCCCGTCGAGAAACTGTTCCTGAATAAGAAAACCAGAGGGGAAGCGCGGGACATCGTAAAGAAGGCTTCGCTGACCAACGATGGTTTCTTATTGGCGTGGAACAACATCAGTGACCGGTTTGAAAATAAGAGGATACTCGTCAACAGTCAGTTGCGTATCCTCTTCAGCCTACCTGCACTATCGACAGAATCCGGAAAGTCGATCAAAGCTTTGAAACGAGATATCAATTCATGCATCGCTGCGCTAAGGATGTATGACATCGATATCTCCGGGTGGGATCCAATATTCCTCTTCATCTGTTCCACGCGGTTCCCAGACGTCACATAAACGTTGTGGGAGCAGTCCTTGAAAGACAAATCCCAAATCCCGATGTGGACCGAGATGGATTCCTTTTTGACATCGCGATATCAAACGTTGGAATCCGTCTCCGACATCCGAGGCCTCCATAGTGGTAGAGCGCGTTCTCTGACCACGTCCCATCCACCTCCAGCACGCAATCTCGGTATGGTTTGCAACCCTCCAAGGCGTGTTAGTACCTATCACGCGTTCCCCAGTGCAAGATCTGTCCGAATCTACAGCATACGATCCGAAACTGTCCGAAGTTTTTACAAATGTGTCCATCTGAGAGAATGTCTTGCGTACGCAAACATGGGCTCTGCATCAATTGCTTCGCACGAGCCCATTCTCTCAGCGATTGCACTAGTTCTAGCACTGCTTCAAGTGCAATCGGAGGCACAACACGCTGTTACACAGCGAGTCTGGCAATGGTCCATCCGCCTCAATATCCGCTTCTAGTTCTAATTCTCACCTCAGAGGAGCGAGAAACAGTAACTTTTCCAATCGTCCAATACAGTTCACTCAATCCGATTCAGGTCCGCAAAACATTCAAATGTGCCTCGTCTCCAGTGCCAAGAACGTTCTGTTAGGAACCGCAATGGTTCAAATCAACCATCAGGACATCCGATATCCTGCGAGAGCCCTCATAGACACCAGGTCTGAGGAGAGTTTCATGTCAGAGCGCCTCTTCCGCATTCTCAAACTACCCTTCAAGTCCATCCACGCGCAGATTTCTGAATCATGCCATCTCCGCGAAATCGCAAAATGTGTGCTCGTTCATACTGAGCTCTCCAAACAATTCAAAAGTTCAGCTAGAGGCTTCCGCGATGGTGCTTCCTCATCTAACGGGGAAGTTACCGACGTGTAGCCAATCTTCCGAATGTCTCCTTGGCAGATCCGACGTTCCATACGAGCTCTCACATCGACATTCTGATCGGTGGGGACCTAGTTCCTTCGGTTCTGCTGGACGGGATCCAACGGAAGGTATGCGGCTCACTGATTGCTCAGGAGACCATCTTTGGATGGATCCTAACCGGCCCCATTTCCAATTCCAATAGTACAGTGACAATTCCCTTTTAAAGAGGGTTTTCCGAAGGACCTTCAGTTCGGGCGCTCTCGAGACATCGCGAGGGCCCAATTCATGAGGAACGAAGTAAGACCATTGAAAAACTCTAGTCTGAAAATCGAATACGATAACGTTCTGAAGGAATATGGGGACTTAGGTCACATGACAAAGGAGTTCAGTCCGAACGATAATGAATTTCCTATGCACTATTACCTTCCACATCTTGCAGTTTTCAAACCCGAGAGCACCAGTACCAAAGTACGAGTGGTGTTTAACGCCTCCAGTGCGTCGTCCAGTGGCCTAAATCTGAATGACATTCTGCACACGGGTCCAGTGTTGCAATCCGATTTGACGCAATTAATCCTGAAGTGGCATCTATTCCATTTTGTCCTCCATGGGCACATCCAGAAGATGTATCGAGAGATTCTGGTA
Source organism: Coelopa pilipes (assembly GCA_947389925.1). Taxonomy (NCBI): domain Eukaryota; kingdom Metazoa; phylum Arthropoda; class Insecta; order Diptera; family Coelopidae; genus Coelopa; species Coelopa pilipes. The sequence continues at coordinate 27,962,482 of OX376698.1, read as the reverse complement.
GATTCATAACATACTCCGTTTCAGCAAATTCTCTTCCGAGACTCGCCTTCTGATCCAATTCGAGATTACGAATTGAAGACGGTCACATTCGGTCTGAATTGTGCACCGTATCTAGCCATTCGTTGCCTGCACCAACTTGCCACCGACGTGGCACGGTCCCATCCGATCGCCAGTAACATATTGCGAAACTGCATGTACGTTGATGATGCATTGATTGGTAGTCACAGCATTGAGGGTGCAATCACAGCGCGGAAAGAAGTCACGTCCGCACTTGAATCCGCCGGCTTCTCCATGACAAAATGGGCTTGCAACTCCGACCAAATTCGCCATGGTCTTCCAAAGGACCACCTTCTATGTGAAGATTTCCTCCAATTCGACGAGAGTAGTCATGCAAAAACTTTCGGGGTTAGATGGAACGCACGGTCTGACATCTTCTATTTCTCCACGAAACCATTGAAGAATCAAATCACCTTCACGAAACGGGAGATTTTGTCCGAAATATCGAAACTTGTCGATCCTGCGGGCTGGGTGGCACCATGCATCGTCCTTGCAAAGATTTTGATGCAACAAATTTGGCTGTCCAAGACTGGGTGGGACGATCCGTTGCACGAAAATTGTTTAGATGCGTGGAATCAATTCCTGCAATCTTACCCAGAAATTAATAATATCCATCTACCCCGGTGGATACAGTATACTCCGACTCCGACATCGAGATTCATGCATTTTGCGATGCCGCCAACATATATGTCCGAATCAAATCCGAGTCCAGTACTGTCTCAGTACATCTCCTAACAGCCAAAACAAAAGTTGCTCCAGTGAAAACACTGTCTATTCCGAGGCTGGAATTGTGTGGTGCCGTCCTAATGGCTGAAATGGTAGAGTCCATAATACCACAGCTCGGCTTAAAACAGCACAAAACATTCTTTTGGACCGACTCCACCATCGTCTTAGCCTGGCTCCAGAAACCTCTATGCCACTGGCAAACGTTTGTTGTGAACCGGGTATCGAAGATAACACAAAGTGTGGGGCCAGCGATTTGGTTCCACGTTGATTCGCACGACAATCCCGCTGATCTTGGTAGTCGCGGAGCGCTGCCACAAGAACTGGTGACAGTTCATTGTGGTGGTATGGTCCGAAATGGCTACAAGATTATCCATCGTCTTGGCCAGGTGAAAAACCACAGCTTTTTCTCGAAACGCAACTCGAAAGCAAACCCTTCAAGGTACACGCGACAGTTATACATCAAGTTGACGACATTCTCGAACGCTTCTCCTGCTATGCAAGAGCATTGCGGGTGTTGTCATATACATTCCGCTTCTTTCACCGAACTCATAGTGCGCATAAATCATCATATTCCTACTCCTTCACGATGATCAGCAGCACAGAGGTAAACAGCACTCGAATGAGTATGATCCTGCTGAGTCAACGACTGACCTACTCAGAAGAGTATAAACTACTTAAAAATAAAAATCCGATTCCATCGTCGAGCTCCCTGCTCAACTCGATGGTTCAGGTGTGCTTCGAGTCTGCGGCAGAATCGTCTCCTCACAAGTCATGTCGTACGACGAGCGCAAACCCCTTATATTACCGTACAATTGCGAAGTCTCACGTCTCTTAATTCGTTTTACACATGAGATTTCTCTCCACGGTGGAAATCAATTAGTTCTTAAACTTTTACGCCTGCAATTTTGGATTCCAAGAGCCAAAAATCTCATAAAAACGACAGTCCACAATTGCAAACCTTGCGTACTCCATCGTAAGAAGTTTTGCAATCAGTTGATGGGCGCACTTCCTCCAGAACGCACCACTTATGCACGTCCTTTTACACGTACCGGCTTAGATTTCGCGGGTCCATTCGAAATTAAGAACTACACCGGTAGAGCTTGCCTGATTACCAAGGGCTACGTATGCGTGTTTGTTTGGTTCTCCACGAAAGCAATCCATTTAGAGGCAACCAACGCTCTTTCCACGCCTGCTTTCCTAGCAGCATTCCAAAGATTCGTCTCCCGACGTGGATGTCCACTGACATTATATTCCGATAATGGAAAAACCTTTGCAGGCGCTTCTCGAGAACTGTTGCGTGACTTTCTAAAGGTCTTTCGATCTACGGTTTGCACTCAATTCGCCCTGCAGAATCTCACTTGGTACTTCATTCTACCAGGAGCTCCTCACATGGGTGGCATCTGGGAAGCTGGCGTGAAGAGCTTCAAAACACACTTCAAGAAGGTAGCAGGAAATTTATGACAAGCGAGTGTCCAATGTAAATCGGTGGCAGCAGCTGAAAGCTCTCCAGCAACACTTCTGTACTAGTTGGAAAGATGAGAATCTAAAGGAGTTGCACAATCGGAATTTGTGGAAGAGTCCAGAACCCAATCTCCGAGTCGATTCTCTCGTTGTTATCCAAGACGATAACCTACCCCGCAAGAATGCTGACCAAGATCCATTTGGGAAAAGATAAGCGGGTCCGTGTGGCTGAAATCATACAGCGCGCAGCACCATTACGCGACCAGTCGTGAAATTAGTGGTTCTACCCTTATCATAAATTCACTCTCCTACGCTGTCTCCATTCTGTCCTGTCTGTTTCTTTTCCTCATAGCCGAAACATGCCGAACAAAGCGACCTCCATGATCAAGAAAACATCCCATACAGAGCGCCATTGCTCAAGGAAGCAGCTAGCAGCAAAGAAGGCCTTCCGATGCCGCATCTGCAGTCGGAATCATGCGCTTCGTCATTGTCCGGTATTTTTTGAGGCCAATACGGAGAAGCGCATGCGACTAGTGCTCCTGCATAAGTATTGCCCCAATTGTTTAGCGCACGAACACTCCCAAGGAACATGCGTGAGTAAGACAGGCTGCCACATCTGCCAGGAAAGACACCACACCATGCTTCATCTCCACGAGAGACTAAGATCAAGGAAGTCATCCACGAAGCTCAGCACGAGACCGGCCTAGCCGATCTCACTCTCGTCGCTGTTGGCCCAACAGGTGGTGACCCTGTGTCCGACTGCGGTGGTGGTAGGTCGTGTGTAAACTCACGATCCGGACTCACGTAGATATCAACGTGAAGAGGGAAGCGTTGATCAAACTGGTCAAAACCATCGCAACCCAGTCGCCATCTAAGACACTGGTCGGATCCGTGAGGTCCAATTTCGACAATCTACGATTCCATTTTCAATTCCTCGCTTGGTATAACTCTCCAGGGCTTGTCGGCAACTCCATAATTTCTTTTCCAGTCAATCCATCCGAGACATCCATTATGGCTGCCTTAAACAATTTTATTCGTCTTACCGATAACCTAATGGAGTTCGATTTGGAGTTTTCCGACACCATGCTTGACGACCATACGGTTTACTCGCTGGAAGTTCATCGCGAGGAAATTAATCCGTCTGGAGTCAAGTCAAGGGGACTTACGGTGCTTGTTTAAGCGATATCTACGAGAAGCGCAGATCAAGCGAAACCCTCGAACAATGCGATGACATCCGAGACTTACGGATACCAGTAATTTCCATCTGCCTCATCATGTGATACGGAGGTATTTGATGGAGATTACATTGCATGGCAGACTTTCAGGGATATGTTTACCGCCATTTACATCTCCAATTCCAGGTTGAGTCCCGTCGAGAAGCTGTTCCACCTGAATAAGAAAACCAGAACAACCTCAGTGATCGATTTGAAAATAAGAGGATACTCGTCAACAGTCAGTTGCGTATCCTCTTTAACCTACCTGCACTATTTTTTGCAACAAGATATCAATTCATGCATCGCCGCGCTAAGGATGTAAGACATCGATATCTCCGGGTGGGATCCAATATTCCTTTTCATCTGTTCCACGCGGCTCCCAGATGTCACATTGACGTTGTGGGAGCAGTCCTTGAAAGACAAATCCCAAATTCCGATGTGGACCGAGATGGCTTCCTTTTTGACATCAAACGTTGGAATCCGTCTCCGACATCCGAGGCCTCCATAGTGGTAGAGCGCCTTCTCTGACCACGTCCAATCCACCTCCAGCACGCAATCTCGGTATGGTTCGCAATCCTCCAAGGCGTGTTAGTACCTATCACGCCAATATAAGCGTTCCCCAGTGCAAGCTCTGTCCGAATCTACAGCATACGATCCGAAACTGTCCGAAGTTTTTACAAATGTGTCCATCTGAGAGAATGTCTTGCGTACGCAAACATGGGCTCTGCATCAATTGCTTCGCACGAGCCCATTCTCTCAGCGATTGCACTAGTTCTAGCACTGCTTCAAGTGCAATCGGAGGCACAACACGCTGTTACACAGCGAGTCTGGCAATGGTCCATCCGCCTCAATATCCGCTTCCAGTTCTAATTCTCACATCAGAGGAGCGAGAAACAGTAACTTTTCCAATCGTTCAATACAGTCCACTCAATCCGATTCAGGTCCGCAATGGTTCAAATCAACCATCAGGATATCCGATATCCTGCGAGAGCCCTCATAGACACCAGGTCTGAGGGGAGTTTCATGTCAGAGCGCCTCTTCCGCATTCTCAAACTACCCTTCAAGTCCATCCACGCGCAGATTTCTGAATCATGCCATCTCCGCGAAATCGCAAAAGGTATGCTCGTTCATACTGAGCTCTCCAAACAATTCAGAAGTTCAGCTAGAGGTTTCCGCGATGGTGCTTCCTCATCTAACGGGGAACTTACCGACGTGTAGCCTTTTACCTGGACAGCTTATCAACCTTCCGAATGTCCCCTTGGCAGATCCGACGTTCCATACGAGCTCTCACATCGACATTCTGATCGGTGGGGACCTATTTCCGTCGGTTCTGCTGGACGGGATCCAACGGAAGGTATGCGGCTCACTGATTGCTCAGGAGACCATCTTCGAATGGATCCTAATCGGCCCCATTTCCAATTCCAATAGTCCAGTGACATAATTAGTCTTGTTCTTCAACGAAGTTTCCTTAGATCAGCAAATCTCCAAGTTCTGGGAAATTGAAGAACTTCCAAGTAAGCGTCATCTAACTCCGTCTGACAAAATTTGTCAAGACTTGTTCTCCAAAACCACTCGTCGCACAAAAGAGGGTCGTTATGTCGTTTCTCTCCCTCTTAAAGAGGGTTTTCCGAAGGACCTTCAGCTCGGGTGCTCTCCAGACATCGCGAGGGCCCAATTCATGAGGAACGAATTAAGACTAGTGAAAAACCCTAATCTGAAAATTGAATACGATAACATTCTGAAGGAATATGGGGAACTATATATCCGAACTATAGTGAATTTCCTATGCACTATTACCTTCCACATCTTGCAGTTTTCAAACCCGAGAGCACCAGTACCAAAGTACGAGTGGTGTTTAACGCCTCCAGTGCGTCGTCCAGTGGCCTAAGTCTGAATGACATTCTGCACACGGGTCCAGTGTTGCAATCCGATTTGACGCAATTAATCCTGAAGTGGCATCTATTCCATTTTGTCCTCCATGGGCACATCCAGAAGATGTATCGAGAGATTCTGGTAGATTCATAACATACTCCGTTTCAGCAAATTCTCTTCCGAGACTCGCCTTCTGATCCAATTCGAGATTACGAATTGAAGACGGTCACACTCGGTCTGAATTGTGCACCGTATCTAGTCATTCGTTGCCTGCACCAACTTGCCACCGACGTGGCACGGTCCCATCCGATCGCCAGTAACATATTGCGAAACTGCATGTACGTTGATGATGCATTGATTGGTAGTCACAGCATTGAGGGTGCAATCACAGCGCGGAAAGAAGTCACGTCCGCACTTGAATCCGCCGGCTTCTCCATGACAAAATGGGCTTGCAACTCCGACCAAATTCGCCATGGTCTTCCAAAGGACCACCTTCTATGTGAAGATTTCCTCCAATTCGACGAGAGCAGTCATGCAAAAACTTTCGGGGTTAGATGGAACGCACGGTCTGACATCTTCTATTTCTCCACGAAACCATTGAAGAATCAAATCACCTTCACGAAACGGGAGATTTTGTCCGAAATATCGAAACTTGTCGATCCTGCGGGCTGGGTGGCACCATGCATCGTCCTTGCAAAGATTTTGATGCAACAAATTTGGCTGTCCAAGACTGGGTGGGACGATCCGTTGCACGAAAATTGTTTAGATGCGTGGAATCAATTCCTGCAATCTTACCCAGAAATTAATAATATCCATCTACCCCGGTGGATACAGTATACTCCGACTCCGACATCGAGATTCATGCATTTTGCGATGCCGCCAACATATATGTCCGAATCAAATCCGAGTCCAGTACTGTCTCAGTACATCTCCTAACAGCCAAAACAAAAGTTGCTCCAGTGAAAACACTGTCTATTCCGAGGCTGGAATTGTGTGGTGCCGTCCTAATGGCTGAAATGGTAGAGTCCATAATACCACAGCTCGGCTTAAAACAGCACAAAACATTCTTTTGGACCGACTCCACCATCGTCTTAGCCTGGCTCCAGAAACCTCTATGCCACTGGCAAACGTTTGTTGTGAACCGGGTATCGAAGATAACACAAAGTGTGGGGCCAGCGAATTGGTTCCACGTTGATTCGCACGACAATCCCGCTGATCTTGGTAGTCGCGGAGCGCTGCCACAAGAACTGGTGACAGTTCATTGTGGTGGTATGGTCCGAAATGGCTACAAGATTATCCATCGTCTTGGCCAGGTGAAAAACCACAGCTTTTTCTCGAAACGCAACTCGAAAGCAAACCCTTCAAGGTACACGCGACAGTTATACATCAAGTTGACGACATTCTCGAACGCTTCTCCTGCTATGCAAGAGCATTGCGGGTGTTGTCATATACATTCCGCTTCTTTCACCGAACTCATAGTGCGCATAAATCATCATATTCCTACTCCTTCACGATGATCAGCAGCACAGAGGTAAACAGCACTCGAATGAGTATGATCCTGCTGAGTCAACGACTGACCTACTCAGAAGAGTATAAACTACTTAAAAATAAAAATCCGATTCCATCGTCGAGCTCCCTGCTCAACTCGATGGTTCAGGTGTGCTTCGAGTCTGCGGCAGAATCGTCTCCTCACAAGTCATGTCGTACGACGAGCGCAAACCCCTTATATTACCGTACAATTGCGAAGTCTCACGTCTCTTAATTCGTTTTACACATGAGATTTCTCTCCACGGTGGAAATCAATTAGTTCTTAAACTTTTACGCCTGCAATTTTGGATTCCAAGAGCCAAAAATCTAATAAAAACGACAGTCCACAATTGCAAACCTTGCGTACTCCATCGTAAGAAGTTTTGCAATCAGTTGATGGGCGCACTTCCTCCAGAACGCACCACTTATGCACGTCCTTTTACACGTACCGGCTTGGATTTCGCGGGTCCATTCGAAATTAAGAACTATATCGGTAGAGCTTGCCTGATTACCAAGGGCTACGTATGCGTGTTTGTTTGCTTCTCCACGAAAGCAATCCATTTAGAGGCAACCAACACTCTTTCCACGCCTGCTTTCCTAGCAGCATTCCAAAGATTCGTCTCCCGACGTGGATATCCACTGACATTATATTCCGATAATAGAAAAACCTTTGCAGGCGCTTCTCGAGAACTGTTGCGTGACTTTCTAAAGGTCTTTCGATCTACGGTTTGCACTCAATTCGCCCTGCAGAATCTCACTTGGTACTTCATTCTACCAGGAGCTCCTCACATGGGTGGCATCTGGGAAGCTGGCGTGAAGAGCTTCAAAACACACTTCAAGAAGGTAGCAGGAAATTGATGACAAGCGAGTGTCCAATGTAAATCGGTGGCAGCAGCTGAAAGCTCTCCAGCAACACTTCTGTACTCGTTGGAAAGATGAGAATCTAAAGGAGTTGCACAATCGGAATTTGTGGAAGAGTCCAGAACCCAATCTCCGAGTCGATTCTCTCGTTGTTATCCAAGACGATAACCTGCCCCCGCAAGAATGGTGACTTGGATGGGTATCCAAGATCCATTTGGGAAAAGATAAGCGGGTCCGTGTGGCTGAAATCCATACAGCGCGCAGCACCATTACGCGACCAGTCGTGAAATTAGTGGTTCTACCTTTATCATAAATTCACTCTCCTGTCTCCATTCTGTCCTGTCTGTTTCTTTTCCTCATAGCCGAAACATGCCGAACAAAGCGATCTCCATGATCAAGAAAACATCCTATACAGAGCGCCATTGCTCACGGAAGCAGCTAGCAGCAGAGAAGGCCTTCCGATGCCGCATCTGCAGTCGGAATCATGCGCTTCGTCATTGTTTGGTATTTTTTGAGGTCAATACGGAGAAGCGCATGCGACTAGTGCTCCTGCACAAGTATTGCCCCAACTGTTTAGCGCACGAACACTCCCAAGGAACATGCGTGAGTAAGACAGGCTGCCACATCTGCCAGGAAAGACACCACACCATGCTTCATCTCCACGAGAGACTAAGATCAAGGAAGTCATTCACGAAGCTCAGCACGAGACCGGCCTAGCCGATCACACTCTCGTCGCTGTTGGCCCAACAGGTGGTGACCCTGTGTCCGACTGCGCTAGTGGTTATTCAGCTCGATGATCAGCGCCATCGCGTACGAGCTCTTCTCGATCCATTAGTGGCAATCAGTCGCATTACGGTTGAAACCGTCGAAAAGATGCACATCCCGACCACAATAGTGTGAAAAGAGGTCGTGTGTAAACTCACGATCCGGACTCACGTAGATATCAACGTGAAGAGGGAAGCGTTGTTCAAACTGCTCAAAACCATCGCAACCCAGTCGCCATCTAAGGCACTGGTCGGATCCGTGAAGTCCAATTTCGCGAACATGGAGCAGAATTCGACCAAAAATGCATCCGTCCTGGTATGCTGCCGGGAGTTAACGGCCCTGAACACGCTATTTGGGTGGATCTTATCCGGCTCCTGCTTCGGATAAACCACTCGATAAACCACTCAATACGCTATTTGGGTGAATCCTATACGGCTCCTGCTCCGGATAAACCACGCAATAAACCTACATCATTCCCACAAATTCCCTTGAATTTTTTGAATATATATATATATCTATATAGATCTATACAAATATAATATCATACTTATATCTATATATTCGTACTTACCTTTACATATATATACCCTTCTACTCACCTATAACAATACACATATCTACCTATATATATACATATATATAGATCTACAATTATGAGTGTTTTTCCGCACCAATTTTATTTCGGGACCTTTTATATACCTCCGGTATTAACAAGTCTTTACAGTTCGAATTGTTACTGGTTTTTTTTCTGCTTAACTTTTTTCTCGTGAACGGATATATGATAAAACTCGACATTTCTACAGTTGTTTTTAACATCGTTTTAAATAATTATTTTGGCTTTCTGCGCCAATTTTCTTTCGGTACTTTTATTTACCCCCGGTGTCAATAAGTCTTCGCAGTTCGATTTTCTTTTCGCTGCTGGTTTTCATTTGATTTTTTCGTGACTATTTCTTGTTGTCCAAACGGCGTACAGTACAAGCAACCACATTCTTTTTCCGATCACGAATTCAATAAAAGTTTCTCTTCTTGACAAATAAAGGGAAATTAATTATCCATTAAAAAACAAACTTCCTTTTTTGTTTTTTTTTTTCTGTAAACTGCTACTCCTCATTCATTCCGAGTCTCAGGTTTGCATAAGACAAGTTCTTATACCACAATTTACGGTAGAAATTCAGCATTTTCCTGAATTTTTAAATTTTCTTTTCCGTTCATTTTCAATCCTTTTGTGGTTGGGCCAATCATCAACGTTGAAGCAACCAATCAGTTAAAATCAAATCTTTTTTTGAATCTGGTCCTTTCTTCTGCCAACATTTCATTGGCAGCTCGTCCATCCAGCTCATTTCGATTACGATTCCATTTTCAATTCCTCGCTTGGTATAACTCTCCAGGGCTTGTCGGCAACTCCATAATTTCTTTTCCAGTCAATCCATCCGAGACATCCATTATGGCTGCCTTAAACAATTTTATTCATCTTACCGATAACCTAATGGAGTTCGATTTGGAGTTTTCCGACACCATGCTTGACGACCATACGGTTTACTCGCTGGAAGTTCATCGCGAGGAAATTAATCCGTCTGGAGTCAAGTCAAGGGGACTTACGGTGCTTGTTTAAGCGATATCTACGAGAAGCGCAGATCAAGCGAAACCCTCGAACAATGCGATGACATCCGAGGCTTACGGATACCAGTAATTTCCATCTGCCTCCATGTGATACGGAGGTATTTGATGGAGATTACATTGCATGGCCGACTTTCAGGGATATGTTTACCGCCATTTACATCTCCAATTCCAGGTTGAGTCCCGTCGAGAAGCTGTTCCACCTGAATAAGAAAACCAGAACAACCTCAGTGATCGATTTGAAAATAAGAGGATACTCGTCAACAGTCAGTTGCGTATCCTCTTCAACCTACCTGCACTATTTTTTGCAACAAGATATCAATTCATGCATCGCCGCGCTAAGGATGTACGACATCGATATCTCCGGGTGGGATCCAATATTCCTTTTCATCTGTTCCACGCGGCTCCCAGATGTCACATTGACGTTGTGGGAGCAGTCCTTGAAAGACAAATCCCGAATTCCGATGTGGACCGAGATGGCTTCCTTTTTGACATCAAGCGTTGGAATCCGTCTTCGACATCCGAGGCCTCCATAGTGGTAGAGCGCCTTCTCTGACCACGTCCAATCCACCTCCAGCAAGCAATCTCGGTATGGTTCGCAATCCTCCAAGGCGTGTTAGTACCTATCACGCCAATATAAGCGTTCCCCAGTGCAAGCTCTGTCCGATTCTACAGCATACGATCCGAAACTGTCCGAAGTTTTTACAAATGTGTCCATCTGAGAGAATGTCTTGCGTACGCAAACATGGGCTCTGCATCAATTGCTTCGCACGAGCCCATTCTGTCAGCGATTGCACTAGTTCTAGCACTGCTTCAAGTGCAATCGGAGGCACAACACGCTGTTACGCAGCGAGTCTGGCAATGGTCCATCCGCCTCAATATCCGCTTCCAGTTCTAATTCTCACCTCAGAGGAGCGAGAAACAGTAACTTTTCCAATCGTTCAATACAGTTCACTCAATCCGATTCAGGTCCGCAAAACATTCAAACGTGCCTCGCCTCCAGTGCCAAGAACGTTCTGTTAGGAACCGCAATGGTTCAAATCAACCATCAGGACATCCGATATCCTGCGAGAGCCCTCATAGACACCAGGTCTGAGGGGAGTTTCATATCAGAGCACCTCTTCCGCATTCTCAAACTACCCTTCAAGTCCATCCACGCGCAGATTTCTGAATCATGCCATCTCCGCGAAATCGCAAAAGGTATGCTCGTTCATACTGAGCTCTCCAAACAATTCAGAAGTTCAGCTAGAGGTTTCCGCGATGGTGCTTCCTCATCTAACGGGGAACTTACCGACGTGTAGCCTTTTACCTGGACAGCTTATCAACCTTCCGAATGTCCCCTTGGCAGATCCGACGTTCCATACGAGCTCTCACATCGACATTCTGATCGGTGGGGACCTAGTTCCGTCGGTTCTGCTCGACGGGATCCAACGGAAGGTATGCGGCTCACTGATTGCTCAGGAGACCATTTTCGAATGGATCCTAATCGGCCCCATTTCCAATTCCAATAGTCCAGTGACATAATTAGTCTTGTTCTTCAACGAAGTTTCCTTAGACCAGTTCTGGGAAATTGAAGAACTTCCAAGTAAGCGTCAAATTTGTCAAGACTTGTTCTCCAGAACCACTCGTCGCACAAAAGAGGGTCGTTATGTCGTTTCTCTCCCTTTTAAAGAGGGTTTTCCGAAGGACCTTCAGCTCGGGCGCTCTCGAGACATCGCGAGGGCCCAATTCATGAGGAACGAAGTAAGACTAGTGAAAAACTCTAGTCTGAAAATCGAATACGATAACGTTCTGAAGGAATATGGGGACTTAGGTCACATGACAAAGGTGTTCAGTCCGAACTATAATGAATTTCCTATGCACTATTACCTTCCACATCTTGCAGTTTTCAAACCCGAGAGCACCAGTACCAAAGTACGAGTGGTGTTTAACGCCTCCAGTGCGTCGTCCAGTGGCCTAAGTCTGAATGACATTCTGCACACGGGTCCAGTGTTGCAATCCGATTTGACGCAATTAATCCTGAAGTGGCATCTATTCCATTTTGTCCTCCATGGGGACATCCAGAAGATGTATCGAGAGATATCGGTAGATTCATAACATACTCCGTTTCAGCAAATTCTCTTCCGAGACTCGCCTTCTGATCCAATTCGAGATTACGAATTGAAGACGGTCACATTCGGTCTGAATTGTGCACCGTATCTAGCCATTCGTTGCCTGCACCAACTTGCCACCGACGTGGCACGGTCCCATCCGATCGCCAGTAACATATTGCGAAACTGCATGTACGTTGATGATGCATTGATTGGTAGTCACAGCATTGAGGGTGCAATCACAGCGCGGAAAGAAGTCACGTCCGCACTTGAATCCGCCGACTTCTCCATGAAAAAATGGGCTTGCAACTCCGACCAAATTCTGCAAGGTCTTCCAAAGGACCACCTTCTATGTGAAGATTTCCTCCAATTCGACGAGAGTAGTCATGCAAAAACTTTCGGGGTTAGATGGAACGCACGGTCTGACATCTTCTATTTCTCCACGAAACCATTGAAGAATCAAATCACCTTCACGAAACGGGAGGTTTTGTCCGAAATATCGAAACTTGTCGATCCTGCGGGCTGGGTGGCACCATGCATCGTCCTTGCAAAGATTTTGATGCAACAAATTTGGCTGTCCAAGACTGGGTAGGACGATCCGTTGCACGAAAATTGTTTAGATGCGTGGAATCAATTCCTGCAATCTTACCCAGAAATTAATAATATCCATCTACCCCGGTGGATACAGTATACTCCGACTCCGACATCGAGATTCATGCATTTTGCGATGCCGCCAACATATATGTCCGAATCAAATCCGAGTCCAGTACTGTCTCAGTACATCTCCTAACAGCCAAAACAAAAGTTGCTCCAGTGAAAACACTGTCTATTCCGAGGCTGGAATTGTGTGGTGCCGTCCTAATGGCTGAAATGGTAGAGTCCATAATACCACAGCTCGGCTTAAAACAGCACAAAACATTCTTTTGGACCGACTCCACCATCGTCTTAGCCTGGCTCCAGAAACCTCTATGCCACTGGCAAACGTTTGTTGCGAACCGGGTATCGAAGATAACACAAAGTGTGGGGCCAGCGAATTGGTTCCACGTTGATTCGCACGACAATCCCGCTGATCTTGGTAGTCGCGGAGCGCTGCCACAAGAACTGGTGACAGTTCATTGTGGTGGTATGGTCCGAAATGGCTACAAGATTATCCATCGTCTTGGCCAGGTGAAAAACCACAGCTTTTTCTCGAAACGCAACTCGAAAGCAAACCCTTCAAGGTACACGCGACAGTTATACATCAAGTTGACGACATTCTCGAACGCTTCTCCTGCTATGCAAGAGCATTGCGGGTGTTGTCATATACATTCCGCTTCTTTCACCGAACTCATAGTGCGCATAAATCATCATATTCCTACTCCTTCACGGTGATCAGTAGCACAGAGGTAAACAGCACTCGAATGAGTATGATCCTGCTGAGTCAACGACTGACCTACTCAGAAGAGTATAAACTACTTAAAAATAAAAATCCGATTCCATCGTCGAGCTCCCTGCTCAACTCGATGGTTGGAGTGTGCTTCGAGTCTGCTGAGTCAAGACTGACCTACTCAGAAGAGTATAAACTACTTAAAAATAAAAATCCGATTCCATCATCGAGCTCCCTGCTCAACTCGATGGTTCAGGTGTGCTTCGAGTCTGCGGCAGAATCGTCTCCTCACAAGTCATGTCGTACGACGAGCGCAAACCCCTTATATTACCGTACAATTGCGAAGTCTCACGTCTCTTAATTCGTTTTACATATGAGATTTCTCTCCACGGTGGAAATCAATTAGTTCTTAAACTTTTACGCCTGCAATTTTGGATTCCAAGAGCCAAAAATCTCATAAAAACGACAGTCCACAATTGCAAACCTTGCGTACTCCATCGTAAGAAGTTTTGCAATCAGTTGATGGGCGCACTTCCTCCAGAACGCACCACTTATGCACGTCCTTTTACACGTACCGGCTTAGATTTCGCGGGTCCATTCGAAATTAAGAACTACACCGGTAGAGCTTGCCTGATTACCAAGGGCTACGTATGCGTGTTTGTTTGGTTCTCCACGAAAGCAATCCATTTAGAGGCAACCAACACTCTTTCCACGCCTGCTTTCCTAGCAGCATTCCAAAGATTCGTCTCCCGACGTGGATATCCACTGACATTATATTCCGATAATAGAAAAACCTTTGCAGGCGCTTCTCGAGAACTGTTGCGTGACTTTCTAAAGGTCTTTCGATCTACGGTTTGCACTCAATTCGCCCTGCAGAATCTCACTTGGTACTTCATTCTACCAGGAGCTCCTCACATGGGTGGCATCTGGGAAGCTGGCGTGAAGAGCTTCAAAACACACTTCAAGAAGGTAGCAGGAAATTGATGACAAGCGAGTGTCCAATGTAAATCGGTGGCAGCAGCTGAAAGCTCTCCAGCAACACTGCAAGCAAGATGAGAATCTAAAGGAGCTGCACAAACGGAATTTGTGGAAGAGTCCAGAACCCAATCTCCGAGTCGATTCTCTCGTTGTTATCCAAGACGATAACCTGCCCCCGCAAGAATGGTGACTTGGATGGGTATCCAAGATCCATTTGGGAAAAGATAAGCGGGTCCGTGTGGCTGAAATCCATACAGCGCGCAGCACCATTACGCGACCAGTCGTGAAATTAGTGGTTCTACCTTTATCATAAATTCACTCTCCTGTCTCCATTCTGTCCTGTCTGTTTCTTTTCCTCATAGCCGAAACATGCCGAACAAAGCGACCTCCATGATCAAGAAAACATCCCATACAGAGCGCCATTACTCAAGGAAGCAGCTAGCAGCAAAGAAGGCCTTCCGATGCCGCATCTGCAGTCGGAATCATGCGCTTCGTCATTGTCCGGTATTTTTTGAGGCCAATACGGAGAAGCGCATGCGACTAGTGCTCCTGCATAAGTATTGCCCCAACTGTTTAGCGCACGAACACTCCCAAGGAACATGCGTGAGTAAGACAGGCTGCCACATCTGCCAGGAAAGACACCACACCATGCTTCATCTCCACGAGAGACTAAGATCAAGGAAGTCATTCACGAAGCTCAGCACGAGACCGGCCTAGCCGATCACACTCTCGTCGCTGTTGGCCCAACAGGTGGTGACCCTGTGTCCGACTGCGGTGGTGGTTATTCAGCTCGATGATCAGCGCCATCGCGTACGAGCTCTTCTCGATCCGTTAGTGGCAATCAGTCGCATTACGGTTGAAACCGTCGAAAAGATGCACATCCCGACCACAATAGTGTAAAAAGAGGTCGTGTGTAAACTCACGATCCGGACTCACGTAGATATCAACGTGAAGAGGGAAGCGTTGTTCAAACTGGTCAAAACCATCGCAACCCAGTCGCCATCTAAGACACTGGTCGGATCCGTGAAGTCCAATTTCGCGAACATGGAGCAGAATTCGACCAAAAATGCATCCGTCCTGGTATGCTGCCGGGAGTTAACGGCCCTGAACACGCTATTTGGGTGGATCTTATCCGGCTCCTGCTTCGGATAAACCACTCGATAAACCACTCAATACGCTATTTGGGTGAATCCTATACGGCTCCTGCTCCGGATAAACCACGCAATAAACCTACATCATTCCCACAAATTCCCTTGAATTTTTTGAATATATATATATATCTATATAGATCTATACAAATATAATATCATACTTATATCTATATATTCATACTTACCTTTACATATATATACCCTTCTACTCCATAACAATACACATACCTACCTATATATATACATATATATAGATCTACAATTATGAGTGTTTTTCCGCACCAATTTTATTTCGGGACCTTTTATATACCTCCGGTATTAACAAGTCTTTACAGTTCGAATTGTTACTGGTTTTTTTTTCTGCTTAACTTTTTTCTCGTGAACGGATATATGATAAAACTCGACATTTCTACAGTTGTTTTTAACATCGTTTTAAATAATTATTTTGGCTTTCTGCGCCAATTTTCTTTCGGTACTTTTATTTACCCCCGGTGTCAATAAGTCTTCGCAGTTCGATTTTCTTTTCGCTGCTGGTTTTCATTTGATTTTTTCGTGACTATTTCTTGTTGTCCAAACGGCGTACAGTACAAGCAACCACATTCTTTTTCCGATCACGAATTCAATAAAAGTTTCTCTTCTTGACAAATAAAAGGAAATTAATTATCCATTAAAAAACAAACTTCCTTTTTTGTTTTTTTTTTTTTTTTTTCTGTAAACTGCTACTCCTCTCCTACGAGTGAATAAACACAGTCCTTTCCGAAGTTCATTCCGAGTCTCAGGTTTGCATAAGACAAGTTCTTATACCACAATTTACGGTAGAAATTCAGCATTTTCCTGAATTTTTAAATTTTCTTTTCCGTTCATTTTCAATCCTTTTGTGGTTGGGCCAATCATCAACGTTGAAGCAACCAATCAGTTCAAATCAAATCTTTTTTTGAATCTGGTCCTTTCTTCTGCCAACATTTCATTGGCAGCTCGTCCATCCAGCTCATTTCGATTACGATTCCATTTTCAATTCCTCGCTTGGTATAACTCTCCAGGACTTGTCGGCAACTCCATAATTTCTTTTCCAGTCAATCCATCCGAGACATCCATTATGGCTGCCTTAAACAATTTTATTCATCTTACCGATAACCTAATGGAGTTCGATTTGGAGTTTTCCGACACCATGCTTGACGACCATACGGTTTACTCGCTGGAAGTTCATCGCGAGGAAATTAATCCGTCTGGAGTCAAGTCAAGGGGACTTACGGTGCTTGTTTAAGCGATATCTACGAGAAGCACAGATCAAGCGAAACCCTCGAACAATGCGATGACATCCGAGACTTACGGATACCAGTAATTTCCATCTGCCTCATCATGTGATACGGAGGTATTTGATGGAGATTACATTGCATGGCCGACTTTCAGGGATATGTTTACCGCCATTTACATCTCCAATTCCAGGTTGAGTCCCGTCGAGAAGCTGTTCCACCTGAATAAGAAAACCAGAACAACCTCAGTGATCGATTTGAAAATAAGAGGATACTCGTCAACAGTCAGTTGCGTATCCTCTTTAACCTACCTGCACTATTTTTTGCAACAAGATATCAATTCATGCATCGCCGCGCTAAGGATGTACGACATCGATATCTCCGGGTGGGATCCAATATTCCTTTTCATCTGTTCCACGCGGCTCCCAGATGTCACATTGACGTTGTGGGAGCAGTACTTGAAAGACAAATCCCAAATTCCGATGTGGACCGA
Source organism: Coelopa pilipes (assembly GCA_947389925.1). Taxonomy (NCBI): domain Eukaryota; kingdom Metazoa; phylum Arthropoda; class Insecta; order Diptera; family Coelopidae; genus Coelopa; species Coelopa pilipes. The sequence continues at coordinate 27,945,051 of OX376698.1, read as the reverse complement.
GATGGCTTCCTTTTTGACATCAAACGTTGGAATCCGTCTCCGACATCCGAGGCCTCCATAGTGGTAGAGCGCCTTCTCTAACCACGTCCAATCCACCTCCAGTACGCAATCTCGGTATGGTTCGCAATCCTCCAAGGCGTGTTAGTACCTATCACGCCAATATAAGCGTTCCCCAGTGCAAGCTCTGTCCGAATCTACAGCATACGATCCGAAACTGTCCGAAGTTTTTACAAATGTGTCCATCTGAGAGAATGTCTTGCGTACGCAAACATGGGCTCTGCATCAATTGCTTCGCACGAGCCCATTCTCTCAGCGATTGCACTAGTTCTAGCACTGCTTCAAGTGCAATCGGAGGCACAACACGCTGTTACACAGCGAGTCTGGCAATGGTCCATCCGCCTCAATATCCGCTTCCAGTTCTAATTCTCACATCAGAGGAGCGAGAAACAGTAACTTTTCCAATCGTTCAATACAGTCCACTCAATCCGATTCAGGTCCGCAAAACATTCAAACGTGCCTCACCTACAGTGCCAAGAACGTTCTGTTAGGAACCGCAATGGTTCAAATCAACCATCAGGATATCCGATATCCTGTGAGAGCCCTCATAGACACCAGGTCTGAGGGGAGTTTCATGTCAGAGCGCCTCTTCCGCATTCTCAAACTACCCTTCAAGTCCATCCACGCGCAGATTTCTGAATCATGCCATCTCCGCGAAATCGCAAAAGGTATGCTCGTTCATACTGAGCTCTCCAAACAATTCAGAAGTTCAGCTAGAGGTTTCCGCGATGGTGCTTCCTCATCTAACGGGGAACTTACCGACGTGTAGCCTTTTACCTGGACAGCTTATCAACCTTCCGAATGTCCCCTTGGCAGATCCGACGTTCCATACGAGCTCTCACATCGACATTCTGATCGGTGGGGACCTAGTTCCGTCGGTTCTGCTGGACGGGATCCAACGGAAGGTATGCGGCTCACTGATTGCTCAGGAGACCATCTTCGAATGGATCCTAATCGGCCCCATTTCCAATTCCAATAGTCCAGTGACATAATTAGTCTTGTTCTTCAACGAAGTTTCCTTAGATCAGCAAATCTCCAAGTTCTGGGAAATTGAAGAACTTCCAAGTAAGCGTCATCTAACTCCGTCTGACAAAATTTGTCAAGACTTGTTCTCCAAAACCACTCGTCGCACAAAAGAGGGTCGTTATGTCGTTTCTCTCCCTCTTAAAGAGGGTTTTCCGAAGGACCTTCAGCTCGGGTGCTCTCCAGACATCGCGAGGGCCCAATTCATGAGGAACGAATTAAGACTAGTGAAAAACCCTAGTCTGAAAATTGAATACGATAACATTCTGAAGGAATATGGGGAACTATATATCCGAACTATAGTGAATTTCCTATGCACTATTACCTTCCACATCTTGCAGTTTTCAAACCCGAGAGCACCAGTACCAAAGTACGAGTGGTGTTTAACGCCTCCAGTGCGTCGTCCAGTGGCCTAAGTCTGAATGACATTCTGCACACGGGTCCAGTGTTGCAATCCGATTTGACGCAATTAATCCTGAAGTGGCATCTATTCCATTTTGTCCTCCATGGGGACATCCAGAAGATGTATCGAGAGATTCTGGTAGATTCATAACATACTCCGTTTCAGCAAATTCTCTTCCGAGACTCGCCTTCTGATCCAATTCGAGATTACGAATTGAAGACGGTCACACTCGGTCTGAATTGTGCACCGTATCTAGTCATTCGTTGCCTGCACCAACTTGCCACCGACGTGGCACGGTCCCATCCGATCGCCAGTAACATATTGCGAAACTGCATGTACGTTGATGATGCATTGATTGGTAGTCACAGCATTGAGGGTGCAATCACAGCACGGAAAGAAGTCACGTCCGCACTTGAATCCGCCGACTTCTCCATGAAAAAATGGGCTTGCAACTCCGACCAAATTCTCCAAGGTCTTCCAAAGGACCACCTTCTATGTGAAGATTTCCTCCAATTCGACGAGAGCAGTCATGCAAAAACTCTCGGGGTTAGATGGAACGCACGGTCTGACATCTTCTATTTCTCCACGAAACCATTGAAGAATCAAATCACTTTCACGAAACGGGAGGTATTGTCCTAGGCACCATGCATCGTTCTTGCAAAGATTTTGATGCAACAAATTTGGCTGTCCAAGACTGGGTGGGACGATCCGTTGCACGAAAATTGTTTAGATGCGTGGAATCAATTCCTGCAATCTTACCCAGAAATCAATAATATCCATCTACCCCGGTGGATACAGTATACTCCGACTCCGACATCGAGATTCATGCATTTTGCGATGCCGCCAACATATATGTCCGAATCAAATCCGAGTCCAGTCCTGTCTCAGTACATCTCCTAACAGCCAAAACAAAAGCAGCTCCAGTGAAAACACTGTCTATTCCGAGGCTGGAATTGTGTGGTGCCGTCCTAATGGCTGACCGACTCCACCATCGTCTTAGCCTGGCTCCAGAAACCTCTATGCCACTGGCAAACGTTTGTTGCGAACCGGGTATCGAAGATAACACAAAGTGTGGGGCCAGCGAATTGGTTCCACGTTGATTCGCACGAAAATCCCGCCGATCTTGGTAGTCGCGGAGCGCTGCCACAAGAACTAGCTGACAGTTCATTGTGGTGGTATGGTCCGAAATGGCTACAAGATTATCCATCGTCTTGGCCAGGTGAAAAACCACAGCTTTTTCTCGAAACGCAACTCGAAAGCAAACCCCTCAAGGTACACGCGACAGTTATACATCAAGTTGACGACATTCTCGAACGCTTCTCCTGCTATGCAAGAGCATTGCGGGTGTTGTCATATACATTCCGCTTCTTTCACCGAACTCATAGTGCGCATAAATCATCATATTCCTACTCCTTCACGGTGATCAGTAGCACAGAGGTAAACAGCACTCGAATGAGTATGATCCTGCTGAGTCAACGACTGACCTACTCAGAAGAGTATAAACTACTTAAAAATAAAAATCCGATTCCATCGTCGAGCTCCCTGCTCAACTCGATGGTTGGAGTGTGCTTCGAGTCTGCTGAGTCAAGACTGACCTACTCAGAAGAGTATAAACTACTTAAAAATAAAAATCCGATTCCATCATCGAGCTCCCTGCTCAACTCGATGGTTCAGGTGTGCTTCGAGTCTGCGGCAGAATCGTCTCCTCACAAGTCATGTCGTACGACGAGCGCAAACCCCTTATATTACCGTACAATTGCGAAGTCTCACGTCTCTTAATTCGTTTTACACATGAGATTTCTCTCCACGGTGGAAATCAATTAGTTCTTAAACTTTTACGCCTGCAATTTTGGATTCCAAGAGCCAAAAATCTCATAAAAACGACAGTCCACAATTGCAAACCTTGCGTACTCCATCGTAAGAAGTTTTGCAATCAGTTGATGGGCGCACTTCCTCCAGAACGCACCACTTATGCACGTCCTTTTACACGTACCGGCTTAGATTTCGCGGGTCCATTCGAAATTAAGAACTACACCGGTAGAGCTTGCCTGATTACCAAGGGCTACGTATGCGTGTTTGTTTGGTTCTCCACGAAAGCAATCCATTTAGAGGCAACCAACATTCTTTCCACGCCTGCTTTCCTAGCAGCATTCCAAAGATTCGTCTCCCGACGTGGATGTCCACTGACATTATATTCCGATAATAGAAAAACCTTTGCAGGCGCTTCTCGAGAACTGTTGCGTGACTTTCTAAAGGTCTTTCGATCTACGGTTTGCACTCAATTCGCCCTGCAGAATCTCATTTGGTACTTCATTCTACCAGGAGCTCCTCACATGGGTGGCATCTGGGAAGCTGGCGTGAAGAGCTTCAAAACACACTTCAAGAAGGTAGCAGGAAATTGATGACAAGCGAGTGTCCAATGTAAATCGGTGGCAGCTGCTGAAAGCTCTCCAGCAACACTTCTGTACTCGTTGGAAAGATGAGAATCTAAAGGAGTTGCACAAACGGAATTTGTGGAAGAGTCCAGAACCCAATCTCCGAGTCGATTCTCTCGTTGTTATCCAAGACGATAACCTGCCCCCGCAACTTGGATGGGTATCCAAGATCCATTTGGGAAAAGATAAGCGGGTCCATGTGGCTGAAATCCATACAGCGCGCAGCACCATTACGCGACCAGTCGTGAAATTAGTGGTTCTACCCTTATCATAAATTCACTCTCCTACGCTGTCTCCATTCTGTCCTGTCTGTTTCTTTTCCTCATAGCCGAAACATGCCGAACAAAGCGATCTCCATGATCAAGAAAACATCCTATACAGAGCGCCATTGCTCACGGAAGCAGCTAGCAGCAGAGAAGGCCTTCCGATGCCGCATCTGCAGTCGGAATCATGCGCTTCGTCATTGTCCGGTATTTTTTGAGGCCAATACGGAGAAGCGCATGCGACTAGTGCTCCTGCACAAGTATTGCCCCAACTGTTTAGCGCACGAACACTCCCAAGGAACATGCGTGAGTAAGACAGGCTGCCACATCTGCCAGGAAAGACACCACACCATGCTTCATCTCCACGAGAGACTAAGATCAAGGAAGTCATTCACGAAGCTCAGCACGAGACCGGCCTAGCCGATCACACTCTCGTCGCTGTTGGCCCAACAGGTGGTGACCCTGTGTCCGACTGCGCTAGTGGTTATTCAGCTCGATGATCAGCGCCATCGCGTACGAGCTCTTCTCGATCCATTAGTGGCAATCAGTCGCATTACGGTTGAAACCGTCGAAAAGATGCACATCCCGACCACAATAGTGTGAAAAGAGGTCGTGTGTAAACTCACGATCCGGACTCACGTAGATATCAACGTGAAGAGGGAAGCGTTGTTCAAACTGGTCAAAACCATCGCAACCCAGTCGCCATCTAAGACACTGGTCGGATCCGTGAAGTCCAATTTCGCGAACATGGAGCAGAATTTGACCAAAAATGCATCCGTCCTGGTATGCTGGCGGGAGTTAACGGCCCTGAACACGCTATTTGGGTGGATCTTATCCGGCTCCTGCTTCGGATAAACCACTCGATAAACCACTCAATACGCTATTTGGGTGAATCCTATACGGCTCCTGCTCCGGATAAACCACGCAATAAACCTACATCATTCCCACAAATTCCCTTGAATTTTTTGAATATATATATATATATATCTATATAGATCTATACAAATATAATATCATACTTATATCTATATATTCATACTTACCTTTACATATATATACCCTTCTACTCCATAACAATACACATACCTACCTATATATATACATATATATAGATCTACAATTATGAGTGTTTTTCCGCACCAATTTTATTTCGGGACCTTTTATATACCTCCGGTATTAACAAGTCTTTACAGTTCGAATTGTTACTGGTTTTTTTTCTGCTTAACTTTTTTCTCGTGAACGGATATATGATAAAACTCGACATTTCTACAGTTGTTTTTAACATCGTTTTAAATAATTATTTTGGCTTTCTGCGCCAATTTTCTTTCGGTTTCTTTTATTTAACCCCCGGTGTCAATAAGTCTTCGCAGTTCGATTTTCTTTTCGCTGCTGGTTTTCATTTGATTTTTTCGTGACTATTTCTTGTTGTCCAAACGGCGTACAGTACAAGCAACCACATTCTTTTTCCGATCACGAATTCAATAAAAGTTTCTCTTCTTGACAAATAAAAGGAAATTAATTATCCATTAAAAAACAAACTTCCTTTTTTTTTTTTTTTTTTTCTGTAAACTGCTACTCCTCATTCATTCCGAGTCTCAGGTTTGCATAAGACAAGTTCTTATACCACAATTTACGGTAGAAATTCAGCATTTTCCTGAATTTTTAAATTTTCTTTTCCGTTCATTTTCAATCCTTTTGTGGTTGGGCCAATCATCAACGTTGAAGCAACCAATCAGTTCAAATCAAATCTTTTTTTGAATCTGGTCCTTTCTTCTGCCAACATTTCATTGGCAGCTCGTCCATCCAGCTCATTTCGATTACGATTCCATTTTCAATTCCTCGCTTGGTATAACTCTCCAGGGCTTGTCGGCAACTCCATAATTTCTTTTCCAGTCAATCCATCCGAGACATCCATTATGGCTGCCTTAAACAATTTTATTCATCTTACCGATAACCTAATGGAGTTCGATTTGGAGTTTTCCGACACCATGCTTGACGACCATACGGTTTACTCGCTGGAAGTTCATCGCGAGGAAATTAATCCGTCTGGAGTCAAGTCAAGGGGACTTACGGTGCTTGTTTAAGCGATATCTACGAGAAGCACAGATCAAGCGAAACCCTCGAACAATGCGATGACATCCGAGACTTACGGATACCAGTAATTTCCATCTGCCTCATCATGTGATACGGAGGTATTTGATGGAGATTACATTGCATGGCCGACTTTCAGGGATATGTTTACCGCCATTTACATCTCCAATTCCAGGTTGAGTCCCGTCGAGAAGCTGTTCCACCTGAATAAGAAAACCAGAACAACCTCAGTGATCGATTTGAAAATAAGAGGATACTCGTCAACAGTCAGTTGCGTATCCTCTTTAACCTACCTGCACTATTTTTTGCAACAAGATATCAATTCATGCATCGCCGCGCTAAGGATGTACGACATCGATATCTCCGGGTGGGATCCAATATTCCTTTTCATCTGTTCCACGCGGCTCCCAGATGTCACATTGACGTTGTGGGAGCAGTACTTGAAAGACAAATCCCAAATTCCGATGTGGACCGAGATGGCTTCCTTTTTGACATCAAACGTTGGAATCCGTCTCCGACATCCGAGGCCTCCATAGTGGTAGAGCGCCTTCTCTGACCACGTCCAATCCACCTCCAGTACGCAATCTCGGTATGGTTCGCAATCCTCCAAGGCGTGTTAGTACCTATCACGCCAATATAAGCGTTCCCCAGTGCAAGCTCTGTCCGAATCTACAGCATACGATCCGAAACTGTCCGAAGTTTTTACAAATGTGTCCATCTGAGAGAATGTCTTGCGTACGCAAACATGGGCTCTGCATCAATTGCTTCGCACGAGCCCATTCTCTCAGCGATTGCACTAGTTCTAGCACTGCTTCAAGTGCAATCGGAGGCACAACACGCTGTTACACAGCGAGTCTGGCAATGGTCCATCCGCCTCAATATCCGCTTCCAGTTCTAATTCTCACATCAGAGGAGCGAGAAACAGTAACTTTTCCAATCGTTCAATACAGTCCACTCAATCCGATTCAGGTCCGCAAAACATTCAAACGTGCCTCACCTACAGTGCCAAGAACGTTGTGTTAGGAACCGCAATGGTTCAAATCAACCATCAGGATATCCGATATCCTGTGAGAGCCCTCATAGACACCAGGTCTGAGGGGAGTTTCATGTCAGAGCGCCTCTTCCGCATTCTCAAACTACCCTTCAAGTCCATCCACGCGCAGATTTCTGAATCATGCCATCTCCGCGAAATCGCAAAAGGTATGCTCGTTCATACTGAGCTCTCCAAACAATTCAGAAGTTCAGCTAGAGGTTTCCGCGATGGTGCTTCCTCATCTAACGGGGAACTTACCGACGTGTAGCCTTTTACCTGGACAGCTTATCAACCTTCCGAATGTCCCCTTGGCAGATCCGACGTTCCATACGAGCTCTCACATCGACATTCTGATCGGTGGGGACCTAGTTTCGTCGGTTCTGCTCGACGGGATCCAACGGAAGGTATGCGGCTCACTGATTGCTCAGGAGACCATCTTTGGATGGATCCTAACCGGCCCCATTTCCAATTCCAATAGTCCAGTGACAAAATTTGTCTCGTTCTTCAACGAAGTTTCCTTAGACCAGTTCTGGGAAATTGAAGAACTTCCAAGTAAGCGTCATCTAACTCCGTCTGACAAAATTTATCAAGACTTGTTCTCCAGAACCACTCGTCGCACAAAAGAGGGTCGTTATGTCATTTCTCTCCCTTTTAAAGAGGGTTTTCCGAAGGACCTTCAGCTCGGACGCTCTCGAGACATCTCGAGGCCCAATTCATGAGGAACGAAGTAAGACTAGTGAAAAACTCTAGTCTGAAAATCGAATATGATAACGTTCTGAAGGAATATGGGGACTTAGGTCACATGACAAAGGTGTTCAGTCCGAACTATAATGAATTTCCTATGCACTATTACCTTCCACATCTTGCAGTTTTCAAACCCGAGAGCACCAGTACCAAAGTACGAGTGGTGTTTAACGCCTCCAGTGCGTCGTCCAGTGGCCTAAGTCTGAATGACATTCTGCACACGGGTCCAGTGTTGCAATCCGATTTGACGCAATTAATCCTGAAGTGGCATCTATTCCATTTTGTCCTCCATGGGGACATCCAGAAGATGTATCGAGAGATTCTGGTAGATTCATAACATACTCCGTTTCAGCAAATTCTCTTCCGAGACTCGCCTTCTGATCCAATTCGAGATTACGAATTGAAGACGGTCACATTCGGTCTGAATTGTGCACCGTATCTAGCCATTCGTTGCCTGCACCAACTTGCCACCGACGTGGCACGGTCCCATCCGATCGCCAGTAACATATTGCGAAACTGCATGTACGTTGATGATGCATTGATTGGTAGTCACAGCATTGAGGGTGCAATCACAGCGCGGAAAGAAGTCACGTCCGCACTTGAATCCGCCGACTTCTCCATGAAAAAATGGGCTTGCAACTCCGACCAAATTCTGCAAGGTCTTCCAAAGGACCACCTTCTATGTGAAGATTTCCTCCAATTCGACGAGAGCAGTCATGCAAAAACTTTCGGGGTTAGATGGAACGCACGGTCTGACATCTTCTATTTCTCCACGAAACCATTGAAGAATCAAATCACCTTCACGAAACGGGAGGTTTTGTCCGAAATATCGAAACTTGTCGATCCTGCGGGCTGGGTGGCACCATGCATCGTCCTTGCAAAGATTTTGATGCAACAAATTTGGCTGTCCAAGACTGGGTAGGACTATCCGTTGCACGAAAATTGTTTAGATGCGTGGAATCAATTCCTGCAATCTTACCCAGAAATCAATAATATCCATCTACCCCGGTGGATACAGTATACTCCGACTCCGACATCGAGATTCATGCATTTTGCGATGCCGCCAACATATATGTCCGAGTCAAATCCGAGTCCAGTACTGTCTCAGTACATCACCTAACAGCCAAAACAAAAGTAGCTCCAGTGAAAACACTGTCTATTCCGAGGCTGGAATTGTGTGGTGCCGTCCTAATGGCTGAAATGGTAGAGTCCATAATACCACAGCTCGGCTTAAAACAGCACAAAACATTCTTTTGGACCGACTCCACAATCGTCTTAGCCTGGCTCCAGAAACCTCTATGCCACTGGCAAACGTTTGTTGCGAACCGGGTATCGAAGATAACACAAAGTGTGGGGCCAGCGAATTGGTTCCACGTTGATTCGCACGACAATCCCGCTGATCTTGGTAGTCGCGGAGCGCTGCCACAAGAACTGGTGACAGTTCATTGTGGTGGTATGGTCCGAAATGGCTACAAGATTATCCATCGTCTTGGCCAGGTGAAAAACCACAGCTTTTTCTCGAAACGCAACTCGAAAGCAAACCCCTCAAGGTACACGCGACAGTTATACATCAAGTTGACGACATTCTCGAACGCTTCTCCTGCTATGCAAGAGCATTGCGGGTGTTGTCATATACATTCCGCTTCTTTCACCGAACTCATAGTGCGCATAAATCATCATATTCCTACTCCTTCACGGTGATCAGTAGCACAGAGGTAAACAGCACTCGAATGAGTATGATCCTGCTGAGTCAACGACTGACCTAGTCAGAAGAGTATAAACTACTTAAAAATAAAAATCCGATTCCATCGTCGAGCTCCCTGCTCAACTCGATGGTTGGAGTGTGCTTCGAGTCTGCTGAGTCAAGACTGACCTACTCAGAAGAGTATAAACTACTTAAAAATAAAAATCCGATTCCATCATCGAGCTCCCTGCTCAACTCGATGGTTCAGGTGTGCTTCGAGTCTGCGGCAGAATCGTCTCCTCACAAGTCATGTCGTACGACGAGCGCAAACCCCTTATATTACCGTACAATTGCGAAGTCTCACGTCTCTTAATTCGTTTTACACATGAGATTTCTCTCCACGGTGGAAATCAATTAGTTCTTAAACTTTTACGCCTGCAATTTTGGATTCCAAGAGCCAAAAATCTCATAAAAACGACAGTCCACAATTGCAAACCTTGCGTACTCCATCGTAAGAAGTTTTGCAATCAGTTGATGGGCGCACTTCCTCCAGAACGCACCACTTATGCACGTCCTTTTACACGTACCGGCTTAGATTTCGCGGGTCCATTCGAAATTAAGAACTACACCGGTAGAGCTTGCCTGATTACCAAGGGCTACGTATGCGTGTTTGTTTGGTTCTCCACGAAAGCAATCCATTTAGAGGCAACCAACACTCTTTCCACGCCTGCTTTCCTAGCAGCATTCCAAAGATTCGTCTCCCGACGTGGATATCCACTGACATTATATTCCGATAATAGAAAAACCTTTGCAGGCGCTTCTCGAGAACTGTTGCGTGACTTTCTAAAGGTCTTTCGATCTACGGTTTGCACTCAATTCGCCCTGCAGAATCTCACTTGGTACTTCATTCTACCAGGAGCTCCTCACATGGGTGGCATCTGGGAAGCTGGCGTGAAGAGCTTCAAAACACCCTTCAAGAAGGTAGCAGGAAATTGATGACAAGCGAGTGTCCAATGTAAATCGGTGGCAGCAGCTGAAAGCTCTCCAGCAACACTGCAAGCAAGATGAGAATCTAAAGGAGCTGCACAAACGGAATTTGTGGAAGAGTCCAGAACCCAATCTCCGAGTCGATTCTCTCGTTGTTATCCAAGACGATAACCTGCCCCCGCAAGAATGGTGACTTGGATGGGTATCCAAGATCCATTTGGGAAAAGATAAGCGGGTCCGTGTGGCTGAAATCCATACAGCGCGCAGCACCATTACGCGACCAGTCGTGAAATTAGTGGTTCTACCCTTATCATAAATTCACTCTCCTGTCTCCATTCTGTCCTGTCTGTTTCTTTTCCTCATAGCCGAAACATGCCGAACAAAGCGATCTCCATGATCAAGAAAACATCCCATACAGATCGCCATTGCTCACGGAAGCAGCTAGCAGCAGAGAAGGCCTTCCGATGCCGCATCTGCAGTCGGAATCATGCGCTTCGTCATTGTCCGGTATTTTTTGAGGCCAATACGGAGAAGCGCATGCGACTAGTGCTCCTGCACAAGTATTGCCCCAACTGTTTAGCGCACGAACACTCCCAAGGAACATGCGTGAGTAAGACAGGCTGCCACATCTGCCAGGAAAGACACCACACCATGCTTCATCTCCACGAGAGACTAAGATCAAGGAAGTCATTCACGAAGCTCAGCACGAGACCGGCCTAGCCGATCACACTCTCGTCGCTGTTGGCCCAACAGGTGGTGACCCTGTGTCCGACTGCGGTGGTGGTTATTCAGCTCGATGATCAGCGCCATCGCGTACGAGCTCTTCTCGATCCGTTAGTGGCAATCAGTCGCATTACGGTTGAAACCGTCGAAAAGATGCACATCCCGACCACAATAGTGTGAAAAGAGGTCGTGTGTAAACTCACGATCCGGACTCACGTAGATATCAACGTGAAGAGGGAAGCGTTGTTCAAACTGGTCAAAACCATCGCAACCCAGTCGCCATCTAAGACACTGGTCGGATCCGTGAAGTCCAATTTCGCGAACATGGAGCAGAATTCGACCAAAAATGCATCCGTCCTGGTATGCTGCCGGGAGTTAACGGCCCTGAACACGCTATTTGGGTGGATCTTATCCGGCTCCTGCTTCGGATAAACCACTCGATAAACCACTCAATACGCTATTTGGGTGAATCCTATACGGCTCCTGCTCCGGATAAACCACGCAATAAACCTACATCATTCCCACAAATTCCCTTGAATTTTTTGAATATATATATATATCTATATAGATCTATACAAATATAATATCATACTTATATCTATATATTCATACTTACCTTTACATATATATACCCTTCTACTCACCCATAACAATACACATACCTACCTATATATATACATATATATAGATCTACAATTATGAGTGTTTTTCCGCACCAATTTTATTTCGGGACCTTTTATATACCTCCGGTATTAACAAGTCTTTACAGTTCGAATTGTTACTGGTTTTTTTTTCTGCTTAACTTTTTTCTCGTGAACGGATATATGATAAAACTCGACATTTCTACAGTTGTTTTTAACATCGTTTTAAATAATTATTTTGGCTTTCTGCGCCAATTTTCTTTCGGTACTTTTATTTACCCCCGGTGTCAATAAGTCTTCGCAGTTCGATTTTCTTTTCGCTGCTGGTTTTCATTTGATTTTTTCGTGACTATTTCTTGTTGTCCAAACGGCGTACAGTACAAGCAACCACATTCTTTTTCCGATCACGAATTCAATAAAAGTTTCTCTTCTTGACAAATAAAAGGAAATTAATTATCCATTAAAAAACAAACTTCCTTTTTTGTTTTTTTTTTTTTTTTCTGTAAACTGCTACTCCTCTCCTACGAGTGAATAAACACAGTCCTTTCCGAAGTTCATTCCGAGTCTCAGGTTTGCATAAGACAAGTTCTTATACCACAATTTACGGTAGAAATTCAGCATTTTCCTAATCCGTCTGGAGTCAAGTCAAGGGGACTTACGGTGCTTGTTTAAGCGATATCTACGAGAAGCACAGATCAAGCGAAACCCTCGAACAATGCGATGACATCCGAGACTTACGGATACCAGTAATTTCCATCTGCCTCATCATGTGATACGGAGGTATTTGATGGAGATTACATTGCATGGCCGACTTTCAGGGATATGTTTACCGCCATTTACATCTCCAATTCCAGGTTGAGTCCCGTCGAGAAGCTGTTCCACCTGAAGAAGAAAACCAGAACAACCTCAGTGATCGATTTGAAAATAAGAGGATACTCGTCAACAGTCAGTTGCGTATCCTCTTCAACCTACCTGCACTATTTTTTGCAACAAGATATCAATTCATGCATCGCCGCGCTAAGGATGTACGACATCGTTATCTCCGGGTGGGATCCAATATTCCTTTTCATCTGTTCCACGCGGCTCCCAGATGTCACATTGACGTTGTGGGAGCAGTCCTTGAAAGACAAATCCCGAATTCCGATGTGGACCGAGATGGCTTCCTTTTTGACATCAAGCGTTGGAATCCGTCTTCGACATCCGAGGCCTCCATAGTGGTAGAGCGCCTTCTCTGACCACGTCTAATCCACCTCCAGCAAGCAATCTCGGTATGGTTCGCAATCCTCCAAGGCGTGTTAGTACCTATCACGCCAATATAAGCGTTCCCCAGTGCAAGCTCTGTCCGATTCTACAGCATACGATCCGAAACTGTCCGAAGTTTTTACAAATGTGTCCATCTGAGAGAATGTCTTGCGTACGCAAACATGGGCTCCGCATCAATTGCTTCGCACGAGCCCATTCTCTCAGCGATTGCACTAGTTCTAGCACTGCTTCAAGTGCAATCGGAGGCACAACACGCTGTTACGCAGCGAGTCTGGCAATGGTCCATCCGCCTCAATATCCGCTTCCAGTTCTAATTCTCACCTCAGAGGAGCGAGAAACAGTAACTTTTCCAATCGTTCAATACAGTTCACTCAATCCGATTCAGGTCCGCAAAACATTCAAACGTGCCTCGCCTCCAGTGCCAAGAACGTTCTGTTAGGAACCGCAATGGTTCAAATCAACCATCAGGACATCCGATATCCTGCGAGAGCCCTCATAGACACCAGGTCTGAGGGGAGTTTCATGTCAGAGCACCTCTTCCGCATTCTCAAACTACCCTTCAAGTCCATCCACGCGCAGATTTCTGAATCATGCCATCTCCGCGAAATCGCAAAATGTATGCTCGTTCATACTGAGCTCTCCAAACAATTCAAAAGTTCAGCTAGAGGCATCCACGATGGTGCTTCCTCATCTAACGGGGAACTTACCGACGTGTAGATTGGTAAGCTTGGTAAGGAGACCAGCTTCGGAAGATTCCGAATGTCCCCTTGGCAGATCCGACGTTCCATACGAGCTCTCACATCGACATCCTGATCGGTGGGGACCTAGTTCCGTCGGTTCTGCTCGACGGGATCCAACGGAAGGTATGCGGCTCACTGATTGCTCAGGAGACCATTTTCGAATGGATCCTAATCGGCCCCATTTCCAATTCCAATAGTCCAGTGACATAATTAGTCTTGTTCTTCAACGAAGTTTCCTTAGACCAGTTCTGGGAAATTGAAGAACTTCCAAGTAAGCGTCATCTAACTCCGTCTGACAAAATTTGTCAAGACTTGTTCTCCAGAACCACTCGTCGCACAAAAGAGGGTCGTTATGTCATTTCTCTCCCTTTTAAAGAGGGTTTTCCGAAGGACCTTCAGCTCGGGCGCTCTCGAGACATCGCGAGGGCCCAATTCATGAGGAACGAAGTAAGACTAGTGAAAAACTCTAGTCTGAAAATCGAATACGATAACGTTCTGAAGGAATATGGGGACTTAGGTCACATGACAAAGGTGTTCAGTCCGAACTATAATGAATTTCCTATGCACTATTACCTTCCACATCTTGCAGTTTTCAAACCCGAGAGCACCAGTACCAAAGTACGAGTGGTGTTTAACGCCTCCAGTGCGTCGTCCAGTGGCCTAAGTCTGAATGACATTCTGCACACGGGTCCAGTGTTGCAATCCGATTTGACGCAATTAATCCTGAAGTGGCATCTATTCCATTTTGTCCTCCATGGGGACATCCAGAAGATGTATCGAGAGATTCTGGTAGATTCATAACATACTCCGTTTCAGCAAATTCTCTTCCGAGACTCGCCTTCTGATCCAATTCGAGATTACGAATTGAAGACGGTCACACTCGGTCTGAATTGTGCACCGTATCTAGTCATTCGTTGCCTGCACCAACTTGCCACCGAAGTGGCACGGTCCCATCCGATCGCCAGTAACATATTGCGAAACTGCATGTACGTTGATGATGCATTGATTGGTAGTCACAGCATTGAGGGTGCAATCACAGCACGGAAAGAAGTCACGTCCGCACTTGAATCCGCCGACTTCTCCATGAAAAAATGGGCTTGCAACTCCGACCAAATTCTGCAAGGTCTTCCAAAGGACCACCTTCTATGTGAAGATTTCCTCCAATTCGACGAGAGCAGTCATGCAAAAACTCTCGGGGTTAGATGGAACGCACGGTCTGACATCTTCTATTTCTCCACGAAACCATTGAAGAATCAAATCACTTTCACGAAACGGGAGGTATTGTCCTAGGCACCATGCATCGTCCTTGCAAAGATTTTGATGCAACAAATTTGGCTGTCCAAGACTGGGTGGGACGATCCGTTGCACGAAAATTGTTTAGATGCGTGGAATCAATTCCTGCAATCTTACCCAGAAATCAATAATATCCATCTACCCCGGTGGATACAGTATACTCCGACTCCGACATCGAGATTCATGCATTTTGCGATGCCGCCAACATATATGTCCGAATCAAATCCGAGTCCAGTCCTGTCTCAGTACATCTCCTAACAGCCAAAACAAAAGCAGCTCCAGTGAAAACACTGTCTATTCCGAGGCTGGAATTGTGTGGTGCCGTCCTAATGGCTGACCGACTCCACCATCGTCTTAGCCTGGCTCCAGAAACCTCTATGCCACTGGCAAACGTTTGTTGCGAACCGGGTATCGAAGATAACACAAAGTGTGGGGCCAGCGAATTGGTTCCACGTTGATTCGCACGAAAATCCCGCTGATCTTGGTAGTCGCGGAGCGCTGCCACAAGAACTAGCTGACAGTTCATTGTGGTGGTATGGTCCGAAATGGCTACAAGATTATCCATCGTCTTGGCCAGGTGAAAAACCACAGCTTTTTCTCGAAACGCAACTCGAAAGCAAACCCCTCAAGGTACACGCGACAGTTATACATCAAGTTGACGACATTCTCGAACGCTTCTCCTGCTATGCAAGAGCATTGCGGGTGTTGTCATATACATTCCGTTTCTTTCACCGATCTCATAGTGCGCATAAATCATCATATTCCTACTCCTCCACGGTTATCAGCAGCATAGAGAAAAACAGCACTCGAATGCGTTTGATCCTGCTGAGTCAACTACTGGCCTACTCAGAAGAGTATAAACTACTTAAAAATAAAAATCCGATTCCATCGTCGAGCTCCCTGCTCAACTCGATGGTTCGGGTGTGCTTCGAATCTGCGGCAGACTCGTCTCTTCACCAGCCATGTCGTATGACGAGCTCCCATCCAATTATATTACCGTACAATTGCGAATTATCACGTCTCTTAGTTCGTTTTACACATGAGATTTCTCTCCACGGGGGAAATCAATTGGTTCTTAAACTTTTACGCCTGCAATTTTGGATTCCAAGAGCCAAAAATCTCATAAAAACGACAATTCACAATTGCAAACCTTGCGTACTCCATCGTAAGAAGGTTTGCAATCAGTTGATGGGCGCACTTCCTCCAGAACGCACCAATTATGCACGTCCTTTTACACGTACCGGCTTAGATTTCGCGGGTCCATTCGAAATTAAGAACTATACCGGTAGAGCTTGCCTGATTACCAAGGGCTACGTATGCGTGTTTGTTTGCTTCTCCACGAAAGCAATCCATTTAGAGGCAACCAACACTCTTTCCACGCCTGCTTTCCTAGCAGCATTCCAAAGATTCGTCTCCCGATGTGGATGTCCACTGACATTATATTCCGATAATGGAAAAACCTTTGCAGGCGCTTCTCGAGAACTGTCGCGTGACTTTCTAAAGGTCTTTCGATCTACGGTTTGCACTCAATTCGCCCTGCAGAATCTCACTTGGAACTTCCTTCCACCAGGAGCTCCTCACATGGGTGGCTTCTGGGAAGCTGGCGTGAAGAGCTTCAAAACACACTTCAAGAAGGTAGCAGGAAATTGATGACTAGTGAGTGTCCAATGTAAATCGGTGGCAGCAGCTGAAAGCTCTCCAGCAACACTTCTGTACTCGTTGGAAAGATGAGAATCTAAAGGAGTTGCACAATCGGAATTTGTGGAAGAGTCCAGAACCCAATCTCCGAGTCGATTCTCTCGTTGTTATCCAAGACGATAACCTGCCCCCGCAAGAATGGTGACTTGGATGGGTATCCAAGATCCATTTGGGAAAAGATAAGCGGGTCCGTGTGGCTGAAATCCATACAGCGCGCAGCACCATTACGCGACCAGTCGTGAAATTAGTGGTTCTACCCTTATCATAAATTCACTCTCCTGTCTCCATTCTGTCCTGTCTGTTTCTTTTCCTCATAGCCGAAACATGCCGAACAAAGCGATCTCCATGATCAAGAAAACATCCCATACAGATCGCCATTGCTCACGGAAGCAGCTAGCAGCAAAGAAGGCCTTCCGATGCCGCATCTGCAGTCGGAATCATGCGCTTCGTCATTGTCCGGTATTTTTCGAGGCCAATACGGAGAAGCGCATGCGACTAGTGCTCCTGCACAAGTATTGCCCCAACTGTTTAGCGCACGAACACTCCCAAGGAACATGCGTGAGTAAGACAGGCTGCCACATCTGCCAGGAAAGACACCACACCATGCTTCATCTCCACGAGAGACTAAGATCAAGGAAGTCATCCACAAAGCTCAGCACGAGACCGGCCTAGCCGATCACACTCTCGTCGCTGTTGGCCCAACAGGTGGTGACCCTGTGTCCGACTGCGGTGGTGGTTATTCAGCTCGATGATCAGCGCCATCGCGTACGAGCTCTTCTCGATCCGTTAGTGGCAATCAGTCGCATTACGGTTGAAACCGTCGAAAAGATGCACATCCCGACCACAATAGTGTGAAAAGAGGTCGTGTGTAAACTCACGATCCGGACTCACGTAGATATCAACGTGAAGAGGGAAGCGTTGTTCAAACTGGTCAAAACCATCGCAACCCAGTCGCCATCTAAGGCACTGGTCGGATCCGTGAAGTCCAATTTCGAGAACATGGAGCAGAATTCGACAAAATTGCATCCGTCCTGGTATGCTGCCGGGAGTTAACGGCCCTGAACACGCTATTTGGGTGGATCTTATCCGGCTCCAGCTTCGGATAAACCACTCGATAAACCACTCAACACGCTATTTGGGTGAATCCTATACGGCTCCTGCTCCGGATAAACCACGCAATAAACCTACATCATTCCCACAAATTCCCTTGAATTCTTTGAATATATATATATATATCTATATAGATCTATACAAATATAATATCATACTTATATCTATATATTCATACTTACCTTTACATATATATACCCTCCTACTCACCCATAAAAATACACATACCTACCTATATATATACATATATATAGATCTACAATTATGAGTGGTTTTCCGCACCAATTTTATTTCGGGACCTTTTATATACCTCCGGTATTAACAAGTCTTTACAGTTCGAATTGTTACTGGTTTTTTTTCTGCTTAACTTTTTTCTCGTGATCGGATATATGATAAAACTCGACATTTCTACAGTTGTTTTTAACATCGTTTTAAATAATTATTTTGGCTTTCTGCGCCAATTTTCTTTCGGTACTTTTATTTACCCCCGGTGTCAATAAGTCTTCGCAGTTCGATTTTCTTTTCGCTGCTGGTTTTCATTTGATTTTTTCGTGACTATTTCGTGTTGTCCAAACGGCGTTCAGTACAAGCAACCACATTCTTTTTCCGATCACGAATTCAATAAAAGTTTCTCTTCTTGACAAATAAAAGGAAATTAATTATCCATTAAAAAACAAACTTCCTTTTTTGTTTTTTTTTTTTTTCCTCATTCATTCCGAGTCTCAGGTTTGCATAAGACAAGTTCTTATACCACAATTTACGGTAGAAATTCAGCATTTTCCTGAATTTTTAAATTTTTTTTTCCGTTTATTTTCAATCCTTTTGTGGTTGGGCCAATCATCAACGTTGAAGCAACCAATCAGTTCAAATCAAATCTTTTTTTGAATCTGGTCCTTTCTTCTGCCAACATTTCATTGGCAGCTCGTCCATCCAGCTCATTTCGATTACGATTCCATTTTCAGTTCCTCGCTTGGTATAACTCTCCAGGACTTGTCGGCAACTCCATAATTTCTTTTCCAGTCAATCCATCCGAAACATCCATTATGGCTGCCTTAAACAATTTTATTCGTCTTACCGATAACCTAATGGAGTTCGATTTGGAGTTTTCCGACACCATGCTTGACGACCATACGGTTTACTCGCTGGAAGTTCATCGCGAGGAAATTAATCCGTCTGGAGTCAAGTCAAGGGGACTTACGGTGCTTGTTTAAGCGATATCTACGAGAAGCGCAGATCAAGCGAAACCCTCGAACAATGCGATGACATCCGAGACTTACGGATACCAGTAATTTCCATCTGCCTCATCATGTGATACGGAGGTATTTGATGGAGATTACATTGCATGGCAGACTTTCAGGGATATGTTTACCGCCATTTACATCTCCAATTCCAGGTTGAGTCCCGTCGAGAAGCTGTTCCACCTGAATAAGAAAACCAGAACAACCTCAGTGATCGATTTGAAAATAAGAGGATACTCGTCAACAGTCAGTTGCGTATCCTCTTTAACCTACCTGCACTATTTTTTGCAACAAGATATCAATTCATGCATCGCCGCGCTAAGGATGTATGACATCGATATCTCCGGATGGGATCCAATATTCCTTTTCATCTGTTCCACGCGGCTCCCAGATGTCACATTGACGTTGTGGGAGCAGTCCTTGAAAGACAAATCCCAAATTCCGATGTGGACCGAGATGGCTTCCTTTTTGACATCAAACGTTGGAATCCGTCTCCGACATCCGAGGCCTCCATAGTGGTAGAGCGCCTTCTCTGACCACGTCCAATCCACCTCCAGCACGCAATCTCGGTATGGTTCGCAATCCTCCAAGGCGTGTTAGTACCTATCACGCCAATATAAGCGTTCCCCAGTGCAAGCTCTGTCCGAATCTACAGCATACGATCCGAAACTGTCCGAAGTTTTTACAAATGTGTCCATCTGAGAGAATGTCTTGCGTACGCAAACATGGGCTCTGCATCAATTGCTTCGCACGAGCCCATTCGCTCAGCGATTGCACTAGTTCTAGCACTGCTTCAACTGCAATCGGAGGCACAACACGCTGTTACACAGCGAGTCTGGCAATGGTCCATCCGCCTCAATATCCGCTTCCAGTGCTAATTCTCACCTCAGAGGAGCGAGAAACAGTAACTTTTCCAATCGTTCAATACAGTCCACTCAATCCGATTCAGGTCCGCAAAACATTCAAACGTGCCTCGCCTCCAGTGCCAAGAACGTTCTGTTAGGAACCGCAATGGTTCAAATCAACCATCAGGACATCCGATATCCTGCGAGAGCCCTCATAGACACCAGGTCTGAGGGGAGTTTCATGTCAGAGCGCCTCTTCCGCATTCTCAAACTACCCTTCAAGTCCATCCACGCGCAGATTTCTGAATCATGCCATCTCCGCGAAATCGCAAAATGTATGCTCGTTCATACTGAGCTCTCCAAACAATTCAAAAGTTCAGCTAGAGGCTTCCGCGATGGTGCTTCCTCATCTAACGGGGAACTTACCGACGTGTAGATTGGTAAGCTTGGTAAGATCTGGCCCTTGGCAGATCCGACGTTCCATACGAGCTCTCACATCGACATTCTGATCGGTGGGGACCTAGTTTCGTCGGTTCTGCTCGACGGGATCCAACGGAAGGTATGCGGCTCACTGATTGCTCAGGAGACCATCTTTGGATGGATCCTAACCGGCCCCATTTCCAATTCCAATAGTCCAGTGACAAAATTTGTCTCGTTCTTCAACGAAGTTTCCTTAGACCAGTTCTGGGAAATTGAAGAACTTCCAAGTAAGCGTCATCTAACTCCGTCTGACAAAATTTATCAAGACTTGTTCTCCAGAACCACTCGTCGCACAAAAGAGGGTCGTTATGTCGTTTCTCTCCCTTTTAAAGAGGGTTTTCCGAAGGACCTTCAGCTCGGACGCTCTCGAGACATCTCGAGGCCCAATTCATGAGGAACGAAGTAAGACTAGTGAAAAACTCTAGTCTGAAAATCGAATATGATAACGTTCTGAAGGAATATGGGGACTTAGGTCACATGACAAAGGTGTTCAGTCCGAACTATAATGAATTTCCTATGCACTATTACCTTCCACATCTTGCAGTTTTCAAACCCGAGAGCACCAGTACCAAAGTACGAGTGGTGTTTAACGCCTCCAGTGCGTCGTCCAGTGGCCTAAATCTGAATGACATTCTGCACACGGGTCCAGTGTTGCAATCCGATTTGACGCAATTAATCCTGAAGTGGCATCTATTCCATTTTGTCCTCCATGGGCACATGCGTGTTTGTTTGCTTCTCCACGAAAGCAATCCATTTAGAGGCAACCAACACTCTTTCCACGCCTGCTTTCCTAGCAGCATTCCAAAGATTCGTCTCCCGATGTGGATGTCCACTGATATTATATTCCGATAATGGAAAAACCTTTGCAGGCGCTTCTCGAGAACTGTCGCGTGACTTTCTAAAGGTCTTTCGATCTACGGTTTGCACTCAATTCGCTCTGCAGAATCTCACTTGGAACTTCCATCCACCAGGAGCTCCTCACATGGGTGGCTTCTGGGAAGCTGGCGTGAAGAGCTTCAAAACACACTTCAAGAAGGTAGCAGGAAATTGATGACTAGTGAGTGTCCAATGTAAATCGGTGGCAGCAGCTGAAAGCTCTCCAGCAACACTTCTGTACTCGTTGGAAAGATGAGAATCTAAAGGAGTTGCACAATCGGAATTTGTGGAAGAGTCCAGAACCCAATCTCCGAGTCGATTCTCTCGTTGTTATCCAAGACGATAACCTGACCCCGCAAGAATGGCAACTTGGATGGGTATCCAAGATCCATTTGGGAAAAGATAAGCGGGTCCGTGTGGCTGAAATCCATACAGCGCGCAGCACCATTACGCGACCAGTCGTGAAATTAGTGGTTCTACCCTTAACATAAATTCACTCTCCTGTCTCCATTCTGTCCTGTCTGTTTCTTTTCCTCATAGCCGAAACATGCCGAACAAAGCGATCTCCATGATCAAGAAAACATCCCATACAGATCGCCATTGCTCACGGAAGCAGCTAGCAGCAAAGAAGGCCTTCCGATGCCGCATCTGCAGTCGGAATCATGCGCTTCGTCATTGTTTGGTATTTTTTGAGGCCAATACGGAGAAGCGCATGCGACTAGTGCTCCTGCACAAGTATTGCCCCAACTGTTTAGCGCACGAACACTCCCAAGGAACATGCGTGAGTAAGACAGGCTGCCACATCTGCCAGGAAAGACACCACACCATGCTTCATCTCCACGAGAGACTAAGATCAAGGAAGTCATCCACGAAGCTCAGCACGAGACCGGCCTAGCCGATCACACTCTCGTCGCTGGTGGCCCAACAGGTGGTGACCCTGTGTCCGACTGCGGTGGTGGTTATTCAGCTCGATGATCAGCGCCATCGCGTACGAGCTCTTCTCGATCCGTTAGTGGCAATCAGTCGCATTACGGTTGAAACCGTCGAAAAGATGCACATCCCGACCACAATAGTGTGAAAAGAGGTCGTGTGTAAACTCACGATCCGGACTCACGTAGATATCAACGTGAAGAGGGAAGCGTTGTTCAAACTGGTCAAAACCATCGCAACCCAGTCGCCATCTAAGACACTGGTCGGATCCGTGAAGTCCAATTTCGCGAACATGGAGCAGAATTCGACCAAAAATGCATCCGTCCTGGTATGCTGCCGGGAGTTAACGGCCCTGAACACGCTATTTGGGTGGATCTTATCCGGCTCCAGCTTCGGATAAACCACTCGATAAACCACTCAACACGCTATTTGGGTGAATCCTATACGGCTCCTGCTCCGGATAAACCACGCAATAAACCTACATCATTCCCACAAATTCCCTTGAATTTTTTGAATATATATATATATATATCTATATAGATCTATACAAATATAATATCATACTTATATCTATATATTCATACTTACCTTTACATATATATACCCTCCTACTCACCCATAACAATACACATACCTACCTATATATATACATATATATAGATCTACAATTATGAGTATTTTTCCGCACCAATTTTATTTTGGGACCTTTTATATACCTCCGGTATTAACAAGTCTTTACAGTTCGAATTGTTACTGGTTTTTTTTCTGCTTAACTTTTTTCTCGTGAACGGATATATGATAAAACTCGACATTTCTACAGTTGTTTTTAACATCGTTTTAAATAATTATTTTGGCTTTCTGCGCCAATTTTCTTTCGGTACTTTTATTTACCCCCGGTGTCAATAAGTCTTCGCAGTTCGATTTTCTTTTCGCTGCTGGTTTTCATTTGATTTTTTCGTGACTATTTCTTGTTGTCCAAACGGCGTACAGTACAAGCAACCACATTCTTTTTCCGATCACGAATTCAATAAAAGTTTCTCTTCTTGACAAATAAAAGGAAATTAATTATCCATTAAAAAACAAACTTCCTTTTTTGTTTTTTTTTTTTTCTGTAAACTGCTACTCCTCATTCATTCCGAGTCTCAGGTTTGCATAAGACAAGTTCTTATACCACAATTTACGGTAGAAATTCAGCATTTTCCTGAATTTTTAAATTTTCTTTTCCGTTCATTTTCAATCCTTTTGTGGTTGGGCCAATCATCAACGTTGAAGCAACCAATCAGTTCAAATCAAATCTTTTTTTGAATCTGGTCCTTTCTTCTGCCAAAATTTCATTGGCAGCTCGTCCATCCAGCTCATTTCGATTACGATTCCATTTTCAATTCCTCGCTTGGTATAACTCTTCAGGGCTTGTCGGCAACTCCATAATTTCTTTTCCAGTCAATCCATCCGAGACATCCATTATGGCTGCCTTAAACAATTTTATTCGTCTTACCGATAACCTAATGGAGTTCGATTTGGAGTTTTCCGACACCATGCTTGACGACCATACGGTTTACTCGCTGGAAGTTCATCGCGAGGAAATTAATCCGTCTGGAGTCAAGTCAAGGAGACTTACGGTGCTTGTTTAAGCGATATCTACGAGAAGCGCAGATCAAGCGAAACCCTCGAACAATGCGATGACATCCGAGGCTTACGGATACCAGTAATTTCCATCTGCCTCCATGTGATACGGAGGTATTTGATGGAGATTACATTGCATGGCCGACTTTCAGGGATATGTTTACCGCCATTTACATCTCCAATTCCAGGTTGAGTCCCGTCGAGAAGCTGTTCCACCTGAAGAAGAAAACCAGAACAACCTCAGTGATCGATTTGAAAATAAGAGGATACTCGTCAACAGTCAGTTGCGTATCCTCTTCAACCTACCTGCACTATTTTTTGCAACAAGATATCAATTCATGCATCGCCGCGCTAAGGATGTACGACATCGTTATCTCCGGGTGGGATCCAATATTCCTTTTCATCTGTTCCACGCGGCTCCCAGATGTCACATTGACGTTATGGGAGCAGTCCTTGAAAGACAAATCCCAAATTCCGATGTGGACCGAGATGGCTTCCTTTTTGAAATCAAACGTTGGAATCCGTCTCCGACATCCGAGGCCTCCATAGTGGTAGAGCGCCTTCTCTGACCACGTCCAATCCACCTCCAGCACGCAATCTCGGTATGGTTCGCAATCCTCCAAGGCGTGTTAATACCTATCACGCCAATATAAGCGTTCCCCAGTGCAAGCTCTGTCCGAATCTACAGCATACGATCCGAAACTGTCCGAAGTTTTTACAAATGTGTCCATCTGAGAGAATGTCTTGCGTACGCAAACATGGGCTCTGCATCAATTGCTTCGCACGAGCCCATTCGCTCAGCGATTGCACTAGTTCTAGCACTGCTTCAAGTGCAATCGGAGGCACAACACGCTGTTACACAGCGAGTCTGGCAATGGTCCATCCGCCTCAATATCCGCTTCCAGTTCTAATTCTCACCTCAGAGGAGCGAGAAACAGTAACTTTTCCAATCGTTCAATACAGTCCACTCAATCCGATTCAGGTCCGCAAAACATTCAAACGTGCCTCGCCTCCAGTGCCAAGAACGTTCTGTTAGGAACCGCAATGGTTCAAATCAACCATCAGGATATCCGATATCCTGCGAGAGCCCTCATAGACACCAGGTCTGAGGGGAGTTTCATGTCAGAGCGCCTCTTCCGCATTCTCAAACTACCCTTCAAGTCCATCCACGCGCAGATTTCTGAATCATGCCATCTCCGCGAAATCGCAAAATGTATGCTCGTTCATACTGAGCTCTCCAAACAATTCAAAAGTTCAGCTAGAGGCTTCCGCGATGGTGCTTCCTCATCTAACGGGGAACTTACCGACGTGTAGATTGGTAAGCTTGGTAAGGAGACCAGCTTACCAATCTTCCGAATGTCCCCTTGGCAGATCCGACGTTCCATACGAGCTCTCACATCGACATTCTGATCGGTGGGGACCTAGTTCCGTCGGTTCTGCTCGACGGGATCCAACGGAAGGTATGCGGCTCACTGATTGCTCAGGAGACCATTTTCGAATGGATCCTAATCGGCCCCATTTCCAATTCCAATAGTCCAGTGACATAATTAGTCTTGTTCTTCAACGAAGTTTCCTTAGACCAGTTCTGGGAAATTGAAGAACTTCCAAGTAAGCGTCATCTAACTCCGTCTGACAAAATTTGTCAAGACTTGTTCTCAAGAACCACTCGTCGCACAAAAGAGGGTCGTTATGTCGTTTCTCTCCCTTTTAAAGAGGGTTTTCCGAAGGACCTTCAGCTCGGGCGCTCTCGAGACATCGCGAGGGCCCAATTCATGAGGAACGAAGTAAGACTAGTGAAAAACTCTAGTCTGAAAATCGAATACGATAACGTTCTGAAGGAATATGGGGACTTAGGTCACATGACAAAGGTGTTCAGTCCGAACTATAATGAATTTCCTATGCACTATTACCTTCCACATCTTGCAGTTTTCAAACCCGAGAGCACCAGTACCAAAGTACGAGTGGTGTTTAACGCCTCCAGTGCGTCGTCCAGTGGCCTAAGTCTGAATGACATTCTGCAAACGGGTCCAGTGTTGCAATCCGATTTGACGCAATTAATCCTGAAGTGGCATCTATTCCATTTTGTCCTCCATGGGGACATCCAGAAGATGTATCGAGAGATTCTGGTAGATTCATAACATACTCCGTTTCAGCAAATTCTCTTCCGAGACTCGCCTTCTGATCCAATTCGAGATTACGAATTGAAGACCGTCACATTCGGTCTGAATTGTGCACCGTATCTAGCCATTCGTTGCCTGCACCAACTTGCCACCGACGTGGCACGGTCCCATCCGATCGCCAGTAACATATTGCGAAACTGCATGTACGTTGATGATGCATTGATTGGTAGTCACAGCATTGAGGGTGCAATCACAGCGCGGAAAGAAGTCACGTCCGCACTTGAATCCGCCGGCTTCTCCATGACAAAATGGGCTTGCAACTCCGACCAAATTCTCCATGGTCTTCCAAAGGACCACCTTCTATGTGAAGATTTCCTCCAATTCGACGAGAGCAGTCATGCAAAAACCCTCGGGGTTAGATGGAACGCACGGTCTGACATCTTCTATTTCTCCACGAAACCATTAAAGAATCAAATCACTTTCACGAAACGGGAGGTATTGTCCTAGGCACCATGCATCGTCCTTGCAAAGATTTTGATGCAACAAATTTGGCTGTCCAAGACTGGGTGGGACGATCCGTTGCACGAAATTTGTTTAGATGCATGGAATCAATTCCTGGAATCTTACCCAGAAATCAATAATATCTATCTACCCCGGTGGATACAGTATACTCCGACTCCGACATCGAGATTCATGCATTTTGCGATGCCGCCAACATATATGTCCGAATCAAATCCGAGTCCAGTCCTGTCTCAGTACATCTCCTAACAGCCAAAACAAAAGCAGCTCCAGTGAAAACACTGTCTATTCCGAGGCTGGAATTGTGTGGTGCCGTCCTAATGGCTGAAATGGTAGAGTCCCTAATACCACAGCTCGGCTTAAAACAGCACAAAACTTTCTTTTGGACCGACTCCACAATCGTCTTAGCCTGGCTCCAGAAACCTCCATGCTACTGGCAAACGTTTGTTGCGAATCGAGTATCGAAGATAACACAAAGTGTGGGGCCAGCGAATTGGTTCCACGTTGATTCGCACGACAATCCCGCCGATCTTGGTAGTCGCGGAGCGCTGCCACAAGAACTGGCTGACAGTTCACTGCGGTGGTAAGGTTCGAAGTGGCTACAAAATAATCCATCGTCTTGGCCAGGTGAAAACCCACAGCTTCTTCTCGAAACGCAGCTCGAAAGCAAACTCCTCAAGGTACATGAGCAGGAGAGCATTGCGTGTGTTGTCATATACATTCCGCTTCTTTCACCGATCTCATAGTGCGCATAAATCATCATATTCCTACTACTCCACGGTTATCAGCAGCATAGAGAAAAACAGCACTCGAATGCGTTTGATCCTGCTGAGTCAACTACTGGCCTACTCAGAAGAGTATAAACTACTTAAAAATAAAAATCCGATTCCATCGTCGAGCTCCCTGCTCAACTCGATGGTTCGGGTGTGCTTCGAATCTGCGGCAGACTCGTCTCTTCACCAGCCTTGTCGTATGACGAGCTTCCATCCAATTATATTACCGTACAATTGCGAATTATCACGTCTCTTAGTTCGTTTTACACATGAGATCTCTCTCCACGGGGGAAATCAATTGGTTCTTAAACTTTTACGCCTGCAATTTTGGATTCCACGAGCCAAAAATTTCATAAAAACGACAATTCACAATTGCAAACCTTGCGTACTCCATCGTAAGAAGGATTGCAATCAGTTGATGGGCGCACTTCCTCCGGAACGCAACACTTATGCACGTCCTTTTACACGTACCGGCTTAGATTTCGCGGGTCCATTCGAAATTAAGAACTACACCGGTAGAGCTTGCCTGATTACCAAGAGCTACGTATGCGTGTTTGTTTGCTTCTCCACGAAAGCAATCCATTTAGTGGCAACACACTTCAAGAAGGTAGCAGGAAATTGATGACAAGCGAGTGTCCAATGTAAATCGGTGGCAGAATCTGAAAGCTCTCCAGCAACACTTCTGTACTCGTTGGAAAGATGAGAATCTAAAGGAGTTGCACAAACGGAATTTGTGGAAGAGTCCAGAACCCAATCTCCGAGTCGATTCTCTCGTTGTTATCCAAGACGATAACCTGCCCCCGCAAGAATAGTGACTTGGATGGGTATCCAAGATCCATTTGGGAAAAGACAAGAGGGTCCGTGTGTCTGAAATCCATACAGCGAGCGGCACAATCACGCGACCAGTCGTGAAATTAGTGATTCTACCATTATCGTAATTTCACTCTCCTACGTCTCCGTCCTGTCCTTGTTGTTTTTTCCCCCCACAACCAGTCCTATAACCGTCTGTTTCCTTAGCCGAAATATGCCGAACAAAACGATCTCCACGATCAAGAAGACGTCATCTTCAGAGCGCCATTGCTCTCGGATCCAGCTAACTGTAAAGAAGGCCTTCCGATGCCGCATCTGCATTCGGAATTATGCGTTTCGCCATTGTCCGGTATTTTCCGAGGCCAATACGGAGAAGCGCATGCGACTAGTGCTCCTGCACAAATATTGCTCAAACTGCCTAGCGCATGAACACTCCCAAGGAACATGCGTGAGTAGGACTGGCTGCCACATCTGTCAAGAAAGACACCACACCAAACTTCATCTCCACGAGAGACTCCGATCAAGGAAGTCTCGTCTGTTGGGCCAGCAGATGTTGACCCTGTGTCAGACTCCGGTGGTGGTGATTCAGCCCGAGGATCAGCGCCATCGCGAGCTCGACCCGTTAGTGGCCATCAGCCGCATTGCGGTTGAAACCGTCGAGAAGATGCACATTCCGACCACAATAGTGGGAAAAGAGGTCGTGTGCAAACTCACGATCCGGGCTCACGCAGACACAAATGTGAAGTTGGAAGCGATATTCAAACTGGTCAACACCATCGCAACCCAGTCGCCATCCAAAGCACTGAGCGGATCCGTGAAGTCCAACTTCACGAACATGGTGTTGGCTGATCCAAAGATAGACGAGCACACGCCGATTTTACTCGTGCTAGGAGCAGAGTTTTACCAGAAATGCATCCGTCCTGGTATGCTGCAGGGAGTTAACGGGCGTCCTCTGGCCCTGAACACAGTATTTGGATGGATCTTATCCTCCTGCTCCGGATAGACCACTCAACACGCTATTTGGGTGGACATTATCTGGCTCCTGCTCCGGATAAACCACCCAATAACCCCACATCATTCCCACAAATTCCCTTGAATTTTTGTAATCCTTTGTAATGCAATAAAAAATAAAAAAATCATACGAGATTCAATCAGTGTTTGTTTTCCATATTTCGTACTACCACCCCTTCCTCCACTTCCCTTTTCCAGTCGCTTGCGCGGTGCTCCAAATATTGCAGGTATACTGCAAGGCAGGCGGCGATGTTTACGTCCGTACCTTCTGGTACAATTTTGTGTGCCATCCCTAACCAGTGATGTGTTATCGATTACGAGTTGTGCGATCTCTAGATAACACATTCACCGTTAGCGGTTCATGATGGCCGCCAAATTTGTACTCAAAAGTGACAGTTCGGACTGCGGCATGGACTTCGACCATGTCTTGCTGCGGTTCACTCGTCCACTTTACTTTCGATCGCCCAAAGAAGACAACTTCTATCGCCATCGTTAACCAGCGAAGACACAAGTCTTAGTGTAACGCGGAATATACGTTAAATAAATATCAAACCCATTTCAACTGAATAGAACAGAACCACAACGGATCAAACCGAAGGGATTTCACTGAAATCCCCTGCAGTCCGGCACAGGCAAAATTCAACCACAAGTAAGTAGTATTCCAAACAGAAAAAACGAATTGCTCCTGTAGTCGTTTAATTCCAGCAAACAACAGTTCAACATCCACCTGCACACATCCAGCTGCGATACCAACAGCAGCGAACACCACAACGTCCACCTGCCAACAGCACATCAGTACCAGCAGCAACAGCACATCTCAACCTCCCCATCAATCCAGACTCATCCGAGCAGTACAAATACTAATAAAGCAATTTGGGAATTTGACATTCGAAATAAGTAAAATAGTATTATATAGTATTATATAGTAGTATTATATTATATATATATCAGTTTTTACTGCAATTCCCAATCCAATTGAGGAGTCATCTCTTATGAGATTGTAGCCTTCTAAGAAAATTTTCCGATTTAGTGACAAAGGTGTTTCTTGAATAAACCTAATGTCAATATCACAATAAGATACGGTTTGAAGGAGATCAACTATTCGACTCGATTCAACGAGCGATCTTACATTAAATGTGATCAAATACGATGCACCTAGGGGTCACCGATCGCAGAACTCGAATTTTCCATTAAAATAGAATGGAAGGTAAATTCAGGGTTTAAAATTTACACAAAATATACAAAAATACAATTAAAATCATTAAATATTAAAATTAAAAATTTCAAAATAGAAGAGCAGAAATGTATGTCGTCTATTTTCACCAACTCACGTTGCTAATCATCAGGGCTGAATACAATCAAAGCCTCGCTTGCTTCGCTTGCCTCGCTCCGCTTGAAGCAAAATTTTTGAGTTACAATGAAAGCTTCGCCTCAAAAGTCAAAACATATGTTATGTGTCAAATTGTCTTGTCAATTGTCTTGTCGAAGTGAATTTTGTTTGTGAACAAGAAATATAAAGTAAATAAATTAAATAAATTAAACAGAGAAATGGATTTAGAAAATTTATTATGGTTGATGGTGGTTCTGATATTGCTCCATGAAGCAAAAGAACGATTGACAATTTTAAATGGAGGCCGGAGGTTTTGAGTTCGTCCTCTTTATCGAACCCGAGATGTGGATGGTTTATTTGCTATTACTTTTAACCGCCTTTACACTGGGGACCAGTGATATTTTTATTAAAAATGCATGGATATTTTGTTATTTCGTTTAAAAGTATTTCTTCTAACGACATTATTTTATTTCGGGGACAATTATAAAGAAAACTCAACAAATTCAAATCAATCAAAAATTTGAATTCAAAAAAATTTGAATATCAATCAGACAAAACAGCTGTCTCTATCTGTCAAAGCCTCAGAAAAGTTGAAATTTCGCGAACTCGAAGCATGAAGCGAAGCGAGCAAGCGAGGCAATCTTTCATTGTATTCGCCGCCATAAGACTACGTGTATTCAACTTAAACGTCAAAGCGAAGCAAGCAAGAAAGCTTTGATTGTAGTTCGCCCCGAATTTATTTAAGCATATTTAATTATAAATCTGGTAACACTTCAGACGAATATATGATGCATTGTCTTAAACTTATATATGTATGTATATGTTCTTCTTGTATAAGAACACAAAATAAGTGTTTAAGTGTTCAAAGCCAAATTTTATGTTTTTAGGCAATAAATAATATTGTACTAAGTACAAGTCACCATTGTTTACCTACACTTTTTACATTTTTTATATTTCATAATTTCAGTTTTCAAAATTAATTATATTATGTAAATTATTTGAAGTAACTAAATAAGAATAATGTTTTGGAAAAAGCTTGGTTATAGTTGTTTTTGTTTCACACGATTTTTTAATATGAAAATACATTTTTAGAATTACACGGTTTTGTCAGGAACGTATCTACCGTGTATAACGAGGGATAGGTGTACCTTATTTCGATAAATCTTTATGATTTAATTATTTATGGGAAACAATTCTAGAAAACTTAGAAACATTTTCTATATCATATTATAGTAATAAAAAAAATTTAACTATGTAGGAGTACATACGTTCGCAATACGTGTGAACAAAATCACTGAAACCGAGTCATTGACATCATACATTCAGAAATTTCCCATCTTATGATTTTTGATATAAATGAAAATTCTTTGAACATTTTTCTGAACACTTAAAGTTTTCCTACATTTTAATAGTGCATGACATGACTTTTATTTGAGTGGATCGAGCAAATGTTCTCCTATATTTAGACAAAAAGATGAATTTGATTTTTGTATTTTGAAGGACCCTCGTTATATTTTTAATAGTTTTAAAACTTCAAAATCGCTTGTGTAATTTACATTTTCTATATAAATTTAGGAATTTCATGTTTTATACCATAGCAAAAATCGAACGTAATTATCAATCAGTGTTACTCGGGAAGTCCGGGAATCGTATGATTAAGAATTACAGTTAAATTCTCCACTTTCATGTACTAAACTATTTTCCAAGCAAAAGTTCTGAGCTTTTGTAATAATGATTATCACTATCGTAATATCAAGAAAATTATATTCACAATGAATATATAACAAAAAGTAATATTTAAACGAAATAAATAATTTAAATATGTATTCGTAACAAAATAATAAAATCTAAAATATATTCATTAAATTTAATAAATGTGATCTTCATTCCTTAATACTGGAATTTCATTCTATATTGAGACTAATTAAAATATTTTTTGTACAAGGTAATAATATTACTTATGATTAACATTGGAAACTTATAACTATATGTATTATTCTAACAAAAAATTAAAAGACAACCAATTTATTGTAAATTTAAATAAGTTTATATAATGTTGAACATCGAATTTGCGAATTTTTGCTAAGCAATATATGTTTATTGTGTTTACTCCCGACACACAAAAATTCATGAGATGCAGGAATCTCAGTCAAACTTACAACTAAAACTTAAAACTATCTTAAAAATAAGAGCTTAAACATTAACTATTTGCACAAAACAAATAAATTAAGTTATTATTTAAAACTAGCCTCTATGAGTTCCGGGAGTACTTTTAAAATAAAAGTCAAGTAGTAGTGAAACAGTATAGTCCAATTTCGTAGAAATATTTTTATTCAATATTCATTTACGGGAATGATATGAAGTGTTAGACCAACTGAATGATTTTGGATAGTCAAAAATCTTTTTGGAACGCGTACAAACTAAGAAGGCATAACGAATGCTTTGGAAAAGATATATTTATCTGAAAACGTTTTACGCCGTGATTTAAAATTCCGGTTAACCTCAGAAACTCTCTCTCAAATATTTCTATTTCTTTAGCTACAGTAGGAAATATAGTAAACGATATTGGAAAAGCATAAGTGATAGGAGCGAATTCTGACTAAATATATTCGCTACTTCGTCCTTTCGCGTACATAAGTGTTTATTTAGAAAATGTTTAGAAAGAGTTGATTTTATAAACATCGCTTTTCTTAAAACTGTTCGAACATATCCATTGAATTTGAGAAGTTTATTAAAATGAATTCCAAGATATTTAGTTATATCTTTAAAGGGATCTTTACTTTCAGGTACTACAAAACGGCCATATTAACGGATAGCATTTCGAAAACATATTGCTTCCAACTTTGACACATTAATCCTGATACCCCATTGTTTATAATAGTTATAATCATCAGATTAAGACGATTTAAGGCCAAAATTAGTGCTACATATGGAGATTCAGCGTGAGCATATATCAAAGAATCTTCAGCATTAAGAATACTTTTCATGTCAGAAATCATGAATAAAAATAGTATATAGAAAAGGCGCAAATACTGCAGCTTGAGGAATACCGCTATTCACTAATCCCAGATCAGAACATATCACATTTACCGATCGCAAGCTTCCTCAATATCTAGAGATACAACTACCGTATATCTTTGATTACGAAGATTGCAAATTACGTCTTTGTGAAATTTTAAAAGGTCATGGGATGTTGAATGGCTATTGTTGAAACCAAACTGATGATTTAGAATATAGTTTATATCATATCCATTTTTTTTTTTTCATAAAACATTCAAAAAGTTTCCCTAAGTTAGAAAGCATTGAGATTGGCCTACAATTATTAAGGTCTAAATTGTCCGGTTTGGCTGCAGAGGTAATATTTTGGCTACTTTCCATGCTTTAGGAAAGTAACCATTATTAATGCTATTACTAAAAACTATTGTAAAACCTTGGAATGCCACAATTGGAAATTTCTTAATAATATGGTTGGATATTTTATCTACACCTGAAGATTTTTTGTTACTTAAGAATTTTGAAAAGTATCATGATCGGATGCTATAATAAAGTGGTCATAATCGGAATTAGATAAAGAAGAAAACTCAGAGGAGATAATAAATATATGTGGTGGAAAAAGAGAAACTAAATTTGGAATTTAAATTTGGAATACTGGAATTTTAAAATTTATTTTCCGATTTAGTGACACATGTGTTTCTTGAATAAACCCAATAAATCAATTGAATAAACCCAGTAAATATCAAAATGAGAAAAGTTTTGAAGGAGATTAACTCTTCGACCCGACTCAACGAGCGATCTTACATTAAATGTGAGCAAATTACGATGCCCAGAAGGGTTACCGATCGCAGAACTCGAATTTTCCATTCAAATAGAATGGAAGGTAAATTCAGGGTTTAAAATTTACACAAAATATACAAAAATACAATTAAAATCTGTATACATTAAAATTAAAAATTTAAAAATAGAAGAGCAGAAATGTATGTCGTCTATTTTCACCAACTCACGTTGCCAATCATCCTGCAAGCGAATTTATTTAAGCATATTTAATTATAAATCTGGTAACACTTCAGACGAATATATGATGCATTGTCTTAAACTTATATATGTATGTATATGTTCTTCTTGTATAAGAACACAAAATAAGTGTTTAAGTGTTCAAAGCCAAATTTTATGTTTTTAGGCAATAAATAATATTGTACTAAGTACAAGTCACCATTGTTTACCTACACTTTTTACATTTTTTATATTTCATAATTTCAGTTTTCAAAATTAATTATATTATGTAAATTATTTGAAGTAACTAAATAAGAATAATGT
This sequence comes from Coelopa pilipes, assembly GCA_947389925.1. Taxonomy (NCBI): domain Eukaryota; kingdom Metazoa; phylum Arthropoda; class Insecta; order Diptera; family Coelopidae; genus Coelopa; species Coelopa pilipes. The sequence goes on along the minus strand of OX376698.1, from coordinate 27,909,994 downwards.
TTTGGAAAAAGCTTGGTTATAGTTGTTTTTGTTTCACACGATTTTTTAATATGAAAATACATTTTTAGAATTACACGGTTTTGTCAGGAACGTATCTACCGTGTATAACGAGGGATAGGTGTACCTTATTTCGATAAATCTTTATGATTTAATTATTTATGGGAAACAATTCTAGAAAACTTAGAAACATTTTCTATATCATATTATAGTAATAAAAAAAATTTAACTATGTAGGAGTACATACGTTCGCAATACGTGTGAACAAAATCACTGAAACCGAGTCATTGACATCATACATTCAGAAATTTCCCATCTTATGATTTTTGATATAAATGAAAATTCTTTGAACATTTTTCTGAACACTTAAAGTTTTCCTACATTTTAATAGTGCATGACATGACTTTTATTTGAGTGGATCGAGCAAATGTTCTCCTATATTTAGACAAAAAGATGAATTTGATTTTTGTATTTTGAAGGACCCTCGTTATATTTTTAATAGTTTTAAAACTTCAAAATCGCTTGTGTAATTTACATTTTCTATATAAATTTAGGAATTTCATGTTTTATACCATAGCAAAAATCGAACGTAATTATCAATCAGTGTTACTCGGGAAGTCCGGGAATCGTATGATTAAGAATTACAGTTAAATTCTCCACTTTCATGTACTAAACTATTTTCCAAGCAAAAGTTCTGAGCTTTTGTAATAATGATTATCACTATCGTAATATCAAGAAAATTATATTCACAATGAATATATAACAAAAAGTAATATTTAAACGAAATAAATAATTTAAATATGTATTCGTAACAAAATAATAAAATCTAAAATATATTCATTAAATTTAATAAATGTGATCTTCATTCCTTAATACTGGAATTTCATTCTATATTGAGACTAATTAAAATATTTTTTGTACAAGGTAATAATATTACTTATGATTAACATTGGAAACTTATAACTATATGTATTATTCTAACAAAAAATTAAAAGACAACCAATTTATTGTAAATTTAAATAAGTTTATATAATGTTGAACATCGAATTTGCGAATTTTTGCTAAGCAATATATGTTTATTGTGTTTACTCCCGACACACAAAAATTCATGAGATGCAGGAATCTCAGTCAAACTTACAACTAAAACTTAAAACTATCTTAAAAATAAGAGCTTAAACATTAACTATTTGCACAAAACAAATAAATTAAGTTATTATTTAAAACTAGCCTCTATGAGTTCCGGGAGTACTTTTAAAATAAAAGTCAAGTAGTAGTGAAACAGTATAGTCCAATTTCGTAGAAATATTTTTATTCAATATTCATTTACGGGAATGATATGAAGTGTTAGACCAACTGAATGATTTTGGATAGTCAAAAATCTTTTTGGAACGCGTACAAACTAAGAAGGCATAACGAATGCTTTGGAAAAGATATATTTATCTGAAAACGTTTTACGCCGTGATTTAAAATTCCGGTTAACCTCAGAAACTCTCTCTCAAATATTTCTATTTCTTTAGCTACAGTAGGAAATATAGTAAACGATATTGGAAAAGCATAAGTGATAGGAGCGAATTCTGACTAAATATATTCGCTACTTCGTCCTTTCGCGTACATAAGTGTTTATTTAGAAAATGTTTAGAAAGAGTTGATTTTATAAACATCGCTTTTCTTAAAACTGTTCGAACATATCCATTGAATTTGAGAAGTTTATTAAAATGAATTCCAAGATATTTAGTTATATCTTTAAAGGGATCTTTACTTTCAGGTACTACAAAACGGCCACATTAACGGATAGCATTTCGAAAACATATTGCTTCCAACTTTGACACATTAATCCTGATACCCCATTGTTTATAATAGTTATAATCATCAGATTAAGACGATTTGAGGCCAAAATTAGTGCTACATATGGAGATTCAGCGTGAGCATATATCAAAGAATCTTCAGCATTAAGAATACTTTTCATGTCAGAAATCATGAATAAAAATAGTATATAGAAAAGGCGCAAATACTGCAGCTTGAGGAATACCGCTATTCACTAATCCCAGATCAGAACATATCACATTTACCGATCGCAAGCTTCCTCAATATCTAGAGATACAACTACCGTATATCTTTGATTACGAAGATTGCAAATTACGTCTTTGTGAAATTTTAAAAGGTCATGGGATGTTGAATGGCTATTGTGGAAACCAAACTGATGATTTAGAATATAGTTTATATCATATCCATTTTTTTTTTTTTCATAAAACATTCAAAAAGTTTCCCTAAGTTAGAAAGCATTGAGATTGGCCTACAATTATTAAGGTCTAAATTGTCCGGTTTGGCTGCAGAGGTAATATTTTGGCTACTTTCCATGCTTTAGGAAAGTAACCATTATTAATGCTATTACTAAAAACTATTGTAAAACCTTGGAATGCCACAATTGGAAATTTCTTAATAATATGGTTGGATATTTTATCTACACCTGAAGATTTTTTGTTACTTAAGAATTTTGAAAAGTAACATGATCGGATGCTATAATAAAGTGGTCATAATCGGAATTAGATAAAGAAGAAAACTCAGAGGAGATAATAAATATATGTGGTGGAAAAAGAGAAACTAAATTTGGAATTTAAATTTGGAATACTGGAATTTTAAAATTTATTTTCCGATTTAGTGACACATGTGTTTCTTGAATAAACCCAATAAATCAATTGAATAAACCCAGTAAATATCAAAATGAGAAAAGTTTTGAAGGAGATTAACTCTTCGACCCGACTCAACGAGCGATCTTACATTAAATGTGAGCAAATTACGATGCCCAGAAGGGTTACCGATCGCAGAACTCGAATTTTCCATTCAAATAGAATGGAAGGTAAATTCAGGGTTTAAAATTTACACAAAATATACAAAAATACAATTAAAATCTGTATACATTAAAATTAAAAATTTAAAAATAGAAGAGCAGAAATGTATGTCGTCTATTTTCACCAACTCACGTTGCCAATCATCCTGCAAGCGAATTTATTTAAGCATATTTAATTATAAATCTGGTAACACTTCAGACGAATATATGATGCATTGTCTTAAACTTATATATGTATGTATATGTTCTTCTTGTATAAGAACACAAAATAAGTGTTTAAGTGTTCAAAGCCAAATTTTATGTTTTTAGGCAATAAATAATATTGTACTAAGTACAAGTCACCATTGTTTACCTACACTTTTTACATTTTTTATATTTCATAATTTCAGTTTTCAAAATTAATTATATTATGTAAATTATTTGAAGTAACTAAATAAGAATAATGTTTTGGAAAAAGCTTGGTTATAGTTGTTTTTGTTTCACACGATTTTTTAATATGAAAATACATTTTTAGAATTACACGGTTTTGTCAGGAACGTATCTACCGTGTATAACGAGGGATAGGTGTACCTTATTTCGATAAATCTTTATGATTTAATTATTTATGGGAAACAATTCTAGAAAACTTAGAAACATTTTCTATATCATATTATAGTAATAAAAAAAATTTAACTATGTAGGAGTACATACGTTCGCAATACGTGTGAACAAAATCACTGAAACCGAGTCATTGACATCATACATTCAGAAATTTCCCATCTTATGATTTTTGATATAAATGAAAATTCTTTGAACATTTTTCTGAACACTTAAAGTTTTCCTACATTTTAATAGTGCATGACATGACTTTTATTTGAGTGGATCGAGCAAATGTTCTCCTATATTTAGACAAAAAGATGAATTTGATTTTTGTATTTTGAAGGACCCTCGTTATATTTTTAATAGTTTTAAAACTTCAAAATCGCTTGTGTAATTTACATTTTCTATATAAATTTAGGAATTTCATGTTTTATACCATAGCAAAAATCGAACGTAATTATCAATCAGTGTTACTCGGGAAGTCCGGGAATCGTATGATTAAGAATTTCAGTTAAATTCTCCACTTTCATGTACTAAACTATTTTCCAAGCAAAAGTTCTGAGCTTTTGTAATAATGATTATCACTATCGTAATATCAAGAAAATTATATTCACAATGAATATATAACAAAAAGTAATATTTAAACGAAATAAATAATTTAAATATGTATTCGTAACAAAATAATAAAATCTAAAATATATTCATTAAATTTAATAAATGTGATCTTCATTCCTTAATACTGGAATTTCATTCTATATTGAGACTAATTAAAATATTTTTTGTACAAGGTAATAATATTACTTATGATTAACATTGGAAACTTATAACTATATGTATTATTCTAACAAAAAATTAAAAGACAACCAATTTATTGTAAATTTAAATAAGTTTATATAATGTTGAACATCGAATTTGCGAATTTTTGCTAAGCAATATATGTTTATTGTGTTTACTCCCGACACACAAAAATTCATGAGATGCAGGAATCTCAGTCAAACTTACAACTAAAACTTAAAACTATCTTAAAAATAAGAGCTTAAACATTAACTATTTGCACAAAACAAATAAATTAAGTTATTATTTAAAACTAGCCTCTATGAGTTCCGGGAGTACTTTTAAAATAAAAGTCAAGTAGTAGTGAAACAGTATAGTCCAATTTCGTAGAAATATTTTTATTCAATATTCATTTACGGGAATGATATGAAGTGTTAGACCAACTGAATGATTTTGGATAGTCAAAAATCTTTTTGGAACGCGTACAAACTAAGAAGGCATAACGAATGCTTTGGAAAAGATATATTTATCTGAAAACGTTTTACGCCGTGATTTAAAATTCCGGTTAACCTCAGAAACTCTCTCTCAAATATTTCTATTTCTTTAGCTACAGTAGGAAATATAGTAAACGATATTGGAAAAGCATAAGTGATAGGAGCGAATTCTGACTAAATATATTCGCTACTTCGTCCTTTCGCGTACATAAGTGTTTATTTAGAAAATGTTTAGAAAGAGTTGATTTTATAAACATCGCTTTTCTTAAAACTGTTCGAACATATCCATTGAATTTGAGAAGTTTATTAAAATGAATTCCAAGATATTTAGTTATATCTTTAAAGGGATCTTTACTTTCAGGTACTACAAAACGGCCACATTAACGGATAGCATTTCGAAAACATATTGCTTCCAACTTTGACACATTAATCCTGATACCCCATTGTTTATAATAGTTATAATCATCAGATTAAGACGATTTGAGGCCAAAATTAGTGCTACATATGGAGATTCAGCGTGAGCATATATCAAAGAATCTTCAGCATTAAGAATACTTTTCATGTCAGAAATCATGAATAAAAATAGTATATAGAAAAGGCGCAAATACTGCAGCTTGAGGAATACCGCTATTCACTAATCCCAGATCAGAACATATCACATTTACCGATCGCAAGCTTCCTCAATATCTAGAGATACAACTACCGTATATCTTTGATTACGAAGATTGCAAATTACGTCTTTGTGAAATTTTAAAAGGTCATGGGATGTTGAATGGCTATTGTGGAAACCAAACTGATGATTTAGAATATAGTTTATATCATATCCATTTTTTTTTTTTCATAAAACATTCAAAAAGTTTCCCTAAGTTAGAAAGCATTGAGATTGGCCTACAATTATTAAGGTCTAAATTGTCCGGTTTGGCTGCAGAGGTAATATTTTGGCTACTTTCCATGCTTTAGGAAAGTAACCATTATTAATGCTATTACTAAAAACTATTGTAAAACCTTGGAATGCCACAATTGGAAATTTCTTAATAATATGGTTGGATATTTTATCTACACCTGAAGATTTTTTGTTACTTAAGAATTTTGAAAAGTAACATGATCGGATGCTATAATAAAGTGGTCATAATCGGAATTAGATAAAGAAGAAAACTCAGAGGAGATAATAAATATATGTGGTGGAAAAAGAGAAACTAAATTTGGAATTTAAATTTGGAATACTGGAATTTTAAAATTTATTTTCCGATTTAGTGACACATGTGTTTCTTGAATAAACCCAATAAATCAATTGAATAAACCCAGTAAATATCAAAATGAGAAAAGTTTTGAAGGAGATTAACTCTTCGACCCGACTCAACGAGCGATCTTACATTAAATGTGAGCAAATTACGATGCCCAGAAGGGTTACCGATCGCAGAACTCGAATTTTCCATTCAAATAGAATGGAAGGTAAATTCAGGGTTTAAAATTTACACAAAATATACAAAAATACAATTAAAATCTGTATACATTAAAATTAAAAATTTAAAAATAGAAGAGCAGAAATGTATGTCGTCTATTTTCACCAACTCACGTTGCCAATCATCCTGCAAGCGAATTTATTTAAGCATATTTAATTATAAATCTGGTAACACTTCAGACGAATATATGATGCATTGTCTTAAACTTATATATGTATGTATATGTTCTTCTTGTATAAGAACACAAAATAAGTGTTTAAGTGTTCAAAGCCAAATTTTATGTTTTTAGGCAATAAATAATATTGTACTAAGTACAAGTCACCATTGTTTACCTACACTTTTTACATTTTTTATATTTCATAATTTCAGTTTTCAAAATTAATTATATTATGTAAATTATTTGAAGTAACTAAATAAGAATAATGTTTTGGAAAAAGCTTGGTTATAGTTGTTTTTGTTTCACACGATTTTTTAATATGAAAATACATTTTTAGAATTACACGGTTTTGTCAGGAACGTATCTACCGTGTATAACGAGGGATAGGTGTACCTTATTTCGATAAATCTTTATGATTTAATTATTTATGGGAAACAATTCTAGAAAACTTAGAAACATTTTCTATATCATATTATAGTAATAAAAAAAATTTAACTATGTAGGAGTACATACGTTCGCAATACGTGTGAACAAAATCACTGAAACCGAGTCATTGACATCATACATTCAGAAATTTCCCATCTTATGATTTTTGATATAAATGAAAATTCTTTGAACATTTTTCTGAACACTTAAAGTTTTCCTACATTTTAATAGTGCATGACATGACTTTTATTTGAGTGGATCGAGCAAATGTTCTCCTATATTTAGACAAAAAGATGAATTTGATTTTTGTATTTTGAAGGACCCTCGTTATATTTTTAATAGTTTTAAAACTTCAAAATCGCTTGTGTAATTTACATTTTCTATATAAATTTAGGAATTTCATGTTTTATACCATAGCAAAAATCGAACGTAATTATCAATCAGTGTTACTCGGGAAGTCCGGGAATCGTATGATTAAGAATTTCAGTTAAATTCTCCACTTTCATGTACTAAACTATTTTCCAAGCAAAAGTTCTGAGCTTTTGTAATAATGATTATCACTATCGTAATATCAAGAAAATTATATTCACAATGAATATATAACAAAAAGTAATATTTAAACGAAATAAATAATTTAAATATGTATTCGTAACAAAATAATAAAATCTAAAATATATTCATTAAATTTAATAAATGTGATCTTCATTCCTTAATACTGGAATTTCATTCTATATTGAGACTAATTAAAATATTTTTTGTACAAGGTAATAATATTACTTATGATTAACATTGGAAACTTATAACTATATGTATTATTCTAACAAAAAATTAAAAGACAACCAATTTATTGTAAATTTAAATAAGTTTATATAATGTTGAACATCGAATTTGCGAATTTTTGCTAAGCAATATATGTTTATTGTGTTTACTCCCGACACACAAAAATTCATGAGATGCAGGAATCTCAGTCAAACTTACAACTAAAACTTAAAACTATCTTAAAAATAAGAGCTTAAACATTAACTATTTGCACAAAACAAATAAATTAAGTTATTATTTAAAACTAGCCTCTATGAGTTCCGGGAGTACTTTTAAAATAAAAGTCAAGTAGTAGTGAAACAGTATAGTCCAATTTCGTAGAAATATTTTTATTCAATATTCATTTACGGGAATGATATGAAGTGTTAGACCAACTGAATGATTTTGGATAGTCAAAAATCTTTTTGGAACGCGTACAAACTAAGAAGGCATAACGAATGCTTTGGAAAAGATATATTTATCTGAAAACGTTTTACGCCGTGATTTAAAATTCCGGTTAACCTCAGAAACTCTCTCTCAAATATTTCTATTTCTTTAGCTACAGTAGGAAATATAGTAAACGATATTGGAAAAGCATAAGTGATAGGAGCGAATTCTGACTAAATATATTCGCTACTTCGTCCTTTCGCGTACATAAGTGTTTATTTAGAAAATGTTTAGAAAAAGTTGATTTTATAAACATCGCTTTTCTTAAAACTGTTCGAACATATCCATTGAATTTGAGAAGTTTTGGAAATTTATCTAATTTGAGAGACAGATCGTCGAATTTGTTGAATAAGACCAGCTGTTTCCTTTGTATTTAAATTTGTTTTAATACATAAAGAATGCGTAGAATAAATATCATATTTATGATATTATAAGATATACGAAGATAATTCGCTTCATTTCGGAAGAAAAAAAGAGGTGAAATTCCAGATAGTGATGTGGTGAATAATAACACATCAACTAGTTTCCGCAAAATTCCGTGTCGCTTGAAATTCTTTTTGGTTTGAAACATGGCAACATTGGCTTTCCCGCGATTTTTAGTTTGGAATTATTTTTATTATCATTGTTATTTTGCTCGTCGCTTGTGTTGATTATTAATTTCGTGTTAATAAATATCGTGAAATATGTCTAGTCCTGCGCCAAATACACCTACAAAAAGTTAGTTGTGTAGAAGATTTTTATTTCTGGAATACAAATCTATTTTGCAGGGATTTTTCAACATGAAACAGACACACCGATGCGAATGGGGCCTTCAAACAACAAACATTTATCTGATAATATTAGCCTTCCACCCACTTCACCCGGTGGTATCACTTTACCCGCAACAAGCCCGGCCAGAGGACTTGGAATTAATATGAGTGAAAACGATTTAAGTTCTCCACTTAATTATGGTACTCCGAGGTAAAAAGAATGTTCATTATAGAGCATCAGTTACTATAGTGTATTTTTAGTTCTATAGGTTCTATTCGTACTCCTCGATCTGGAATTCGAGGCACTCCAATGCGAGCCAGACCTGATATACGAAGCGATAAACGAGTTCGTCAAGTAGCTATTGGAGTTGTCGACTGTGTGAGTTTATAAATTCCAAAAAATAAAAAATATAATTTTTTCGAGAAATAATTTCTAGTTAGAGCCTATTCCTGAACGTCAGTCTGAAACCGATGCAGTATCAGAAGTATCTGGTAGTTCTCAGTTTGTCATCTGGGGAACGAATGTTGTTGTTAGTGTTTGCAAAGCAAAATTTAAAGCTTTCTTGATGCGCTATATTGATCCTGATGCAGATGTAGATGAGATCTCTGAAAATATAGACGTGAATCAACCTTTGTATATTCAAAAATTGGAGGAAGTTCATACGCTTGAGGAACCTTATTTAAATGTTAATTGTGCGCACTTAAAAACTTTTGATATAAATCTTTATAAACAACTTATTTGCTATCCTCAAGAAGTAATCCCCACATTTGATATGGCTGTAAATGATTTGTTTTTCGAGAAGTATCCGGCAGCTATATTGGAGCATCAAATTCAAGTGCGTCCTTTTAACGCAGATAAAACTAGAAATATGAGATCTCTGAACCCTGATGACATTGATCAACTGATTAGTATTAGTGGTATGGTTATACGTACTTCAAATGTAATACCAGAAATGAGAGAGGCTTTTTTTAAGTGCATAATATGTTCGTTCTATACAACCGTTGAGATCGATCGAGGACGTATTGCACAACCTTCACTATGTACCAACTGTAACACAAATCATTGCTTTCAACTTGTACACAATCGTTCTCAATTCACTGACAAACAACTTATAAAATTACAAGAGTCTCCGGATGATATGGCTGCCGGTCAAACACCTCATAATGTCTTATTGTTTGCTCATAATGATTTGGTTGACAAGGTACAACCCGGTGATAGAGTAACAGTGACAGGTATATATCGAGCAATTCCATTAAGGGAAGGAAGAATGAGCCGAAGCGTAAAAAGCGTTTATAAAACTCACATTGATGTAGTTCATTTCCGAAAAGTAGATAGTAAGCGATTGTACGAGGAAGAGGATGGGTAATTGATAAATAGCGAATCAAAAAACTCATTTTAATACACAATTTTTTTTAATAGCAAGGACCACATCTTTCCACCAGAACGTGTCGAGTTACTGCAAGTTCTTTCCAAAAAGTCCGACGTCTACGATCGCTTAGCTAGAGCTATTGCACCTTCAATTTATGAAAACGATGATATTAAAAAGGGAATCCTGTTGCAACTCTTTGGTGGAACAAAGAAAAAACATTCTACTTCAGGAAGACAGAACTTTAGGCATGTTTAATAAACTTGAATCGTTCAAAGTTAGTTTAAAAATTTAATACATTCTATTTTAGATCTGAAATACATATTTTACTTTGTGGTGATCCGGGAACATCAAAATCACAATTACTTCAATACGTTTTTAATTTAGTTCCACGATCTCAATATACTTCTGGTAGAGGGTCGTCAGCAGTTGGATTGACAGCTTATGTAACGAAAGATCCAGAAACGCGACAGTTGGTTTTACAGACGTATGGACTTTGATTATTGTTATCAATATTATCATTTAATTTTATTTTTTATAGCGGGGCATTAGTTCTGGCTGACAATGGTGTTTGTTGCATCGATGAATTTGATAAAATGAATGATTCTACCCGTAGTGTTCTACACGAAGTTATGGAACAACAGACGCTAAGCATTGCTAAGGCTGGAATTATATGTCAACTTAACGCGCGTACATCTATTTTAGCAGCAGCAAATCCAGCTGAATCTCAGTGGAATAAAAATAGGAATATAATTGACAATGTGAAATTACCACATACTCTATTGTCCCGTTTTGATTTAATTTTTCTCGTATTGGATCCCCAAGATGAAAATTTCGATCGTCGATTGGCAAGTCATTTGGTTTCATTGTACTATGTTTCTCGTCTTGAAGAGGAAGATTCAATGTTTGTAAGTTGCAACGTTTATAATAAAAAAGATTGTTCGTTAAAACACATACTTTAAATTTTATATTCTGTATCCAATTTATTCAATTACATATTTCATAAGATTCGTAATATAATTTATTGCAGGATATGAGTGTTTTACGTGATTATATCGCCTATGCCAGAGAACATCTTTCACCTATTTTGTCAGAAGAAGCTCAACAACGTTTAATTCAAGCATACGTTGATATGAGAAAAGTTGGTGCAGGACGTGGCCAAATTTCTGCTTATCCGCGTCAGTTAGAAAGTCTGATTCGTCTTTCTGAAGCCCATGCTAAGCTTCGCTTAAGTAAAGAAGTTACCATTGAGGATGTGGACGAAGCTTGGAGGTAATTGGAAATAGCATGTAGTTTCTGAAAAAAAAAAAAAAAGAATATAGGATATTTATAGAATATATGAATTATATAGATTGCATCGTGAAGCACTGAAGCAATCAGCCACTGATCCTTTATCCGGAAAAATTGATGTTGGAATTTTGACCACGGGTCTCTCTACAGCAGCGCGAAAAAAACGGGCAGACTTAGTAGCTGCTATAAAAGAAAATATTAAGAAGAAGGGAAACATCCCAACAGTTCCTTATCAAAAAATTTTTTCTGAAATTAAGGAAGCTTCGCAATTTGTAAACCACTATATATATAATATAAAATCATAATTATATACATATATTTTTCAGCTAATTACTCGAGAACAGTTTGAGGATGCACTCAAGGAAATACAGGATGAAGGTACCATAGTCGTAATGGGAAAAAATACAATAAGAATATGTTAAGTTCTGTAATAGAGGACTGAAATTAAAAACAAAAAAAGTATTGCAGTGGATTTTTAAATTTATATTCTGTAGTTTTAATCGAATTTGAAGAAATTGAAGAATTTGAAGAAACATTGAATAAAATCAAAAGCATAAACTTATTTAAAATTCAAATTACTATATCTATATATAGTTTTTATTTTTGCAAATCCAAATGTGAAAATATTCAGAGGACTGGGTTATGATATGAATACATACTACACACTATAATTGAGACAGTTCCAATGATTAGTGTTTTCTGCTTGTAATGTTTTACTCGGTAAGGAAGAGGTTTTTCATTGCAAATGGTTTCCCTTGGAATGTTGCCTTTCTAACTGAGAAGTCGTAATATGCAACTATATTGTGATTTGGTTCGTTCCAGGGCAGGAAGGAGAAGTACGCAAGAAAGATCTGGCTAAGCTCGTCGGTAATAGGGAGTGAGGACGTGATCCTTCGTGAACGCAGCTACTTTTAATGACAATTTTTGAAAAATGTGTAATAACAATCTTCATTGTTCTGAAACAAATTGTTTGGCATTCATAATTCCGGGGTTACTAGAAGTCGAAGAGCATTTCACGCATGTTGCAGACGGAGCAATACTCAGACTATCTGAGGCAACTATTTTGGACGCCTCTGAATTTCGCGATACCTTTCAGGTGATAGTATTGTCGTTACTTTTGGAGTTATACCTGTCACTGTCATCCTAGGTGGTATTCTTATTGCTATAGACAGGCGCACTATCTTTGCCAACAGCTTGGGCAAAACTGCTGCCTGCAAATCCAGGTGGTGCGTGTGGAATCCCTTCTTGTTGATTGTGTGGCTGCTGGTAAAGATTATGGCTGACGATGGTTTCTGCGACTGGAACCAGTGCTATTGAGTATCACTTTTGATGATGACTTCGTCTTTGTGTCAGGTTAGTTTCCTTTTGCTCCGATTTTGTTTTATTCGTTTTGCTTCCACTATTATTAGCATTGATACTTCTATTATTCACCATTTTGCTAACGTGTAGCTGATGCGCTTATTGTATTTGGTTTACGTGAATGTCTTGCTTCTATTTCTTTCCTAGCTTTTCAATATTAAATGCCAATCAGATATATATATATCTATATATATATATATATATGTATAACTATATATATATATATATAACTATATATATAGTAACGAGGGACCTACTTCCGTTGTTCTTCTGTTTGTATCAGAATAATATATATATATATATATCTAACTATATATATATATATATATATATATATATATATATAACTATATATATATATATATAACTATATATATATATATATATATATATATAGTAACGAGGGACCTACTTCCGTTGTTCTTCTGTTTGTATCAGAATAAAGGAGGAGTTTCACTTTTGTTCATGGTCACCTCTTTAGCGTATATAGCTATTCATCTATCCGTAATATAGACTTATTTACTCTCAACTTCAGGGTTTTTCTTACCGCAAAATAATGAACTTCAAAGTCGTTATTGAACAATATAGCTTTGACATTTCCCACGTTGATTAAATAAGCTATCCGGTTGGTCTTCTACAGTGTCTCCTTCGCTAATGAGGAGAAGAGATCTATGACTCCTAGCTTTCGCTTTGTCACATAACGAGCAATCTACTACCCCGGCAAATTTGACCCTCCAGTTATAAATTACTTGTGGACATTTGGTTTGAGTTGTGTTTTATTTGATTATAATATTATAATAATAATTTAGTTTTCTCTTGTTTTCTTGAAGGAATGGGCTCAACTACGGGAGTGGACTTGGACAACGGATTAGGCTTCCTGGAGTAGGAGTCGCAGCGACGCAAGTAGTTGGTGGCTGTTAAGACCAATTGGTTTTCGTTTTATTTTTTTTTTTTTTTAGATATTGTTTTATACTTTCGTTGTTGTCAGAGTGTTAATTTTGGATGTATTTACAGGATTCCTTATTTTTGAGTGGTGGAAGCGAAGAGTGTCGGTGTTTCTCTGGCCAGCTCACGATTCTCGTTGACGTAAGAAAGGTTGGTGCAGGACGTGAACAAATTTCTGCTTATCCGCGTCAGTTAGAAAGTCTGATTCGTCGTTCTGAAGCCCATGCAAAGCTTCGTTTAAATAAAGAAGTTACCATCGAGGATGTGGACGATGCTTGAAAGTAGATTTATCTGAAAGAAATATTATAGAATATATCCAGAGATCCTTTATCCGGAAAAATTTATGGTGGAATTTTGACCACGGGTCTCTCTACAGCCACAAATCAAAAAGTATTGCAGTGGATTTTTAAATTTATATTCTGTAGTTTTAATCGAATTGAATAATATGGAAGAAACATTGAATAAAACCAAAAGCATGCGTTTGTTTTTTGTGCAAATCCCAAATGTGCGAAAAATTTCAGAAGACTGATATGAATAGATACTACTACATACTACCACTGAAATAGTTCCAATGATTAGTGCTTTCTGTTTATAATGTTTTACTCGGTTAGGAAGAAGTTTTTCATTGCAAATGGTTTCCCTCGGAATGTTGCCTTTCTAACTGAGAAGTCGTAGCATGCAACTATATTGTGATTTGGCCCGTTCTAGGGCAGGAAACAGAAGCACGCATAACTGATCTGGCTAAGCTCGTCGGTAATAGGGAGTGAGGACGTGATTCCTTCGTGAACGCAGCTTCTTTTAATTACAATTTTTTAAAAATGTGTAATAACAAACTTCATTGTTTTGAACAAATTGGTCTGGCTAAGCTCGTTGGCAATAGGGAGTGAGGACATGATTTCTTCGTGAACGCAGCTACTTTTAATTTTCTATGCTGCATAGGCACGATATTCTAAATTATACAAAAAACAAAAAATTTAAAACTATTTCCCATCTGTTTTGTTTTTCCATTTCTGTTTTGAACTCTGTTCGCTGTTCGTATTGTGTTCGCTGTCGTGCTTGTAATGTATTATTTATTTTACATTTATACATATTCAAAAATCCTTTTTCTTGTATCATGCTAAAATGTTATTGTACTTTGTACCTTTTGGTAAAAAATTTTGGTTATTTTTGTAAATTCATTCATTTAATGAGTTTAAACGTAACTACACGGTCATCAAAATGCAAAGAAGTAGAATTAGCAGTTTTCACATTTTGGTCTTTACGGAGAAAAGGGAGATTGCAAATTTCTCAGTATACCACAGAAAAGTGAACAGTCGGTTACTGAAATGATTAAACGTGATATGATATGAATACCGAAGACAACAACTACACTTAAAAATTGCAAACGGCTTTCGGCTTCCACTATTGAATCTTCGCACAAATCCAACTGGAATCTCTTCACGTGTTTGTTAAAACTTGGCTCAGTTGGATGTTCAAAGAACAAACAAACAATTACCACAAAAAAACTATTAAGGCGAAATTGAAATAAATAACTAAGTACAACAATTCACAGAAATACTTCCTATCGACAGTCCAGACTCCAACACTGCGGTTCGATCCAAAACTGAAGAGTCCTTCTGACACAGAGCACTGAAGGCACTTCTGTTCCACAGGAATGGGATGTAGGGAGCCATAATTTATACTGAATACGGGCGGTTTTTGGCCAAATCCTATCTGGGTTTCTATTATACATAATGAGGAGCTGATGATTCTTGGGGTGGCTTAGCGTGGCGCAGCTTCGCTGGATGTGGTGTTGATGCAGGTGGATGTGTGCGTTGATTTCTCTTGGTTGTGGTGATGAACGGTAGGAATTGTTGTTGGCACCACAAAATGTACGGTAGGAAATGATGTTGTTGTCCGGAATGGTCTTCAGCAGGAGTAGCTTGATGAGATCGGTGTTGCGTATATCGCTCTGTCGTCAGTCTGCTTTCGAAGTCGCGATCAAAGTGACCATGCCGCTGTCCGAACTGTCACATGTGAGTACAAATTTGGCGGCCACTCATGAACCACTAACGGTGAATGTGTTATCTAGAGATCGCACTACTCTTTATCGATAACACATCACTCGTTAGGGATGGCACACCATATTGTACAAGAAGGTTTCGGACGTAAACATCGCCGCCCGCCTTGCAGTATACCTGCACCGCGCTAGCGACTGGAAAAGGGAAGTGGAGGAAGGGGTGGTAGTACGAAATATTGAAATCAATACACTGGTTGAATTCCGTATTTGTTCTTTATTGCTCAACTTCACCGAGCATTTCAAATGGATTACAAAAAATTCAAGGGAATTTGTGGGAATGATGTAGGTTATTGGGTGGTTTATCTGGAGCAGGAGCCGGATAAGCTTCACCTAAATAGCGTGTTGAGTGGTTTTCGAGTGGTTTATCCGGAGCAGGAGCCGGATAAGATCCACCCAAAGAGCGTGTTCAGGGCCAGATGAAGCCCGTTAACTCCCGGCAGCATACCAGGACGGATGCATTTTTGGTAGAATTCTGCTCCTAACACGAGTGGGATGGGCGTGTGCTCGTCAAACACCATGTTCGTGAAATTGGACTTCACGGATCCGACCAGTGCCTTGGATGGCGACTGGGTTGCGATGGTTTTAACCAGTTTGAACAACGCTTCCATCTTCACGTTGGTATCTACGTGAGCCCGGATCGTGAGTTTACACACGATCTCTTTTCCCACTATTGTGGTCGGGATGTGCATCTTCTCGACGGTTTCAACCGTAATGCGACTGATTGCCACTAACGGATCGAGAAGAGCTCGTACGCGATGGCGCTGATCATCGAGCTGAATAACCACCACCGCAGTCGAACACAGGGTCACCACCTGTTGGTCCTACAGCGACGAGAGTGTGATCGGCTAGGCCGGTCACGTGCTGAGCTTCGTGGACGACTTCCTTGATCTTAGTCTATCGTGGAGATGAAGCATGGTGTGGTGTCTTTCCTGGCAGATGTGGCAGCCTGTCTTACTCACGCATGTTCCTTGGGAGTGTTCGTGCGCTAAACAGTTGGGGCAATACTTGTGCAGGAGCACTAGTCGCATGCGCTTCTCCGTATTGGCCTCAAAAAATACCAAACAATGACGAAGCGCATGATTCCGACTGCAGATGCGGCATCGGAAGGCCTTCTTTCCTGCTAGCTGCTTCCGTGAGCAATGGCGCTCTGTATGGGATGTTTTCTTGATCATGGAGATCGCTTTGTTCGGCATGTTTCGGCTATGAGGAAAAGAAACAGACAGGACAGGCGTAGGAGAGTGAATTTATGATAAGGGTAGAACCACTAATTTCACGACTGGTCGCGTAATGGTGCTGCGCGCTGTATGGATTTCAGCCACATGGACCCGCTTATCTTTTCCCAAATGGATCTTGGATACCCATCCAAGTCGCCATTCTTGCGGGGGCAGGTTATCGTCTTGGATAACAACGAGAGAATCGACTTGGAGATTGGGTTCTGGACTCTTCCACTTATTCCGTTTGTGCAACTCCTTTAGATTCTCATCTTTCCAACGAGTACAGAAGTGTTGCTGGAGAGCTTTCAGCTGCTGCCACCGATTTACATTGGACACTCACTTGTCATCAATTTCCTGCTACCTTCTTGAAGTGTGTTTTGAAGCTCTTCACGCCAGCTTCCCAGAGGCCACCCATGTGAGGAGCTCCTGGTGGAAGGAAGTTCCAAGTGAGATTCTGCAGGGCGAATTGAGTGCAAACCGTAGATCGAAAGACCTTTAGAAAGTCACGCGACAGTTCTCGAGAAGCGCCTGCAAAGGTTTTTCCATTATCGGAATATAATGTCAGTGGACATCCACATCGGGAGACGAATCTTTGGAATGCTGCTAGGAAAACAGGCGTGGAAAGAGTGTTGGTTGCCTCTAAATGGATTGCTTTCGTGGAGAAGCAAACAAACACGCATACGTAGCCCTTGGTAATCAGGCAAGCTCTACCGGTATAGTTCTTAATTTCGAATGGACCTGCGAAATCCAAGCCGGTACGTGTAAAAGGACGTGCATAAGTGGTGGGTTCTGGAGGAAGTGCGCCTATCAACTGATTGCAAACCTTCTTACGATGGAGTACGCAAGGTTTGCAATTGTGAATTGTCGTTTTTATGAGATTTTTGGCTCTTGGAATCCAAAATTGCAGGCGTAAAAGTTTAAGAACTAATTGATTTCCACCGTGGAGAGAGATCTCATGTGTAAAACGAATTAAGAGACGTGAGACTTCGCAATTGTACGGTAATATAAGGGGTTTGCGCTCGTCGTACGACATGACTTGTGAGGAGACGATTCTGCCGCAGACTCGAAGCACACCTGAACCATCGAGTTGAGCAGGGAGCTCGACGATGGAAACCGAAACCCCATGGTGGACAAAATGGAATAGATGCCACTTCAGGATTAATTGCGTCAAATCGGATTGCAACACTGGACCCGTGTGCAGAATGTCATTCAGACTTAGGCCACTGGACGACGCACTGGAGGCGTTAAACACCACTCGTACTTTGGTACTGGTGCTCTCGGGTTTGAAAACTGCAAGATGTGGAAGGTAATAGTGCATAGGAAATTCACTATAGTTCGGATATATAGTTCCCCATATTCCTTCAGAATGTTATCGTATTCGATTTTCAGACTAGGGTTTTTCACTAGTCTTAATTCGTTCCTCATGAATTAGGCCCTCGCGATGTCTGGAGAGCACCCGAGCTGAAGGTCCTTCGGAGAACCCTCTTTAAAAGGGAGAGAAACGACATAACGACCCTCTTTTGTGCGACGAGTGGTTCTGGAGAACAAGTCTTGACAAATTTTGTCAGACAGAGTTAGATGACGCTTACTTGGAAGTTCTTCAATTTCCCAGAACTGGTCTAAGGAAACTTCGTTGAAGAACGAGACACGATTGGAAAAGTTACTGTTCCTTGTTTCTCTGGGATGAGAATTAGAACTGGAAGCGGATATTGAGGCGGATGGACCATTGCCAGACTCGTTGTGTAACAGCGTGTTGTGCCTCCGATTACACTTGAAGCAGTGCTAGAACTAGTGCAATCGCTGAGGGAATGGGCTCGTGCGAAGCAATTGATGCAGAGCCCATGTTTACGTACGCAAGACATTTTCTCAGATGGACACATTTGTAAAAACTTTGGACAGTTTCGGATCGTATGCTGTAGATTCGGACAGAGCTTGCACTGGGGAACGCTTATATTGGCGTGATAGGTACTAACACGCCTTGGAGGGTTGCGAACCATACCGGGATTGCGTGCTGGAGGTGGATTGGACGTGGTCAGAGAAGGCGCTCTACCACTATGGAGGCCTCGGATATCGTAGACGGATTCCAACGTTTGATATCGCGATGTCAAAAAGGAATCCATATCGGTCCACGTCGGAATTTTGGAGTTGTATTTCAAGGACTGCTCCTACAACGTTAATGTGACATCTGGGAGCCGCGTGGAACAGATGAAGAGGAATATTGGATCCCACCCGGAGATATCGATGTCGTACATCCTTAGCGCGGCAATGTAAGAATTGATATCTTGTTGCAAAAAATAGTGCAGGTAGGTTGAAGAGGATACGCAACTGACTGTTGACGAGTATCCTCTTATTTTCAAACCGATCACTGTTATAAAGAATTCTGTAAGAACGAGAATTAGGAAGTCTACAAATATAAGTAAAGATGAACACGACTGGCTTCAACGATAGTTTGTAACAGAGAGAGCTTTATTCAGAATTCAAGTTTGACAATTGCATTTGTAGCTGGGTTTAATAATAATGCACATTAGGTGCGTTCATAAATATTGTTCTATTTCAAGACCTTCCCTGAACAAGCATTTCCTTTAACATTAACAAATCCCATTAAAATATATGAATGCAGAATTAAGTTGTAATCAATAAATACATTTTCATTTCATAAATTACATGAGTACTTAAACTCTACTTTAATCCGAACTTTGGGATAAATTCATTTAATTTTACAGATACTACTGCCTTTGTTAAAATGTCGGCCAGCATATCTTTTGTTGATAAATATTTTATTACAATTTCATTATTTTCAACCTTTTCTCGAATAAAATGAGCTTTAATATCAATATGTTTTGTTCGCGCAGAAAACGAGTTATTTAATGCAACATGGATCGCACTTTTGTTGTCACAGAATAATGTGATAGCTTCGATTCGTTTCTCTGGACTCAATTCCCTTTCCAGTCTCTGAAGCCGAATTGACTCCTGAACGGCAGCTACCACGGACATAAATTCTGCTTCGTTGCCCATGCCACTGCTCCAGATTGAATTGTGAACACGTACCCTGTTGTCGATCGCCTGCCATTAACGTCACTGCCCCAATCAGCATCACAATATCCAGTCAAATCGTTTCGTCTAACAGAGTATACCAAACCTTTCTCCGAGGTGCCCTTCAAATATCTAAACACTCTTTTCACCGCTTCCCAATGAGCCTTCCCTGGATTGTCACCATATCTACTCAGAGCGTTTACAGCATAACAAATATCTGGCCTTGTCACTTGTGCGGCAAACAATAGACACCCTATAGCCTGCATATACGGGATCTTCGACATCATCTTCTTTTCTTCGTCATTTGTAGGAGACATCTCAGCACACACCTTCTGATTAGAATCTATTGGAGTTCCACTTGGATTACAGTCATCCATGCGAAAACGTTTCAGCACGTCTTTGATATACTTCGCTTGATCGATCTTGATATAATCTTTTTCTCTGGTTATTCGTATGCCTAGAATCGATGAAGCTTCACCCATATCTTTCATTTTAAATCTCTTTGATAGTTCATCTTTTACTCCAGCAATTGACGTCATACTATTTGAAAATAATAGAACATCGTCAACGTAAATTGCAATATACAATAATTATATTTTCAGATACTAAATAGTAAATACACTGGTCCACGTTACTTCTCTTCAAACCTATTTTCATTAGAACTTCATTAAGAGTTTCGTTCCATACGCGACTAGATTGTTTCAATCCATACAGTGACTTCAAGAGTTTACAAACTTTTCCGGTACCATCATCAAAACCCTCAGGTTGCTTCATATAAATATCCTCTTTCAGCGAGCCATTGAGAAACGCCGTAACCGCATCCATTTGATGTATTAGTAAATTATACTTGGCAGCCAGAGCTATTAAAAACCTTATAGACTCATACATGACGACCGGAGCAAATGTATCATTGTAGTTTATTCCTTTCACTTGCGAGAAACCCTTAGACACAAGTCTAGCTTTTCTTCGAAGTGTTTCGCCTGAAGAATTTTCCTTTGTCTTGAACACCCACTTGGACGATATAACTTTTACATTTTTCGGAACGTCCACCAAAGCCCACGTCCTGTTACACTTTAAGGACTGGATCTCATTCTTCATGGCAATCTTCCATTCGACTGCATTCGGCGACGACAAAGCTTCTTTAACTGAGATCGGATCACTCGAAAGAAATTCAGCAGCACAAAATGTATATGCCACAGGTGGCAAATTCGCTATTCTTTCCGATTGAAGAACCCCAACAACTTCTGGCGATACATCACTCTCCGATGATAATGTTTCTAATGAATCAACATACACATCGTCACTCTCTACCTCATCTGTTGACAATTCAATGACACTATTATTCTCCTATGAATTTGCAACTTCGCTGTCATTAAGTTCATTGTTTTCAAATTCAAAGTCATTAATCAAAACTGGAACTAAGTCCTTCACACCTGTTTCTCTATTAGTCGATCTTTTAGAGTCTTCAATGAATATAACATCTCTTGTAACTATAATGCTTTCGTCTTTAGGATTAAAAAGACGATACGCTTTTGACTCAAAGCCATATCCAACAAATATGCACTCTATCGATTTCGAGTCCAGCTTCTTGCGCTTTTCTTTCGGAACATGCGCCATTGCCTTACACCCGAACACACGTAAATGTTTTAAATTTGGTTTTCTCTGCGACCACAATTCTTCAGGACAACAGTCATTTCCTCTACAGGGGACCCGATTGATTAAATAGGCAGCTGCAACGGCAGCTTCAGCCCAAAACTTTTCGCGCAATTCACTATCAAATAACATGCATCTCATTCTTTCGACAAGTGTTCTATTTATTCGCTCCGCGACACCGTTTTGTTCCGGAATATACACGCACATCTTTTGATGAATTATTCCTTGGTTTTCGAGAAATGAAGCAAAATTTTTGTTCACGTACTCTCCTCCATTGTCCGTTCTGAGCACTTTTATTTTTCGAGATGTCTGTTTCTCAACTAACTTTTTAAAGTTTACAAATGTCGTGAAAACATTAGACTTATTTTTCAACGGGTAAACAAAAACTTTGCGCGAATAATCATCAACGAAGGTCAATAGGAAACGAAGACCAGAGAACGATTTCTCCGTAAACGGCCCGACGACATCTGAATGCACCAAATCTAACATATTGTAAGCACGTTGACCAATGTCTTTAAATGGTTTTTTTGCCTGTTTTCCTTTAACACATGTGATGCATTTCAAATTGGCATTAACATTACAATTTATACCAAAACACGATTTTTACACATTATTTAATCCTTCATTACAAATGTGACCCAGCCGACGATGCCACAATTCGTATCCCGATTTCGCAATTAAGTATTGTTCGTCTTTCACCGATACGCGACAATTTAATTTATATAAATCAGTATATGCACTTGCAGTTCCAATTAATTTGTGATTTTTGTCGAAGATTTTACACATATTTCCCTCGAATAACACAGTGTTATTGTTCTTCGTCAACTGACGCACCGAAAGCAAATTTGCACACAACTGTGGAACATATTCAACGTTCTTTACAACAGCAGCTGTCTCTTTCTTTCCAACAATCAAATCCATTTCAATATCACCCGCGCCGTTCACTGACATTTTGTTATTGTTCGCAACCACGATCTCCTTTTGTTCTCCTTCTTTTCTATTTCGGAAAAAACGAAGATCATTTGACATATGAGAACTTGCGCCCGAATCTACGTACCACTCATACGAACTGTCACACGAAAGAAGAGAAGCATACAAGCTCTTTTTGAATTTTGTGGCTTCATGAGTGTTGCCTTTGTGCTTGTTTTTAGGACAATTTCGTGCAAAATGACCTACTTCATTGCACGAATGGCATCTAAAGTTTTTATACGATTTCTTCTTCGTGTACAACGCTGTTTCTTCACTGTCTTTCTTATTATCAAACTTCGTGTCTTGCAACAACATGTTCTTCACTGCATATACCGTTAGTTTTGTGTTCGAATTTTCAACAGCCATTACTAATGCTTGGAATTCGTTTGGAAAGCCAGCCAACATGAGCGACGCAGTTGGCTCATCATCTATGTGCAGACCCGAATTTTTCACTTTTATTGCTGTCATCACTAATGCACTAATATAGTCCTGCATAGATTTATAGTCACTTAACTTTGTCTGCACCAATTGCCTCAACAGCTCCACCTTTCGCGTAAGACCCGAGTCTTCATACGCCGAAATTATGGAATCCCAGGCTTCCTTTGCCGTTTCAGCTGCAGCAATGTGTGCGAAGTTACTTGGCTCCACCATCAGCGTAATTTCGGCTAACGCGCGTTGATTCACATCTTCTTCGCCCGTGTCCCCGATTCCCGATTGAACAACTTTCCAGCAATTACGTATCACCAAATACGATTTTGCATGCCGTCTCCATGTGTCGAAATTTTCTCGACCGCGCAATTTCTCGAAGGGAAAAGAAAGTGTTCCTGACGCCATTGTCGATATATCACTGTATATTTACAAAAAATTTGCAGATTGTGTCTTTATAGGCCCATAACCTGTGGCCCATAACGCAGTGGAAGCGTGCTGGGCCCATAACCTGTTATAAAGAATTCTGTAAGAACGAGAATTAGGAAGTCTACAAATATAAGTAAAGATGAACACGACTGGCTTCAACGATGGTTTGTAACAGAGAGAGCTTTATTCAGAATTCAAGTTTGACAATTGCATTTGTAGCTGTGTTTAATAATAATGCACATTAGGTGCGTTCATAAATATAGTTCTATAAGAAACAAATAAAAAACCATCGTTAGCCCTCTGGTTTTCTTATTCAGGAGGAACAGCTTCCCGACGGGACTCAACCTGGAATTGGAGATGTAAATGGCGGTAAACATATCCCTGAAAGTCGGCCATGCAATGTAATCTCCATCAAATACCTCCGTATCACATGGAGGCAGATGGAAATTACTGGTATCCGTAAGCCTCGGATGTCATCGCCTTGTTCGAGGGTTTCGCTTGATCTGCGCTTCTCGTAGAGATCGCTTAAACAAGCACCGTTAGTCCCTTTGACTTGACCCCAGACGGATTTAATTTCCTCGCGAGTAAACCGTATGGTCGTCAAACATGACGTCGGAAAACTCCAAATCGAACTCCATTAGGTTATCGGTAAGACGAATAAAATTGTTTAAGGCAGCCATAATGGATGTCTCGGATGGATTGACTGGAAAAGAAATTATGGAGTTGCCGACAAGAGCATTCTGGAGAGTTATACCAAGCGAGGAATTGAAAATGCAATCGTAATCGAAATGAGCTGGATGGACGAGCTGCCAATGAAATGTTGGCAGAAGAAAGGACCAGATTCAAAAAAAGATTTGATTTGAACTGATTGGTTGCTTCAACGTTGATGATTGGCCCAACCACAAACGGATTGAAAATGAACGGAAAAGTAAATTTAAAAATTCAGGAAAATGCTGAATTTCTACCGTAAATTGTGGTATAAGAACTTGTCTTATGCAAACCTGAGACTCGGAATGAACTTCGGAAAGGACTGTGTTTATTCACTCGTAGGAGAGGAGTAGCAGTTTACAGAAAAAAAGAAAAAAAAAACAAAAAGGAAGTTTGTTTTTTAATGGATAATTAATTTCCTTTTATTTGTCAAGAAGAGAAACTTTGATTGAATTCGTGATCGGAAAAATAATGTGGTTGCTTGTACTGTACGCCGTTTGGACAGTGATATCAAGCAACAAGAAATAGTCACGAAAAAATCAAATGAAAACCAGCAGCGAAAAGAAAATCGAACTGCGAAGACTTATTGACACCGGGGATAATAAAAGTACCGAAAGAAAATTGGCGCAGAAAGACACTCACAAACAATTAGTTCGATTCACGACCGAAAAAATAATTATTTATAACGATGTTAAAAACAAGTGTAGAAATGTCGAGATTTATCATATATCCGTTCACGAGAAAAACGCTAAGCAGAAAAAAAACCAGTAACAATTCGAACTGTAAAGACTTGTTAACACCGGAGGTATATAAAAGGTCCCGAAATAAAATTGGCACGGAAAAATACTCATAATTGTAGATCTATATATATAAATATATATATAGGTAGGTATGTGTATTGATGTGGGTGAGTAGGAGGGTATATATATGTAAAGGTAAGTATGAATATATAGATATAAGTATGTTATTATATTTGTATATATATATATATAGTGTGTTGTTATTGTAATTTGGAATACGGAAAAAAGACTCAACGAATGAAAATGCTGGATTCGAGCAGAATCCGGCTCGAAGGACCAAAATGAGCGACTGATGATTCTTGGGGTGGGTTAGCGCGGCGCAGCTTCGCTGGATGTGGTGTTGAGCGGTAGGAATAGTTGTTGGCACCACAAAATGTACGGTAGGAAATGTTGTTGTTGTCCGGAATGGTCTTCAGCAGGATTAGCTTGATGAGATCGGTGTTGCGTATATCGCTCTGTCGTCATTCTGCTTTCGAAGTCGCGATCAAAGTGACCAAGCGAACCGCGGCAAGACATAGTCGAAGTCGTATATTATATATGGATAACAAAAAATTCAAGGGAATTTGTGGGAATGATGTAGGTTTATTGGGTGGTTTATCTGGAGCAGGAGCCGGATAAGATCCACCCAAATAGCGTGTTCAGGGCCAGAGGAAGCCCATGAACTCCCGGCAGCATACCAGGACGGATGCATTTTTGGCCGAATTCTGCTCCTAACACGAGTGAGATGGGCGTGTGCTCGTCAAATTTTGGATCGGCCAACACCATGTTCGTGAAATTGGACTTCACGGATCCGACCAGTGCCTTGGATGGCGACTGGGTTGCCCGGATGGTGAGTTTACACACCTCTTTTACACCTTTATTCCCACTATTGTGGTCGGGATGTGCATCTTCTCGACGGTTTCAACCGTAATGCGACTGATTGCCACTAACGGATCGAGAAGAGCTCGTACGCGATGGCGCTGATCATCGAGCTGAATAATCACCACCGCAGTCGAACACAGGGTCACCACCTGTTGGTCCTACAGCGACGAGAGTGTGATCGGCTAGGCCAGTCTCGTGCTGAGCTTCGTGAATGACTTCCTTGATCTTAGTCTATCGTGGAGATGAAGCATGGTGTGGTGTCTTTCCTGGCAGATGTGGCAGCCTGTCTTACTCACGCATGTTCCTTGGGAGTGTTCGTGCGCTAAACAGTTGGGGCAATACTTGTGCAGGAGCACTAGTCGCATGCGCTTCTCCGTATTGGCCTCGAAAAAGACCGGATAATGACGAAGCGCATGATTCCGACTGCAGATGAGGCATCGGAAGGCCTTCTTTGCTGCTAGCTGGTTCCGAGACCAATGGCGCTCTGAATGGGATGTTTTCTTGATCATGGAGATCGCTTTGTTCGGCATGTTTCGGCTATGAGGAAAAGAAACAATCAGCTATAGGACTGGTTGCGGGAAGAAAACAAGGACAGGACGGAGACGGCGTAGGAGAGTGAAATTATGATAAGGGTAGAACCACTAATTTCACGACTGGTCGCGTAATGATGCCGCGCGCTGTATGGATTTCAGCCACACGGACCCGCTTGTCTTTTCCCAAATGGATCTTGGATACCCTGCCAAGTCGCCATTCTTGCGGGGGCAGGTTATCGTCTTGGATAACAACCAGAGAATCGACTCGGAGATTGGGTTCTGGACTCTTCCACTAATTCCGTTTGTGCAACTCCTTTAGATACTCATCTTTCCAACGAGTACAGAAGTGTTGCTGGAGAGCTTTCAGCTTCTGCCACCGATTTACATTGGACACTCGCTTGTCATCAATTTCCTGCTACCTTCTTGAAGTGTGTTTTGAAGCTCTTCACGCCAGCTTCCCAGAGGCCACCCATGTGAGGAGCTCCTGGTGGAAGGAAGTTCCAAGTGAGATTCTGCAGGGCGAATTGAGTGCAAACCGTAGATCGAAAGACCTTTAGAAAGTCACGCGACAGTTCTCGAGAAGCGCCTGCAAAGGTTTTTCTATTATCGGAATATAATGTCAGTGGATATCCACGTCGGGAGACGAATCTTTGGAATGCTGCTAGGAAAGCAGGCGTGGAAAGAGTGTTGGTTGCCTCTAAATGGATTGCTTTCGTGGAGAAGCAAACAAACACGCATACGTAGCCCTTGGTAATCAGGCAAGCTCTACCGGTGTAGTTCTTAATTTCGAATGGACCCGCGAAATCTAAGCCGGTACGTGTAAAAGGACGTGCATAAGTGGTGCGTTCTGGAGGAAGTGCGCCCATCAACTGATTGCAAAACTTCTTACGATGGAGTACGCAAGGTTTGCAATTGTGGACTGTCGTTTTTATGAGATTTTTGGCTCTTGGAATCCAAAATTGCAGGCGTAAAAGTTTAAGAACTAATTGATTTCCACCGTGGAGAGAAATCTCATGTGTAAAACGAATTAAGAGACGTGAGACTTCGCAATTGTACGGTAATATAAGGGGTTTGCGCTCGTCGTACGACATGACTTGTGAGGAGACGATTCTGCCGCAGACTCGAAGCACACCTGAACCATCGAGTTGAGCAGGGAGCTCGATGATGGAATCGGATTTTTATTTTTAAGTAGTTTATACTCTTCTGAGTAGGTCAGTCTTGACTCAGCAGACTCGAAGCACACTCCAACCATCGAGTTGAGCAGGGAGCTCGACGATGGAATCGGATTTTTATTTTTAAGTAGTTTATACTCTTCTGAGTAGGTCAGTCGTTGACTCAGCAGGATCATACTCATTCGAGTGCTGTTTACCTCTGTGCTACTGATCACCGTGAAGGAGTAGGAATATGATGATTTATGCGCACTATGAGTTCGGTGAAAGAAGCGGAATGTATATGACAACACCCGCAATGCTCTTGCATAGCAGGAGAAGCGTTCGAGAATGTCGTCAACTTGATGTATAACTGTCGCGTGTACCTTGAGGGGTTTGCTTTCGAGTTGCGTTTCGAGAAAAAGCTGTGGTTTTTCACCTGGCCAAGACGATGGATAATCTTGTAGCCATTTCGGACCATACCACCACAATGAACTGTCAGCTAGTTCTTGTGGCAGCGCTCCGCGACTACCAAGATCGGCGGGATTTTCGTGCGAATCAACGTGGAACCAATTCGCTGGCCCCACACTTTGTGTTATCTTCGATACCCGGTTCGCAACAAACGTTTGCCAGTGGCATAGAGGTTTCTGGAGCCAGGCTAAGACGATGGTGGAGTCGGTCAGCCATTAGGACGGCACCACACAATTCCAGCCTCGGAATAGACAGTGTTTTCACTGGAGCTGCTTTTGTTTTGGCTGTTAGGAGATGTACTGAGACAGGACTGGACTCGGATTTGATTCGGACATATATGTTGGCGGCATCGCAAAATGCATGAATCTCGATGTCGGAGTCGGAGTATACTGTATCCACCGGGGTAGATGGATATTATTGATTTCTGGGTAAGATTGCAGGAATTGATTCCACGCATCTAAACAATTTTCGTGCAACGGATCGTCCCACCCAGTCTTGGACAGCCAAATTTGTTGCATCAAAATCTTTGCAAGGACGATGCATGGTGCCTAGGACAATACCTCCCGTTTCGTGAAAGTGATTTGATTCTTCAATGGTTTCGTGGAGAAATAGAAGATGTCAGACCGTGCGTTCCATCTAACCCCGAGAGTTTTTGCATGACTGCTCTCGTCGAATTGGAGGAAATCTTCACATAGAAGGTGGTCCTTTGGAAGACCTTGCAGAATTTGGTCGGAGTTGCAAGCCCATTTTTTCATGGAGAAGTCGGCGGATTCAAGTGCGGACGTGACTTCTTTCCGCGCTGTGATTGCACCCTCAATGCTGTGACTACCAATCAATGCATCATCAACGTACATGCAGTTTCGCAATATGTTACTGGCGATCGGATGGGACCGTGCCACGTCGGTGGCAAGTTGGTGCAGGCAACGAATGGCTAGATACGGTGCACAATTCAGACCGAATGTGACCGTCTTCAATTCGTAATCTCGAATTGGATCAGAAGGCGAGTCTCGGAAGAGAATTTGCTGAAACGGAGTATGTTATGAATCTACCGATATCTCTCGATACATCTTCTGGATGTCCCCATGGAGGACAAAATGGAATAGATGCCACTTCAGGATTAATTGCGTCAAATCGGATTGCAACACTGGACCCGTGTGCAGAATGTCATTCAGACTTAGGCCACTGGACGACGCACTGGAGGCGTTAAACACCACTCGTACTTTGGTACTGGTGCTCTCGGGTTTGAAAACTGCAAGATGTGGAAGGTAATAGTGCATAGGAAATTCATTATCGTTCGGACTGAACTCCTTTGTCATGTGACCTAAGTCCCCATATTCCTTCAGAACGTTATCGTATTCGATTTTCAGACTAGAGTTTTTCAATGGTCTTACTTCGTTCCTCATGAATTGGGCCCTCGCGATGTCTCGAGAGCGCCCGAACTGAAGGTCCTTCGGAAAACCCTCTTTAAAAGGGAATTGTCACTGTACTATTGGAATTGGAAATGGGGCCGGTTAGGATCCATCCAAAGATGGTCTCCTGAGCAATCAGTGAGCCGCATACCTTCCGTTGGATCCCGTCCAGCAGAACCGAAGGAACTAGGTCCCCACCGATCAGAATGTCGATGTGAGAGCTCGTATGGAACGTCGGATCTGCCAAGGAGACATTCGGAAGATTGGCTACACGTCGGTAACTTCCCCGTTAGATGAGGAAGCACCATCGCGGAAGCCTCTAGCTGAACTTTTGAATTGTTTGGAGAGCTCAGTATGAACGAGCACACATTTTGCGATTTCGCGGAGATGGCATGATTCAGAAATCTGCGCGTGGATGGACTTGAAGGGTAGTTTGAGAATGCGGAAGAGGCGCTCTGACATGAAACTCTCCTCAGACCTGGTGTCTATGAGGGCTCTCGCAGGATATCGGATGTCCTGATGGTTGATTTGAACCATTGCGGTTCCTAACAGAACGTTCTTGGCACTGGAGGCGAGGCACGTTTGAATGTTTTGCGGACCTGAATCGGATTGAGTGGACTGTATTGGACGATTGGGAGAGTTAATGTTCCTCGCTCCTCTGGGGTGCTTTTCGTAGAAATCGCTTAAACAAGCACCGTAAGTCCCCTTGACTTGGCCCCAGACGGATTTAATTTCCTCGCGATGAACTTCCAGCGAGTAAACCGTATGGTCGTCAAGCATGGCGTCGGAAAACTCCAAATCGAACTCCATTAGGTTATGGGAAAGACGGATAAAATTGTTTAAGGCAGCCATTATGGATGTCTCGGACGGATTGACTGGAAAAGAAATTATGGAGGTGCCGACAAGAGCTTCGAATCGGAAATCGAATGGACTGAACGGGACTGAAATGGAATCGTAATCGAAATGAGCTGGATGGACGAGCTGCCAATGAAATGTTGGGAGAAGAAAGGACCAGATTCAAAAAAAAGATGTGATTTGAACTGATTGGTTCCTTCAACGTTGATGATTGGCCCAACCACAAAGGATTGAAAATTTTAAAATTCAGGAAAATGCTGAATTTCTACCGTAAATTGTGGTATAAGAACTTGTCTTATGCAAACCTGAGACTCGGAATGAACTTCGGAAAGGACTGTGTTTATTCACTCGTAGGAGAGGAGTAGCAATTTACAAAAACAAAAAAGGAAGTTTGTTTTTTAATGGATAATTAATTTCCTTTTATTTGTCAAGAAATGAAACTTTGATTGAATTCGTGATCGGAAAAAGAATATGGTTGTTTGTACTGCACGCCGTTGGGACAGTGATATCAAGCAAAAAGAAATAGTCACGAAAAAATCAAATGAAAACCAGCAGCGAAAAGAAAATCGAACTGCGAAGACTTATTGACACCGGGGGTAAATAAAAGTACCGAAAGAAAATTGGCGCAGAAAGCCACTCACAAAAGATTAGTTCGATTCACGACCGAAAAAATAATTATTTAAAACGATGTTAAAAACAAGTGTAGAAATGTCGAGATTTATCATATATCCGTTCACGAGAAAAACGTTAAGCAGAAAAAAAACCAGATACAATTCGAACTGTAAAGACTTGTTAACACCGGAGGTATATAAAAGGTCCCGAAATAAAATTGGAAAAAACACAATCATAAAATTGGAAAAACACTCATAATTTTAGAGCTATATATATAGGTAGGTATGTGTATTGATATGGGTGTGTAGGATGGTATATATATGTAAAGGTAAGTATGAATATATAGATATAAGTATGTTATTATATTTGTATATATATATATATATATATATATATATATATATATATATATATATAGTGTGTTGTTATTGTAATTTGGAATACGGAAAAAAGACTAAACGAATGAAAATGCTGGATTCGAGCAGAATCCGGCTCGAAGGACCAAAATGAGTGACTGATGATTCTTGGGGTGGCTTAGCGCGGCGCAGCTTCGCTGAATGTGGTGTTGAGCGGTAGGAATTGTTGTTGGCACCACAAAATATAGGGTAGGAAATGTTGTTGTTGTCCGGAATGGTCTTCAGCAGGATTAGCTTGATGAGATCGGTGTTGCGTATATCGCTCTGTCGTCAGTCTGCTTTCGAAGTCGCGATCAAAGTGACCATGCCGCTGTCCGAACTGTCACGTGTGAGTACAAATTTGGCGGCCACTCATGAACCACTAACGGTGAATGTGTTATCTAGAGATCGCACTACTCTTTATCGATAACACATCACTCGTTAGGGATGGCACACCATATTGTACTAGAAGGTTTCGGACGTAAACATCGCCGCCCGCCTTGCAGTATACCTGCACCGCGCTAGCGACTGGAAAAGGGAAGTGGAGGAAGGGGTGGTAGTACGAAATATTGAAATCAATACACTGGTTGAATTCCGAATTTGTTCTTTATTGCTCAACTTCACCGAGCATTTCAAATGGATTACAAAAAATTCAAGGGAATTTGTGGGAATGATGTAGGTTTATTGGGTGGTTTATCCGGAGCAGGAGCCGGATAAGCTTCACCCAAATAGCGTGTTGAGTGGTTTTCGAGTGGTTTATCCGGAGCAGGAGTCGGATAAGATCCACCCAAAAAGCGTGTTCAGGGCCAGAGGAAGCCCGTTAACTCCCGGCAGCATACCAGGACGGATGCATTTTTGGTCGAATTCTGCTCCTAACACGAGTGAGATGGGCGTGTGCTCGTCAAATTTTGGATCGGCCAACACCATGTTCGTGAAATTGGACTTCACGGATCCGACCAGTGCCTTAGATGGCGACTGGGTTGCGATGGTTTTGATCAGTTTGAACAACGCTTCCATCTTCACGTTGGTATCTACGTGAGTCCGGATCGTGAGTTTACACACGACCTCTTTTCCCACTATTGTGGTCGGGATGTGCATCTTCTCGACGGTTTCAACCGTAATGCGACTGATTGCCACTAACGGATCGAGAAGAGCTCGTACACGATGCGCTGATCATCGAGCTCAATAACCACAACCGCAGTCGAACACAGGGTCACCACCTGTTGGGCCAATAGCGACGAGAGTGTGATCGGCTAGGCCGGTCTCATGCTGAGCTTCGTGGACGACTTCCTTGATCTTAGTCTATCGTGGAGATGAAGCATGGTGTGGTCTCTTTCCTGGCAGATGTGGCAGCCTGTCTTACTCACGCATGTTCCTTGGGAGTGTTCTTGCGCTAGATAGTTGGAACAATACTTGTGCAGGAGCACTAGTCGCATGCGCTTCTCCGTATTGGCCTCGAAAAAGACCGGATAATGACGAAGCGCATGATTCCGACTGCAGATGAGGCATCGGAAGGCCTTCTTTGCTGCTAGCTGGTTCCGAGACCAATGGCGCTCTGAATGGGATGTTTTCTTGATCATGGAGATCGCTTTGTTCGGCATGTTTCGGCTATGAGGAAAAGAAACAATCAGCTATAGGACTGGTTGCGGGAAGAAAACAAGGACAGGACGGAGACGGCGTAGGAGAGTGAAATTATGATAAGGGTAGAACCACTAATTTCACGACTGGTCGCGTAATGATGCCGCGCGCTGTATGGATTTCAGCCACACGGACCCGCTTGTCTTTTCCCAAATGGATCTTGGATACCCTGCCAAGTCGCCATTCTTGCGGGGGCAGGTTATCGTCTTGGATAACAACCAGAGAATCGACTCGGAGATTGGGTTCTGGACTCTTCCACTAATTCCGTTTGTGCAACTCCTTTAGATACTCATCTTTCCAACGAGTACAGAAGTGTTGCTGGAGAGCTTTCAGCTTCTGCCACCGATTTACATTGGACACTCGCTTGTCATCAATTTCCTGCTACCTTCTTGAAGTGTGTTTTGAAGCTCTTCACGCCAGCTTCCCAGAGGCCACCCATGTGAGGAGCTCCTGGTGGAAGGAAGTTCCAAGTGAGATTCTGCAGGGCGAATTGAGTGCAAACCGTAGATCGAAAGACCTTTAGAAAGTCACGCGACAGTTCTCAAGAAGCGCCTGCAAAGGTTTTTCCATTATCGGAATATAATGTCAGTGGACATCCTCGTCGGGAGACGAATCTTTGGAATGCTGCTAGAAAAGCAGGCGTGGAAAGAGTGTTGGTTGCCTCTAAATGGATTGCTTTCGTGGAGAAGCAAACAAACACGCATACGTAGCCCTTGGTAATCAGGCAAGCTCTACCGGTGTAGTTCTTAATTTCGAATGAACCCGCGAAATCTAAGCCGGTACGTGTAAAAGGACGTGCATAAGTGGTGCGTTCTTGAGGAAGTGCGCCTATCAACTGATTGCAAACCTTCTTACGATGGAGTACGCAAGGTTTGCAATTGTGAATTGTCGTTTTTATGAGATTTTTGGCTCTTGGAATCCAAAATTGCAGGCGTAAAAGTTTAAGAACTAATTGATTTCCACCGTGGAGAGAGATCTCATGTGTAAAACGAATTAAGAGACGTGAGACTTCGCAATTGTACGGTAATATAAGGGGATTGCGCTCTTCGTACGACATGACTTGTGAGGAGACGATTCTGCCGCAGACTCGAAGCACACCTGAACCATCGAGTTGAGCAGGGAGCTCGACGATGGAATCGGATTTTTATTTTTAAGTAGTTTATACTTTTCTGAGTAGGTCAGTCGTTGACTCAGCAGGATCATACTCATTCGAGTGCTGTTTACCTCTGTGCTACTGATCATCGTGAAGGAGTAGGAATATGATGATTTATGCGCACTATGAGTTCGGTGAAAGAAGCGGAATGTATATGACAACACCCGCAATGCTCTTGCATAGCAGGAGAAGCGTTCGAGAATGTCGTCAACTTGATGTATAACTGTCGCGTGTACTTTGAGGGGTTTGCTTTCGAGTTTCGTTTCGAGAAGTAGCTGTGGGTTTTCACCAGGCCAAGACGATGGATTATCTTGTAGCCACTTCGGACCATACCACCACAATGAACTGTCAGCTAGTTCTTGTGGCAGCGCTCCGCGACTACCAAGATCGGCGGGATTTTCGTGCGAATCAACGTGGAACCAATTCGCTGGCCCCACACTTTGTGTTATCTTCGATACCCGGTTCGCAACAAACGTTTGCCAGTGGCATAGAGGTTTCTGGAGCCAGGCTAAGACGATGGTGGAGTCGGTCCAAAAGAATGTTTTGTGCGTTTTTAATCTGAGCTGTGGTATTATGGACTCCACCATTTCAGCCATTAGGACGGCAGCACACAATTCCAGCCTCGGAATAGACAGTGTTTTCATTGGAGGTCCTTTTGTTTTGCTGTTAAGAGATGTACTGAGACAGGACTGGACTCGGGGTTGATTCGGATATATATGTCGGCGGCATACGCCCTTTCAGAGGCATCGCAAAATGCATGAATCTCGATGTCGGAGTCGGAGTATACTGTATCCACCGGGGTAGATGGATATTATTGATTTCTGGGTAAGATTGCAGGAATTGATTCCACGCATCTAAACAATTTTCGTGCAACGGATCGTCCTACCCAGTCTTGGACAGCCAAATTTGTTGCATCAAAATCTTTGCAAGGACGATGTATGGTGCCAGCCAACCCGCAGGATCGAAAAGTTTCGATATTTCGGACAAAACCTCCCGTTTTGTGAAAGTGATTTGATTCTTCAATGGTTTCGTGGAGAAATAGAAGATATCAGACCGTCCGTTCCATCTAACCCCGAGAGTTTTTAAATGAGTGCTCTCGTCGAATTGGAGGAAATCTTCACATAGAAGGTGGTCCTTTGGAAGACCTTGGAGAATTTGGTCGGAGTTGGAAGCCCATTTTCTCATGGAGAAGCCGGCGGATTCAAGTGCGGACGTGACTTCTTTCCGCGCTGTGATTGCACCCTCAATGCTGTGACTACCAATTAACGCATCATCAACATACATGCTGTTTCGCAATATGTTACTGGCGATCGGATGGGACCGTGCCACGTCGGTGGCAAGTTAGTGCAGGCAACGAATGGCTAGATACGGTGCACAATTCAGACCGAATGTGAACGTCTTCGATTCGAATTGGATCGGAAGGTGAGTCTCGGAAGAGAATTCGCTCAAACGGAGTATGATGGGAATTTACCAGAATCTGTCGATACATCTTCTGGATGTCTCCATGGAGGACAAAATGGAATAGATGCCACTTCAGGATTAATTGCGTCAAATCGGATTGCAACACTGGACCCGTGTGCAGAATGTCATTCAGACTTAGGCCACTGGACGACGCACTGGAGGCGTTAAACACCACTCGTACTTTGGTACTGGTGCTCTCGGGTTTGAAAACTGCAAGATGTGGAAGGTAATAGTGCATAGGAAATTCACTATAGTTCGGATATATAGTTCCCCATATTCCTTCAGAATGTTATCGTATTCGATTTTCAGACTAGGGTTTTTCACTAGTCTTAATTCGTTCCTCATGAATTGGGCCCTCGCGATGTCTGGAGAGCACCCGAGCTGAAGGTCCTTCGGAAAACCCTCTTTAAGAGGGAGAGAAACGACATAACGACCCTCTTTTGTGCGATGAGTGGTTCTGGAAAACAAGTCTTGACAAATTTTGTCAGACGGAGTTAGATGACGTTTACTTGGAAGTTCTTCAATTTCCCAGAACTTGGAGATTTGCTGGTCTAAGGAAACTTCGTTGAAGAACAAGACTAATTATGTCACTGGACTATTGGAATTGGAAATGGGGCCGATTAGGATCCATTCGAAGATGGTCTCCTGAGCAATCAGTTGGATCGCGTCCAGCAGAACCGACGGAACTAGGTCCCCACCGATCAGGATGTCGATGTGAGAGCTCGTATGGAACGTCGGATCTGCCAAGGGGACATTCGGAAGTTTGATAAGCTGTCCAGGTAAAAGGCTACACGTCGGTAAGTTCCCCGTTAGATGAGGAAGCACCATCGCGGAAATCTCTAGCTGAACTTCTGAATTGTTTGGAGAGCTCAGTATGAACGAGCATACCTTTTGCGATTTCGCGGAGATGGCATGATTCAGAAATCTGCGCGTGGATGGACTTGAAGGGTAGTTTGAGAATGCGGAAGAGGCGCTCTGACATGAAACTCCCCTCAGACCCAGTGTCTATGAGGGCTCTCACAGGATATCGGATGGCCTGATGGTTGATTTGAACCATTGCGGTTCCTAACAGAACGTTCTTGGCACTGAAGGCGAAGCACGTTTGAATGTTTTGCGGACCTGAATCGGATTGAGTGGACTGTATTGGACGATTGGAAAAGGTACTGTTCCTCGCTCCTCTAGGGTGAGAATTAGAACTGGAAGCGGATGTTGAGGCGGATGGACCATCGCCAGACTCGCTGTGTAACAGCGTGTTGTGCCTCCGATTGCACTTGAAGCAGTTGTGTTTACTAGTGCAATCGCTGAGGGAATGGGCTCGTGCGAAGCAATTGATGCAGAGCCCATGTTTGCATACGCAAGACATTCTCTCAGATGGACACATTTGTAAAAACTTCGAACAGTTTCGGATCTATGCTGTAGAATCGGACAGAGCTTGCACTGGGGAACGCTTATATTGGCGTGATAGGTACTAACACGCCTTGGAGGGTTGTGAACCATACCGAGATTGCGTGCTGGAGGTGGATTAGACGTGGTCAGAGAAGGCGCTCTACCACTATGGAGGCCTCGGATGTCGGAGACGGATTCCAACGTTTGATGTCAAAAAGGAAGCCATCTCGGTCCACATCGGAATTTGGGATTTGTCTTTCAAGTACTGCTCCCACAACGTCAATGTGACATCTGGGAGCCGCGTGGAACAGATGAAAAGGAATATTGGATCCCACCCGGAGATATCGATGTCGTACATCCTTAGCGCGGCGATGCATGAATTGATATCTTGTTGCAAAAAATAGTGCAGGTAGGTTAAAGAGGATACGCAACTGACTGTTGACGAGTATCCTCTTATTTTCAAATCGATCACTGAGGTTGTTCTGGTTTTCTTATTCAGGTGGAACAGCTTCTCGACGGGACTCAACCTGGAATTGGAGATGTAAATGGCGGTAAACATATCCCTGAAAGTCGGCCATGCAATGTAATCTCCATCAAATACCTCCGTATCACATGGAGGCAGATGGAAATTACTGGAATCCGTAAGCCTCGGATGTCATCGCCTTGTTCGAGGGTTTCGCTTGATCTGCGCTTCTCGTAGATATCGCTTAAACAAGCACCGTAAATCCCCTTGACTTGACTCCAGACGGATTAATTTCCTCGCGATGAACTTCCAG
The DNA here is from genome assembly GCA_947389925.1 of Coelopa pilipes. NCBI lineage: Eukaryota > Metazoa > Arthropoda > Insecta > Diptera > Coelopidae > Coelopa > Coelopa pilipes. The sequence goes on along the minus strand of OX376698.1, from coordinate 27,872,312 downwards.
CGAGTAAACCGTATGGTCGTCAAGTCGTCGGAAAACTCCAAATCGAACTCCATTAGGTTATCGGTAAGACGAATAAAATTGTTTAAGGCAGCCATAATGGATGTCTCGGATGGATTGACTGGAAAAGAAATTATGGAGGTGCCGACAAGAGCTTCGAATCGGAAATCGAATGGACTGAACGGGACTGAAATGGAATCGTAATCCAAATGAGCTAGATGGACGTGCTGCCAATGAAATGTTGGCAGAAGAATGGACCAGATTAAAAAAAAAAATGTGATTTGAACTGATGGGTTGCTTCAACGTTGTTGATTGGCCCAACCACAAAAGGATTGAAAATGAATGGAAAAGAAAATTTAAAAATTCAGGAAAATGCTGAATTTCTACCGTAAATTGTGGTATAAGAACTTGTCTTATGCAAACCTGAGACTCGGAATGAACTTCGGAAAGGACTGTGTTTATTCACTCGTAGGAGAGGAGTAGCAATTTACAAAAACAAAAAAGGAAGTTTGTTTTTTAATGGATAATTAATTTCCTTTTATTTGTCAAGAAGAGAAACTTTGATTGAATTCGTGATCGGAAAAAGAATATGGTTGCTTGTACTGCACGCCGTTGGGACAGTGATATCAAGCAAAAAGAAATAGTCACGAAAAAATCAAATGAAAACCAGCAGCGAAAAGAAAATCGAACTGCGAAGAGTTATTGACACCGGGGGTAAATAAAAGTACCGAAAGAAAATTGGCGCAGAAAGCCACTCACAAAAGATTAGTTCGATTCACGACCGAAAAAATAATTATTTATAACGATGTTAAAAACAAGTGTAGAAATGTCGAGATTTATCATATATCCGTTCACGAGAAAAACGTTAAGCAGAAAAAAAACCAGATACAATTCGAACTGTAAAGACTTGTTAACACCGGAGGTATATAATAGGTCCCGAAATAAAATTGGCACGGAAAAATACTCATAATTGTAGATCTATATATATAAATATATATATAGGTAGGTATGTGTATTGATATGGGTGAGTAGGAGGGTATATATATGTAAAGGTAAGTATGAATATATAGATATAAGTATGTTATTATATTTGTATATATATATATATATATATATATATATATATATATATATATATATATATATATAGTGTGTTGTTATTGTAATTTGGAATACGGAAAAAAGACTCAACGAATGAAAATGCTGGATTCGAGCAGAATCCGGCTCGAAGGACCAAAATGAGCGACTGATGATTCTTGGGGTGGCTTAGCGCGGCGCAGCTTCGCTGGATGTGGTGTTGAGCGGTAGGAATTGTTGTTAGCACCAAAAATGTACGGTAGGAAATGTTGTTGTTGTCCGGAATGGTCTTCAGCAGGATTAGCTTGATGAGATCGGTGTTGCGTATATCGCTCTGTCGTCATTCTGCTTTCGAAGTCGCGATCAAAGTGACCAAGCGAACCGCGGCAAGACATAGTCGAAGTCGTATATTATATATGGATTACAAAAAATTCAAGGGAATTTGTGGGAATGATGTAGGTTTATTGGGTGGTTTATCCGGAGCAGGAGTCGGATAAGATCCACCCAAAAAGCGTGTTCAGGGCCAGAGGAAGCCCGTTAACTCCCGGCAGCATACCAGGACGGATGCATTTTTGGTCGAATTCTGCTCCTAACACGAGTGAGATGGGCGTGTGCTCGTCAAATTTTGGATCGGCCAACACCATGTTCGTGAAATTGGACTTCACGGATCCGACCAGTGCCTTAGATGGCGACTGGGTTGCGATGGTTTTGATCAGTTTGAACAACGCTTCCATCTTCACGTTGGTATCTACGTGAGTCCGGATCGTGAGTTTACACACGACCTCTTTTCCCACTATTGTGGTCGGGATGTGCATCTTCTCGACGGTTTCAACCGTAATGCGACTGATTGCCACTAACGGATCGAGAAGAGCTCGTACACGATGCGCTGATCATCGAGCTCAATAACCACAACCGCAGTCGAACACAGGGTCACCACCTGTTGGGCCAATAGCGACGAGAGTGTGATCGGCTAGGCCGGTCTCATGCTGAGCTTAGTGGACGACTTCCTTGATCTTAGTCTATCGTGGAGATGAAGCATGGTGTGGTCTCTTTCCTGGCAGATGTGGCAGCCTGTCTTACTGACGCATGTTCCTTGGGAGTGTTCTTGCGCTAGATAGTTGGAGCAATACTTGTGCAGTTGCACTAGTCGCATGCGCTTCTCCGTATTGGCCTCGAAAAATACCGGACAATGACGAAGCGCATGATTCCGACTGCAGATGCGGCATCGGAAGGCTTTCTTTGCTGCTAGCTGGTTCCAAGACCAATGGCGCTCTTATTGGGATGATTTCTTGATCATGGAGATCGCTTTGTTCGGCATGTTTCGGCTATGAGGAAAAGAAACAATCAGCTATAGGACTGGTTGCGGGAAGAAAACAAGGACAGGACGGAGACGGCGTAGGAGAGTGAAATTATGATAAGGGTAGAACCACTAATTTCACGACTGGTCGCGTAATGATGCCGCGCGCTGTATGGATTTCAGCCACACGGACCCGCTTGTCTTTTCCCAAATGGGATCTTGGATACCCTGCCAAGTCGCCATTATTGCGGAGGCAGGTTATCGTCTTGGATAACAACCAGAGAATCGACTCGGAGATTGGGTTCTGGACTCTTCCACTAATTCCGTTTGTGCAACTCCTTTAGATACTCATCTTTCCAACGAGTACAGAAGTGTTGCTGGAGAGCTTTCAGCTTCTGCCACCGTTTTACATTGGACACTCGCTTGTCATCAATTTCCTGCTACCTTCTTGAAGTGTGTTTTGAAGCTCTTCACGCCAGCTTCCCAGATGCCAATCATGTGAGGAGCTCCTGGTAGAATGAAGTACCAAGTGAGATTCTGCAGGGCGAATTGAGTGCAAACCGTAGAACGAAAGACCTTTAGAAAGTCACGCAACAGTTCTCGAGAAGCGCCTGCAAAGGTTTTTCCATTATCGGAATATAATGTCAGTGGACATCCTCGTCGGGAGACGAATCTTTGGAATGCTGCTAGAAAAGCAGGCGTGGAAAGAGTGTTGGTTGCCTCTAAATGGATTGCTTTCGTGGAGAAGCAAACAAACACGCATACGTAGCCCTTGGTAATCAGGCAAGCTCTACCGGTGTAGTTCTTAATTTCGAATGAACCCGCGAAATCTAAGCCGGTACGTGTAAAAGGACGTGCATAAGTGGTGCGTTCTGGAGGAAGTGCGCCTATCAACTGATTGCAAACCTTCTTACGATGGAGTACGCAGGGTTTGCAATTGTGAATTGTCGTTTTTATGAGATTTTTGGCTCTTGGAATCCAAAATTGCAGGCGTAAAAGTTTAAGAACTAATTGATTTCCACCGTGGAGAGAGATCTCATGTGTAAAACGAATTAAGAGACGTGAGACTTCGCAATTGTACGGTAATATAAAGGGTTTGCGATCGTCGTACGACATGACTTGTGAGGAGACGATTCTGCCGCAGACTCGAAGCACACCTGAATCATCGAGTTGAGCAGGGAGCTCGACGATGGAATCGGATTTTTATTTTTAAGTAGTTTATACTCTTCTGAGTAGGTCAGGTCGTTGACTCAGCAGGATCATACTCATTCGAGTGCTGTTTACCTCTGTGCTGCTGATCACCGTGAAGGAGTAGGAATATGATGAGTTATGCGCACTATGAGTTCGGTGAAAGAAGCGGAATGTATATGACAACACCCGCAATGCTCTTACATAGCAGGAGAAGCGTTCGAGAATGTCGTCAACTTGATGTATAACTGTCGCGTGTACCTTGAGGGGTTTGCTGTGACTATCAATTAATGCATCATCAACATACATGCAGTTTCGCAAAATGTTACTGGTGATCGGATGGGACCGTGACGGAGTGGTTCTGGAGAACAAGTCTTCACAATTTTGTCAGAGGGAGTTAGATGACGCTTACTTAGAAGTTCTTCAATTTTCCAGAACTTTGCTGGTCTAAGGAAATTGCGTTGAAGAACAAGACAAATTATGTCACTGGACTATTGGAATTGGAAATGGGGCCGATTAGGATCCATTCGAAGATGGTCTCCTGAGCAATCAGTGAGCCGCATACCTTCCGTTGGATCCCGTCCAGCAGAACCGAAAGATGTCGATCAGGATGTCGATGTGAGAGCTCGTATGGAATGTCGGATCTGCCAAGGGGGCATTCGGAAGGTTGATAAGCTGTCCAGGTAAAAGGCTACACGTCGGTAAGTTCCCCGTTAGATGAGGAAGCACCATCGCGGAAATCTCTAGCTGAACTTCTGAATTGTTTGGAGAGCTCAGTATGAACGAGCATACCTTTTGCGATTTCGCGGAGATGGCATGATTCAGAAATCTGCGCGTGGATGGACTTGAAGGGTAGTTTGAGAATGCGGAAGAGGCGCTCTGACATGAAACTCCCCTCAGACCCAGTGTCTATGAGGGCTCTCACAGGATATCGGATGGCCTGATGGTTGATTTGAACCATTGCGGTTCCTAACAGAACGTTCTTGGCACTGGAGGCGAGGCACGTTTGAATGTTTTGCGGACCTGAATCGGATTGAGTGGACTGTATTGGACGATTGGGAGAGTTAATGTTCCTCGCTCCTCTGGGGTGCTTTTCGTAGAAATCGCTTAAACAAGCACCGTAAGTCCCCTTGACTTGGCCCCAGACGGATTTAATTTCCTCGCGATGAACTTCCAGCGAGTAAACCGTATGGTCGTCAAGCATGGCGTCGGAAAACTCCAAATCGAACTCCATTAGGTTATGGGAAAGACGGATAAAATTGTTTAAGGCAGCCATTATGGATGTCTCGGACGGATTGACTGGAAAAGAAATTATGGAGGTGCCGACAAGAGCTTCGAATCGGAAATCGAATGGACTGAACGGGACTGAAATGGAATCGTAATCGAAATGAGCTGGATGGACGAGCTGCCAATGAAATGTTGGGAGAAGAAAGGACCAGATTCAAAAAAAAGATGTGATTTGAACTGATTGGTTCCTTCAACGTTGATGATTGGCCCAACCACAAAGGATTGAAAATTTTAAAATTCAGGAAAATGCTGAATTTCTACCGTAAATTGTGGTATAAGAACTTGTCTTATGCAAACCTGAGACTCGGAATGAACTTCGGAAAGGACTGTGTTTATTCACTCGTAGGAGAGGAGTAGCAATTTACAAAAACAAAAAAGGAAGTTTGTTTTTTAATGGATAATTAATTTCCTTTTATTTGTCAAGAAATGAAACTTTGATTGAATTCGTGATCGGAAAAAGAATATGGTTGTTTGTACTGCACGCCGTTGGGACAGTGATATCAAGCAAAAAGAAATAGTCACGAAAAAATCAAATGAAAACCAGCAGCGAAAAGAAAATCGAACTGCGAAGACTTATTGACACCGGGGGTAAATAAAAGTACCGAAAGAAAATTGGCGCAGAAAGCCACTCACAAAAGATTAGTTCGATTCACGACCGAAAAAATAATTATTTAAAACGATGTTAAAAACAAGTGTAGAAATGTCGAGATTTATCATATATCCGTTCACGAGAAAAACGTTAAGCAGAAAAAAAACCAGATACAATTCGAACTGTAAAGACTTGTTAACACCGGAGGTATATAAAAGGTCCCGAAATAAAATTGGAAAAAACACAATCATAAAATTGGAAAAACACTCATAATTTTAGAGCTATATATATAGGTAGGTATGTGTATTGATATGGGTGTGTAGGATGGTATATATATGTAAAGGTAAGTATGAATATATAGATATAAGTATGTTATTATATTTGTATATATATATATATATATATATATATATATATATATATATATATATAGTGTGTTGTTATTGTAATTTGGAATACGGAAAAAAGACTAAACGAATGAAAATGCTGGATTCGAGCAGAATCCGGCTCGAAGGACCAAAATGAGTGACTGATGATTCTTGGGGTGGCTTAGCGCGGCGCAGCTTCGCTGAATGTGGTGTTGAGCGGTAGGAATTGTTGTTGGCACCACAAAATATAGGGTAGGAAATGTTGTTGTTCGGAATGGTCTTCAGCAGGAGTAGCTTGATGAGATCGGTGTTGCGTATATCGCTCTGTCGTCAGTCTGCTTTCGAAGTCCCGATCAAAGTGACCGAGCGAACCGCGGAAAGACATGGTCGAAGTCCATGCCGCTGTCCGAACTGTCACGTGTGAGTACAAATTTGGCGGCCACTCATGAACCACTAACGGTGAATGTGTTATCTAGAGATCGCACTACTCTTTATCGATAACACATCACTCGTTAGGGATGGCACACCATATTGTACTAGAAGGTTTCGGACGTAAACATCGCCGCCCGCCTTGCAGTATACCTGCACCGCGCTAGCGACTGGAAAAGGGAAGTGGAGGAAGGGGTGGTAGTACGAAATATTGAAATCAATACACTGGTTGAATTCCGAATTTGTTCTTTATTGCTCAACTTCACCGAGCATTTCAAATGGATTACAAAAAATTCAAGGGAATTTGTGGGAATGATGTAGGTTTATTGGGTGGTTTATCCGGAGCAGGAGCCGGATAAGCTTCACCCAAATAGCGTGTTGAGTGGTTTTCGAGTGGTTTATCCGGAGCAGGAGCCGGATAAGATCCACCCAAATATCGTGTTCAGGGCCAGAGGAAGCCCATGAACTCCCGGCAGCATACCAGGACGGATGCATTTTTGGTCGAATTCTGCTCCTAACACGAGTGAGATGGGCGTGTGCTCGTCAAATTTTGGATCGGCCAACACCATGTTCGTGAAATTGGACTTCACGGATCCGACCAGTGCCTTAGATGGCGACTGGGTTGCGATGGTTTTGATCAGTTTGAACAACGCTTCCATCTTCACGTTGGTATCTACGTGAGTCCGGATCGTGAGTTTACACACGACCTCTTTTCCCACTATTGTGGTCGGGATGTGCATCTTCTCGACGGTTTCAACCGTAATGCGACTGATTGCCACTAACGGATCGAGAAGAGCTCGTACACGATGCGCTGATCATCGAGCTCAATAACCACAACCGCAGTCGAACACAGGGTCACCACCTGTTGGGCCAATAGCGACGAGAGTGTGATCGGCTAGGCCAGTCTCGTGCTGAGCTTCGTGGACGACTTCCTTGATCTTAGTCTATCGTGGAGATGAAGCATGGTGTGGTCTCTTTCCTGGCAGATGTGGCAGCCTGTCTTACTCACGCATGTTCCTTGGGAGTGTTCTTGCGCTAGATAGTTGGAGCAATACTTGTGCAGTTGCACTAGTCGCATGCGCTTCTCCGTATTGGCCTCAAAAAAGACCGGATAATGACGAAGCGCATGATTCCGACTGCAGATGCGGCATCGGAAGGCTTTCTTTGCTGCTAGCTGGTTCCAAGATCAATGACGCTCTTAATGGGATGTTTTCTTGATCATGGAGATCGCTTTGTTCGGCATGTTTCGGCTATGAGGAAAAGAAACAATCAGCTATAGGACTGGTTGCGGGAAGAAAACAAGGACAGGACGGAGACGGCGTAGGAGAGTGAAATTATGATAAGGATAGAACCACTAATTTCACGACTGGTCGCGTAATGATGCCGCGCGCTGTATGGATTTCAGCCACACGGACCCGCTTGTCTTTTCCCAAATGGGATCTTGGATACCCTGCCAAGTCGCCATTATTGCGGGGGCAGGTTATCGTCTTGGATAACAACCAGAGAATCGACTCGGAGATTGAGTTCTGGACTCTTCCACTAATTCCGTTTGTGCAACTCCTTTAGATACTCATCTTTCCAACGAGTACAGAAGTGTTGCTGGAGAGCTTTCAGCTTCTGCCACCGATTTACATTGGACACTCGCTTGTCATCAATTTCCTGCTACCTTCTTGAAGTGTGTTTTGAAGCTCTTCACGCCAGCTTCCCAGATGCCAACCATGTGAGGAGCTCCTGGTAGAATGAAGTACCAAGTGAGATTCTGCAGGGCGAATTGAGTGCAAACCGTAGAACGAAAGACCTTTAGAAAGTCACGCAACAGTTCTCGAGAAGCGCCTGCAAAGGTTTTTCCATTATCGGAATATAATGTCAGTGGACATCCTCGTCGGGAGACGAACCTTTGGAATGCTGCTAGAAAAGCAGGCGTGGAAAGAGTGTTGGTTGCCTCTAAATGGATTTCTTTCGTGGAGAAGCAAACAAACACGCATACGTAGCCCTTGGTAATCAGGCAAGCTCTACCGGTGTAGTTCTTAATTTCGAATGGACCCGCGAAATCTAAGCCGGTACGTGTAAAAGGACGTGCATAAGTGGTGCGTTCTGGAGGAAGTGCGCCCATCAACTGATTGCAAAACTTCTTACGATGGAGTACGCAAGGTTTGCAATTGTGGACTGTCGTTTTTATGAGATTTTTGGCTCTTGGAATCCAAAATTGCAGGCGTAAAAGTTTAAGAACTAATTGATTTCCACCGTGGAGAGAAATCTCATGTGTAAAACGAATTAAGAGACGTGAGACTTCGCAATTGTACGGTAATATAAGGGGTTTGCGCTCGTCGTACGACATGACTTGTGAGGAGACGATTCTGCCGCAGACTCGAAGCACACCTGAACCATCGAGTTGATGAGACGGAGTTAGATGACGCTTACTTGGAAGTTCTTCAATTTCCTAGAACTTGGAGATTTGCTGATCTAAGGAAACTTCGTTGAAGAACAAGACTAATTATGTCACTGGACTATTGGAATTGGAAATGGGGCCGATTAGGATCCATTCGAAGATGGTCTCCTGAGCAATCAGTGAGCCGCATACCTTCCGTTGGATCCCGTCGAGCAGAACCGACGGAACTAGGTCCCCACCGATCAGGATGTCGATGTGAGAGCTCGTATGGAACGTCGGATCTGCCAAGGGGACATTCGGAAGGTTGATAAGCTGTCCAGGTAAAAGGCTACACGTCGGTAAGTTCCCCGTTAGATGAGGAAGCACCATCGCGGAAACCTCTAGCTGAACTTCTGAATTGTTTGGAGAGCTCAGTATGAACGAGCATACCTTTTGCGATTTCGCGGAGATGGCATGATTCAGAAATCTGCGCGTGGATGGACTTGAAGGGTAGTTTGAGAATGCGGAAGAGGCGCTCTGACATGAAACTCCCCTCAGACCTGGTGTCTATGAGGGCTCTCGCAGGATATCGGATATCCTGATGGTTGATTTGAACCATTGCGGTTCCTAACAGAACGTTCTTGGCACTGTAGGCGAGGCACGTTTGAATGTTTTGCGGACCTGAATCGGATTGAGTGGACTGTATTGAACGATTGGAAAAGTTACTGTTTCTCGCTCCTCTGATGTGAGAATTAGAACTGGAAGCGGATATTGAGGCGGATGGACCATTGCCAGACTCGCTGTGTAACAGCGTGTTGTGCCTCCGATTGCACTTGAAGCAGTGCTAGAACTAGTGCAATCGCTAAGAGAATGGGCTCGTGCGAAGCAATTGATGCAGAGCCCATGTTTGCGTACGCAAGACATTCTCTCAGATGGACACATTTGTAAAAACTTCGGACAGTTTCGGATCGTATGCTGTAGATTCGGACAGAGCTTGCACTGGGGAACGCTTATATTGGCGTGATAGGTACTAACACGCCTTGGAGGGTTGCGAACCATACCGAGATTGCGTGCTGGAGGTGGATTGGACGTGGTCAGAGAAGGCGCTCTACCACTATGGAGGCCTCGGATGTCGGAGACGGATTCCAACGTTTGATGTCAAAAAGGAAGCCATCTCGGTCCACATCGGAATTTGGGATTTGTCTTTCAAGGACTGCTCCCACAACGTCAATGTGACATCTGGGAGCCGCGTGGAACAGATGAAGAGGAATATTGGATCCCACCCGGAGATATCGATGTCGTACATCCTTAGCGCGGCGATTTATGAATTGATATCTTGTTGCAAAAAATAGTGCAGGTAGGTTAAAGAGGATACGTAACTGACTGTTGACGAGTATCCTCTTATTTTCAAATCGATCACTGAGGTTGTTCTGGTTTTCTTCTTCAGGTGGAACAGCTTCTCGACGGGACTCAACCTGGAATTGGAGATGTAAAAGGCGGTAAACATATCCCTGAAAGTCGGCCATGCAATGTAATCTCCATCAAATACCTCCGTATCACATGGAGGCAGATGGAAATTACTGGTATCCGTAAGCCTCGGATGTCATCGCATTGTTCGAGGGTTTCGCTTGATCTGCGCTTCTCGTAGATATCGCTTAAACAAGCACCGTAAGTCCCCTTGACTTGACTCCAGACGGATTAATTTTCTCGCGATGAACTTCCAGCGAGTAAACCGTATGGTCGTCAAGCATGGTGTCGGAAAACTCCAAATCGAACTCCATTAGGTTATCGGTAAGACGAATAAAATTGTTTAAGGCAGCCATAATGGATGTCTTGGATGGATTGACTGGAAAAGAAATTATGGAGTTGCCGACAAGCCCTGGAGAGTTATACCAAGCGAGGAATTGAAAATGGAATCGTAGATTGTCGAAATTGGACTTTACGGATCCGACCAGTGCCTTAGATGGCGACTGGGTTGCGATGGTTTTAACCAGTTTGAACAACGCTTCCATCTTCACGTTGGTATCTACGTGAGCCCGGATCGTGAGTTTACACACGATCTCTTTTCCCACTATTGTGGTCGGGATGTGCATCTTCTCGACGGTTTCAACCGTAATGCGACTGATTGCCACTAACGGATCGAGAAGAGCTCGTACGCGATGGCGCTGATCATCGAGCTGAATAACCACCACCGCAGTCGAACACAGGGTCACCACCTGTTGGTCCTACAGCGACGAGAGTGTGATCGGCTAGGCCGGTCTCGTGCTGAGCTTCGTGGACGACTTCCTTGATCTTAGTCTATCATGGAGATGAAGCATGGTGTGGTCTCTTTCCTGGCAGATGTGGCAGCCTGTCTTACTCACGCATGTTCCTTGGGAGTGTTCTTGCGCTAGATAGTTGGAGCAATACTTGTGCAGTTGCACTAGTCGCATGCGCTTCTCCGTATTGGCCTCAAAAAATACCGGACAATGACGAAGCGCATGATTCCGACTGCAGATGCGGCATTGGAAGGCCTTCTTTGCTGCTAGCTGCTTCCTTGAGCAATGGCGCTCTGTATGGGATGTTTTCTTGATCATGGAGGTCGCTTTGTTCGGCATGTTTCGGCTATGAGGAAAAGAAACAGACAGGACAGAATGGAGACAGCGTAGGAGAGTGAATTTATGATAAGGGTAGAACCACTAATTTCACGACTGGTCGCGTAATGGTGCTGCGCGCTGTATGGATTTCAGCCACACGGACCCGCTTATCTTTTCCCAAATGGATCTTGGATACCCATCCAAGTCACCATTCTTGCGGGGGCAGGTTATCGTCTTGGATAACAATGATTTCCACCGTGGAGAGAGATCTCATGTGTAAAACGAATTAAGAGACGTGAGACTTCGCAATTGTACGGTAATATAAGGGGTTTGCGCTCGTCGTATGACATGACTTGTGAGGAGACGATTCTGCCGCAGACTCGAAGAACACCTGAATCATCGAGTTGAGCAGGGAGCTCGACGATGGAATCGGATTTTTATTTTTAAGTAGTTTATACTCTTCTGAGTAGGTCAGTCGTTGACTCAGCAGACTCGAAGCACACCCGAAACATTGAGTTGAGCAAGGAGCTCGACGATGGAATCGGATTTTTATTTTTAAGTAGTTTATACTCTTCTGAGTAGGTCAGGTCGTTGACTCAGCAGGATCATACTCATTCGAGTGCTGTTTACCTCTGTGCTGCTGATCACCGTGAAGGAGTAGGAATATGATGAGTTATGCGCACTATGAGTTCGGTGAAAGAAGCGGAATGTATATGACAACACCCGCAATGCTCTTACATAGCAGGAGAAGAGTTCGAGAATGTCGTCAACTTGATGTATAACTGTCGCGTGTACCTTGAGGGGTTTGCTTTCGAGTTACGTTTCGAGAAGTAGCTGTGGGTTTTCACCAGGCCAAGACGATGGATTATCTTGTAGCCACTTCGGACCATACCACCACAATGAACTGTCAGCTAGTTCTTGTGTCAGCGCTCCGCGACTACCAAGATCGGCAGGATTGCCGTGCGAATCAACGTGGAACCAATTCGCTGGCCCCACACTTTGGGTTATCTTCGATACCCGGTTCGCAACAAACATTTGCCAGTGGCATGGATGTTTCTGGAACCAGGCTAAGACGGAAATTTCTTTGAAGAACAAGACAAATTATGTCACTGGACTATTGGAATTGGAAATGGGGCCGATTAGGATCCATTCGAAGATGGTCTCCTGAGCAATCAGTGAGCCGCATACCTTCCGTTGGATCCCGTCCAGCAGAACCGAAAGATGTCGATCAGGATGTCGATGTGAGAGCTCGTATGGAATGTCGGATCTGCCAAGGGGACATTCGGAAGGTTGATAAGCTGTCCAGGTAAAAGGCTACACGTCGGTAAGTTCCCCGTTAGATGAGGAAGCACCATCGCGGAAATCTCTAGCTGAACTTCTGAATTGTTTGGAGAGCTCAGTATGAACGAGCATACCTTTTGCGATTTCGCGGAGATGGCATGATTCAGAAATCTGCGCGTGGATGGACTTGAAGGGTAGTTTGAGAATGCGGAAGAGGCGCTCTGACATGAAACTCCCCTCAGACCCAGTGTCTATGAGGGCTCTCACAGGATATCGGATGGCCTGATGGTTGATTTGAACCATTGCGGTTCCTAACAGAACGTTCTTGGCACTGAAGGCGAAGCACGTTTGAATGTTTTGCGGACCTGAATCGGATTGAGTGGACTGTATTGGACGATTGGGAGAGTTAATGTTCCTCGCTCCTCTGGGGTGCGGATTAGAACTGTAAGCGGATGTTGGGGCGGATTGACCATCGCCAGACTCGCTGTGTAACAGCGTGTTGTGCCTCCGATTGCACTTGAAGCAGTTGTGTTTACTAGTGCAATCGCTGAGGGAATGGGCTCGTGCGAAGCATTGATGCTGAGCCCATGTTTGCGTACGCAAGACATTCTCTCAGATGGACGCATCCATGCCAATAAGAAACCATCGTTGGTTAGCGGAGCATTCTTTACGATGTCTCGCGCTTCCCCACTGGTTTTCTTATTCAGGTGGAACAGCTTCTCGACGGGACTAAACCTGGAATTGGAGATGTAAATGTCGGTAAACATATCCCTGAAAATCGTGCCGACAAGAGCTTCGAATCGGAAATCGAATGGACTGAACGGGACTGAAATGGAATCGTAATCGAAATGAGCTGGATGGACGAGCTGCCAATGAAATGTTGGGAGAAGAAAGGAACAGATTCAAAAAAAAGATGTGATTTGAACTGATTGGTTCCTTCAACGTTGATGATTGGCCCAACCACAAAGGATTGAAAATTTTAAAATTCAGGAAAATGCTGAATTTCTACCGTAAATTGTGGTATAAGAACTTGTCTTATGCAAACCTGAGACTCGGAATGAACTTCGGAAAGGACTGTGTTTATTCACTCGTAGGAGAGGAGTAGCAATTTACAAAAACAAAAAAGGAAGTTTGTTTTTTAATGGATAATTAATTTCCTTTTATTTGTCAAGAAATGAAACTTTGATTGAATTCGTGATCGGAAAAAGAATATGGTTGTTTGTACTGCACGCCGTTGGGACAGTGATATCAAGCAAAAAGAAATAGTCACGAAAAAATCAAATGAAAACCAGCAGCGAAAAGAAAATCGAACTGCGAAGACTTATTGACACCGGGGGTAAATAAAAGTACCGAAAGAAAATTGGCGCAGAAAGCCACTCACAAAAGATTAGTTCGATTCACGACCGAAAAAATAATTATTTAAAACGATGTTAAAAACAACTGTAGAAATGTCGAGATTTATCATATATCCGTTCACGAGAAAAACGTTAAACAGAAAAAAAAAAACCAGTAACAATTCGAACTGTAAAGACTTGTTAACACCGGAGGTATATAAAAGATCCCGAAATAAAATTGGAAAAAACACAAACATAAAATTGGAAAAACACTCATAATTTTAGAGCTATATATATAGGTAGGTATGTGTATTGATATGGGTGTGTAGGATGGTATATATATGTAAAGGTAAGTATGAATATATAGATATAAGTATGTTATTATATTTGTATATATATATATACATATATATATATATATAGTGTGTTGTTATTGTAATTTGGAATACGGAAAAAAGACTCAACGAATGAAAATGCTGGATTCGAGCAGAATCCGGCTCGAAGGACCAAAATGAGCGACTGATGATTCTTGGGGTGGCTTAGCGCGGCGCAGCTTCGCTGAATGTGGTGTTGAGCGGTAGGAATTGTTGTTGGCACCACAAAATATAGGGTAGGAAATGTTGTTGTTGTCCGGAATGGTCTTCAGCAGGAGTAGCTTGATGAGATCGGTGTTGCGTATATCGCTCTGTCGTCAGTCTGCTTTCGAAGTCGCGATCAAAGTGACCGAGCGAACCGCGGAAAGACATGGTCGAAGTCCATGCCGCTGTCCGAACTGTCACGTGTGAGTACAAATTTGGCGGCCACTCATGAACCACTAACGGTGAATGTGTTATCTAGAGATCGCACTACTCTTTATCGATAACACATCACTCGTTAGGGATGGCACACCATATTGTACAAGAAGGTTTCGGACGTAAACATCGCCGCCCGCCTTGCAGTATACCTGCACCGCGCTAGCGACTGGAAAAGGGAAGTGGAGGAAGGGGTGGTAGTACGAAATATTGAAATCAATACACTGGTTGAATTCCGTATTTGTTCTTTATTGATCAACTTCACCGAGCATTTCAAATGGATTACAAAAAATTCAAGGGAATTTGTGGGAATGATGTAGGTTTATTGGGTGGTTTATCCGGAGCAGGAGCCGGATAAGCTTCACCCAAATAGCGTGTTGAGTGGTTTTCGAGTGGTTTATCCGGAGCAGGAGCCGGATAAGATCCACCCAAATATCGTGTTCAGGGCCAGAGGAAGCCCATGAACTCCCGGCAGCATACCAGGACGGATGCATTTTTGGTCGAATTCTGCTCCTAACACGAGTGAGATGGGCGTGTGCTCGTCAAATTTTGGATCGGCCAACACCATGTTCGTGAAATTGGACTTCACGGATCCGACCAGTGCCTTGGATGGCGACTGGGTTGCGATGGTTTTAACCAGTTTGAACAATGCTTCCATCTTCACGTTGGTATCTGCGTGAGCCCGGATCGTGAGTTTACACACGATCTCTTTTCCCACTATTGTGGTCGGGATGTGCATCTTCTCGACGGTTTCAACCGTAATGCGACTGATTGCCACTAACGGATCGAGAAGAGCTCGTACACGATGCGCTGATCATCGAGCTCAATAACCACAACCGCAGTCGAACACAGGGTCACCACCTGTTGGGCCAATAGCGACGAGAGTGTGATCGGCTAGGCCAGTCTCGTGCTGAGCTTCGTGGACGACTTCCTTGATCTTAGTCTATCGTGGAGATGAATCATGGTGTGGTCTCTTTCCTGGCAGATGTGGCAGCCTGTCTTACTCACGCAAGTTTCTTGGGAGTGTTCGTGCGCTAAACAGTTGGAGCAATACTTGTGCAGGAGCACTAGTCGCATGCGCTTCTCCGTATTGGCCTCGAAAAATAACGGACAATGACGAAGCGCACTACTAAACCTCCAGGTAAAAGGCTACACGTCGGTAACTTCCCCGTTAGATGAGGAAGCACCATCACGAAAGCCTCTAGCTGAACTTCTGAATTGTTTGGAGAGCTCAGTATGAACGAGCATACCTTTTGCGATTTCGCGGAGATGGCATGATTCAGAAATCTGCGCGTGGATGGACTTGAAGGGTTGTTTGAGAATGCGGAAGAGGCGCTCTGACATGAAACTCCCCTCAGACCCGGTTTCTATGAGAGCTCTCGCAGGATATCGGATGCCCTGATGGTTGATTTGAAACATTGCGGTTCCTAACAGAATGTTCTTGGCACTGGAGGCGAAGCACGTTTGAATGTTTTGCGGACCTGAATCGGATTGAGTGGACTGTATTGGACGATTGGGAGAGTTACTGTTCCTCGCTCCTCTGGGGTGCGGATTAGAACTGGAAGCGGATGGACCATCGCCAGACTCGCTGTATAATAGCGTGTTGTCCCTCCGATTGCACTTGAAGCAGTGCTAGAACTAGTGCAATCGCTGAGGGAATGGGCTCGTGCGAGGCATTGATGCTGAGCCCATGTTTGCGTACGCAAGACATTCTCTCAGATGGACGCATCCATGCCAATAAGAAACCATCGTTGGTTAGCGGAGCATTCTTTACGATGTCTCGCGCTTCCCCACTGGTTTTCTTATTCAGGTGGAACAGCTTCTCGACGGGACTCAACCTGGAATTGGAGATGTAAATGTCGGTAAACATATCCCTGAAAGTCGGCCATGCAATGTAATCTCCATCAAATACCTCCGTATCACATGGAGGCAGATGGAAATTACTTGTATCCGTAACCCTTTCTACGGGTGGATGGACTGGAAGGTTGGCCGTAGTTAACGCAGCCATGTTCGCCACACAGCGAACGTAGGTGCAGTACGCACTATTGTACCGTGCTTTGACGGTTTCAACCTCCGAAAACTCATCGTTTTGTTCGAGGGTTTCGCTTGATCTGCGCTTCTCGTAGAAATCGCTTAAATAAGCACCGTAAGTCTCCATGACTTGGCCTCAGACGGATTTAATTTCCTCGCGATGAACTTCCAGCGAGTAAACCGTATGGTCGTCAAGCATGGCATCGGAAAACTCCAAATCGAACTCCATTAGGTTATGGGAAAGACGGATAAAATTGTTTAAGGCAGCCATAATGGATGTCTCGGATGGATTGACTGGAAAAGAAATTATGGAGGTGCCGACAAGGGCTTCGAATCGGAAATCGAATGGACTGAACGGCCTGTAGAGTTTACCAAGCGAGGAATTGGAAATGGAATCGTAATCGAAATGAGCTGGATGGACGAGCTGTCAATGAAATGTTGGCAGAAGAAAGGACCAATTAAAAAAAAAAAGATTTGATGTGAACTGATTGGTTGGTTCAACATTGATGATTGGCCACAACCACAAAAGGATTGAAAATGAACGGAAAAAAAATTTAAAAATTCAGGAAAATGCTGAATTTCTACCGAAAATTGTTGTATAAGAACTTGTCTTATGTAAATCAGAGACTCGGAATGAACTTCGGAAAGGAGTGTGTAGGAGAGGAGTAGCAATTTACAAAAACAAAAAAGGAAGTTTGTTTTTTAATGGATAATTAATTTCCTTTTATTTGTCAAGAAGAGAAACTTTGATTGATTTCGTGATCGGAAAAAGAATGTGGTTGCTTTTACTGCACGCCGTTGGGACAGTGATATCAAGCAACAAGAAATGAAAAATTAAATGAAAACCAGCAGCGAAAAGAAAATGAAATGTGTGGCACCATCACAGTGGGAACACACTTCGCCGTGCGACTAAACCTCCTCACTTAACTCCTTATATTCTATGTTTTGTTGCCCGATCTGGATTGTCGAATATGAACGAAAAAAGATAACACGACAAATACTGAGACGCGATAACCACCTCCGGGAAATTTAAATTAAATTTCTTAAGAATTCATACGAATTCAAAACACAGCGGTCTCATTATGTCACTTAGGTCCCGTACATGCTAAATGCCATTTCCTTCCATCATCATTATCTATTACGTACGTCCAAGGCGAACGAAGTTTTAGCACCCGTCGTCTGTCGAGACATGTCTTTGCGATTGTGTGTCAACTTTTGCACGTCATATACTTTAATCATCTTTAATAATTGTTTGATCAAGTCTGGGAAGTTAGAAACAACATATTGGTACAATGATATAATACCAACAAAGGAGCGTACCTCCTTAGTATTTGGTTGTACGGCGATCTTAACCATGACTAGCACATTTTCTGGGTCCACATGTAAACCTTGCCTTTCGACAACGTATCCTAAATAACGAAGTGAAGGTAGACAAAAGTTAAATTTTTCACTATTCAACCTCAACTGTGATGACAATCGCAATACCTCCTTCAACACCACATTTAATTTCCTACCGAAGTTAACGATAACTATGTCATCCAAAAAAATAAAAACGTGAGATTCTAAGTCAGCTGAATCAATAAACCTCTGCAGGTTACAGGAGTATGATTGACACCATTACGCTGTAAAAGCCGGTTGAATGCAATCGACCTGAATTGCGATCCACCACTGTTTCAGGTATTTCGAAAGCATAAACTATCTCGCCCTCCAAGTAATCCACCATCACTCCGTATTAAATTTCTTACCGGTTTTGTTAGGCTGAGTTTCTTTGAAATCAATGGAAACTGTTCACCCTCCGCCTTTTTTGCACCAATGCGCTTCATATGCCTGGTTGGCTGGAGTCACAGTGGATATAGAAGGTATTCGATAAATCTAATCGTTGCAGTAAGGTGGTCAGGCATGTCTTTAACTGCTAAAAAGCAGTTTAGCCTTCTTCGTTCCAACCAAGTGAACGTTTATTCCTTAACACATCTGTTAGCAGACCAGTAACAGAAGCATAGTGAATGAACTTCTTATTTTATTCGGATATTATTCTTATATTATTAGCTGCTTTACGGATCGCTGAGTCGGAAATTCAGTGATAGCAGACACTTTATCTGGATCTGTATATTGTCGTTCCCATCGATTTTTGACTTTATGAGTGACTTTTGTATACATGAGTCTACATAGTAAAACCGACAGATGTTTATAAAAGCTATCTAACTAGATCAGCAAGCCGTTTGGATATATGAACATTTCTGATCTCCATTTGGCGTAACATCGTCTGAGGGGCTTTGCATAAGGCATCACTTTGTAGGTATTCAACGGTCTTCTTGGCACCGTAAAGACCAAATCTGAAGGTATCTGCTGAAGGCATCTTTCAGGTCCAAACTGGTAATAAACTCTGCTTGAGGGAGCATACTGAGAATCCCATTAATATTAGGTAACGGATATATCCTAGCAGGTGACGACACTCAGTTTTCTACTGTCAAGGCACATTCTCACCTACCCGGTTTGCTAACGAGAACTATGGGAGAAGACCACGTGCTATCGGATTTCCCGATCACTCCCAGTTTCAGGATCCTGTCAACTTCAGAGTAAATTATCTTCTTTGATAAGAAGATTGTCACGTCGATTGAATAAGCTATCCGGTTGGTTTTCTACAGTCACTCCTTCGCAAATGAAGAGAGAAGAGATCTATGACTCATAGCAATGATGTTTTATGAAATGCAGACAGGACATGGTTAGCAGTGAGGGTCTGAGGACAATCATGGCCTATTTCGAACACTAATCCGGAAGGAAACAAATCAAATAGTCTCCAAAAATCAATTTCCGAGAACAGATTTGGGAGAGACTGGGAATGATATGCATTTGAATTACTCCCGATATCTAATCCTCGTTCCTTCATTCCCAATCACTTCCTGTTTCTTTCCGTCCGCGAATCAGAGTTAATTGCTCTAAATTTGGTTTTTGTATTTTAGAAGGTTAGCGCAGTTCAGTTTATGGAATCTCCTCTGTCCAGGAATCCGATGATAGATTTTCCAAATGAAGTGCCACACCAAACTCGTAGTAAAATACATTCCGATCGATCACGCTATCCTGATAACGGTGCCCAGTTTTGTGAGAATTCCAGCAATCTTTACCCTTGTCCTTCCTTCCTTCCATTCTTCCATATTTCCTTGGCTATTTCCGCGATATTTCAATCGAAGTGTTTTCTGTGGCCAGCTCACGATTCTCGTTGACGTGAGAACGGTTGGTGCAGGACGTGAACAAATTTCTGCTTATCCGCGTCAGTTAGAAAGTCTGATTCGTCGTTCTGAAGCTCATGCAAAGCTTAGTTTAAGTAAAGAAGTTACCATCGAGGATGTGGACGTAGCTTGAAAGTAGATTTATCTGAAAAAAATAATATAGAATATATTAATTATATAGATTGCATCGTGAAGCACTGAAGCAGCCACAGATCCTTTATCCGGAAAAATTGATGGTGGAATTTTGACCACGGGTCTCTCTACAGCCACGCGAAAGAAACGGGCAGACTTTGTTGCTGCTATAAAAGAAATATTAACAAGAAGAACAAGAATAATAGGAACAATTCTTATGAACAAATTTTTTCTGAAATATATAATATGAAATATAATAATATGAAATATATAATATGGAAGAAACATTGAATAAAATCAAAAGCATGAATTTATATCTCAGAGTTTTTGTTTATGCAAATCCAAAATGTGCAAATCGAAAAATTTCAGAAGACTGATTTATGATATGAATAGATAATACTACATACTACAACTGAGATCTAATGATTGGTGCTTTCTGTTTGTAATGTTTTATTCGGTTAGGAAGAGGTTTTTCATTGCAAATGGTTTCCCTCGAAATATTGCCTTTCTAACTGAGAAGTCGTAGTATGCAACTATATTGTGATTTGGTTCGTTCCAGGGCAGAAAGCAGAAGCACGCATAAAAGATATGGCTAAGCTCGTCGGTAATAGGGAGTGAGGACGTGATTCCTTCGTGAAAGCATCTTCTTTTAATTACAATTTTTTAAAAATGTGTAATAACAAAATTCAATGTTTTGAAAAAATTGGTCTGGATAAGCTCGTCGACAATAGGGAGTAAGGACGTGATTCCTTCGTGAACGCAACTTCTTTTAATTACAATTTTTTTTAAATTTATAATAACAAATTTCATTGTTCTGAACAAAATTGGTCATTCCCAAAATTTCATACTAATAAATGAAATGACGAACTAGGTGACATTGTAAACAATAGAGACCCAAAAATATTAAACGTTAAAGCAAACTTCAAACGGTGCATTGGCACGATATTCTAAAATATACAAAAAACAAAAAATGTAAAACTACTTCCCATCTGTTTTGTTTTTCCATTATTTTTGTAAATTTATTAATTAAATGAGTTTAAATGTAACTACACGGTCATCAAAATGCAAAGAAGCAGAATTAGCAGTTTTCACTTTTTGGTCTTTACAGAGAAAAGGGAGATTGTAAATCAGAATACCACAGAAAAGTGAACACTCGGTTACTGAAAATATTAAACGTGATATGAATACCGAATACAACAACTACACTTAGTAAAATTGCAAACGGCTTTCGGGTTCCACTACTGAACCTTCACACAAATCCAACTGGAATCTCTTCACCTGTTTGTAAAAACTAGGCTCGGTTGGGTGTTCAAAAAACAGAAACATTAACAGAAAATAATGAAAAATTCCTGTAAATTGCAAGCCAAAATTATAGCTATAAAAATTAAGAAGAAATACAGTTTCTGAAATGCAGACCCAAATGGAAAAAATAGTATTCAAATATTGTTCAATAACGACTTTGAACTTCATTATTTTGCGTTATGCAAAACCTTGAAGTTGAGAGTAAATAAGTCTATATTACGGATAGATGAATAGCTATATACGCTAAAGAGGTGACCATGAACAAAAGAGGACAAACTCCTCCTTTTTTCCGATACAAACGGAAGAACAAAATGATTAAGTCATTAGCCACAAGGCTTAGAGTAAAATAATTGTAAACAGAAAGATATCATATGGGGAATGTTGTTACCAATTCTTAGACACCAAGTTTGACTTATATTCTCTTGTGATCCATATTTTAGTAGATTCTCTCGTTACTATTTTTTAATAGCTTTAAATTTCTGAATAGTCTGTGATATTTTACCTTCGCAGAGCAGCCAACGAATGTGAAGTTAAGGGCTGAATACAATCAAAGCCTCGCTTGCTTCGCTTTCCTCGCTTCGCTTGAAGCAAAATTTTTGAGTTACAATGAAAGCTTTGCTTCAAAAGTCAAGGCAACAGTGCTGAAGGCAACAGTCGTCCTTCATAATTTTGTGAAGATGAGCGACGGTTCTTATTGCCCCCCCGATTACTCACATTCTCTGGTTGGCGAGAATGTAGTAAATGGTTTATGGAGGCAAACCACAGAACCTCTGCCACGGACTCGTCGTGCTACTTCCAATAATGCTACTAGACAGCCGTTTCAATTAATTATTTTTAAAACTAAACTAAAACAAAACTATGGCAAGGCAGTGCAGTGGTGAATCCTAACAAAAATTGACGAAAATTTCCAAGATTTCATTCAACCACCTATTGCTTTTCCAAATGTTCATTTACTTTTTGACTGCATATGTTTACCAAGTGCAATTTAATGGAATCTTGGACATCTTCGTCAACTTTGCACAGAATTGTTTGAAGGTATTTATAAAATGGGTCATTCCTTGACCCAGTCGCAATTTTTTCGCGGACTATTGTGTTCACTGTGCCGCATAGCTCGTTGAATTGCTCCTGTGATTCTTCAATGAGCTTTCTTTTGGAACTCTTTGATGCGGCAGATGAACTCCGCTCCTCGTTTGGTGTGAAGTTTGGTGAGACTGGCTCAAAAAAAGGACTGTTTATCTCTTCCAGTTCGCTGCAGTTGCCCGACTCATCCAGTTGGATACTTGAAATAGTACTGAAAAATAATGACAATTAATTAACTATACCAAAAACAATTTTTCATAACGTACGGTCTGGGAGCGACATGGGTTCTCATAAAGTCCATTTGATCCATATAAGTCCATTTTTGAAAAATTTCTGCGGCGCCACTTCCAGAGGGAGAGTTCTCTTTCTTAAGTTCTTTCACAAAACGCTCCCTCAGAGTTTTCCAACGTCCCTGGCACTGAACAACTGAAAATATAAAAGAATGAAAACATTTATTACAACATTTGTTAACAACTTACCTGGAACATTGCAGGCTGCAGAAATGGATGCCCATGACTTCTCTCTTTTTAATTTATATGCATAATCCCGTTTATTAAAAATGCATGGATATTTTATTATTTCATTTAAAAGAATTTCCTCAAACGACATTGTTTTATTTCGCGGCTAATAATTAAGAAAACTCAACAAGAAAATAATTTGAATTCAAAAAAATTTGAATATCAATCAGACAAAACAGCTGTCTCTATCTGTCAAAGCCTCAGAAAAGTTGAAATTTCGCGAACTCGAAGCATGAAGCGAAGCGAAGCAAGCGAGGCAATCTTTCATTGTATTCGCCGCCATAAGACTACGTGTATTCAACTTAAACGTCAAAGCGAAGCAAGCAAGAAAGTTTTGATTGTAGTTCGCCCTTTAATTCTTGGAGAAAGAAGGGTGACTCAGAATAGAAAAAACAAGTGAACGTTTGTTCTTTAACTCACCTATTAGCGGACCAGTAACAGAAGCATAGTGAATGAACTTCTTATATTATCCGGACATTCCTTAACTGTTTTACAGATCGCTGAGTCGTAAATTCAGTGATAGCAGACACTTTATCTGGATCTGTACGAATATTGTCGTTCCCATCGATTTTGAACTTTACGAGGGACTTTTGTCTACATAAATTGTTAAGCCCGATAGTAAAACCGACAGATGTTTATAAAAGCTATCTAACTAGATCAGCAAGCCGTTTGGATATATGCACATTTCTGATCTCCATTTGGCGTTACATCGTCTGAGGCGCTTTGCATAAGCCGAAAGGCATCACTTTGTAGGTATTCAACGGCCTTCTTGGCACCGTAAAGACCAAATCTGAAGGTATCTGCTGAACGCATCTTTCAGGTCCAAACTGGTAATGAACTCTGCTTGAGGGAGCTTACTGAGAATCCCATTAATATTAGGTAACGGATATACATCCGGATATACAGCCTTCTCGGCACCGTAAAGACCAAATCTAAAGGTATCTGCTGAAGGCATCTTTCAGATCCAAACTGGTAATGAACTCTGCTTGAGGGAGCTTACTGAGAATCCCATTAATATTAGATAACGGATATACATCCTTGCAGGTGACTACACTCAGTTTTCTACTGTCAAGGCACAATCTCACCTACCCGGTTTGCTAACGAGAACTATGGGAGAAGACCACGTGCTATCGAATTCCTCTATCACGCCCAGTTCCAGCATCATGTCAACTTCAGAGTTAATTATCTTCTCTATCGCGGGTGGCAATGCGGGTGCTGCTGTATAGCTTTGACATTTCCCACGTCGATTGAATAAGCTATCCGATTGGTCTTCTACAGTCTCTCCTTCGCAAATGAGGAGAAGAGATCTATAACTCCTAGCTTTCGCTTTGTCACATAACGAGCAATCTCCTACCCCGGCAAATTTGACCTTCCAGTTATAAATTACATAACCAACTTTGTCTGGACGAATAGTAAGATGGGATTGGCGTAAAAATGGATCTGTTTTATGGTCAGCCGAATTGATCCGGTTGGTCACCCTTTATACCGGAGGACATCACTCAATCTGCTCAATCGACTGTTATTGAATTGGCAGCGATTGTTGCGGAGATCAGTAAATAATTGTTCACAGATTATTTATTTCATAACATGACAAGCTGGAACAAATTTGGTGAGGTGCATACTATGTATATTCGACATAATCATATTTACACTCTTTATAGGGAAGTACTGGTAAAAGGAAGTATCGCGTCTTAATATTTGTCGCTCTCTGCCTTCTGCTCTAATTCGACAATTCACCATTTGGGCACCACCGTGGATTATACTACGAGACAAGAAACTGACGTGACAGGACAGGACAACTTGTGGTAGATTTGAACTGGGTTTTGGTTTGACACTTGTCAAAATACGCGATTCGTATCCACAGTCGTATTATTCGTTTATTTGTAACAAAAATTGAAAATAATTTGAACCGAGATCGGTGCGCAGCGTCGATTAATTAAAATTAAATAGGTGTAGGAGCCCAATGTGGGGCTGGAAATAAGCCATTGTGAACCCTGAAGGAAAAGTGTTCACTTGTGGCGATTGTTGTTGTATCGTTTGTGGACATTTGGTTTGAGTTGTGTTTTATTTGATTATAATATTATAATAATAATTTTGTTTTCTTGAAAGAAGGGGCTCAACTATGGGTGTGGACTTGGATAACAGATTAGGCTTCCTGGAGTAGGACTCTAAGCGACTCAAGTCGTTGGTGGCTGTTAATCCGACCAATTGGTTTTCTATTTTTTTTTTTTTTTTTTTTTTCTAGATATTGTTTTATACTTTCTTTGTTGTCAGAGTGTTAATTTTTGATGTATTTACAGGATTTCTTATTTTTGAGTGGTGGAAGCGAAGAGTGTCAGTGTTTCTGTGGCCAGCTCACGATTCTCGTTGACGTGAGAAAGGTTGGTGCAGGACGTGAACAAATTTCTGCTTATCCACGTCAGTTAGAAAGTCTGATTCGTCGTTCTGAAGCTCATGCAAAGCTTCGTTTAAGTAAAGAAGTTACCATCGAGGATGTGGATGTAGCTTGAAAGTAGATTTATCTGAAAAAAATAATATAGAATATATTAATTATGTAGATTGCATCATGAAGCACTGAAGCAGCCACAGATCCTTTATCCGGAAAAATTGATGGTGGAATTTTGACCACGGGTCTCTCTACAGCCACGCGAAAGAAACGGGCAGACTTTGTTGCTGCTATAAAAGAAATATTAACAAGAAGAACAAGAATAATAAGAACAATTCTTATGAACAATTTTTTTCTGAAATATATAATCTGAAATATAATAATATGAAATATATAATATGGAAGAAACATTGAATAAAATCAAAAGCATGAATTTATATCTCAGAGTTTTTGTTTATGCAAATCCAAA
The DNA here is from genome assembly GCA_947389925.1 of Coelopa pilipes. Lineage (NCBI taxonomy): Eukaryota > Metazoa > Arthropoda > Insecta > Diptera > Coelopidae > Coelopa > Coelopa pilipes. The sequence goes on along the minus strand of OX376698.1, from coordinate 27,846,585 downwards.
ATGTGCAAATCGAAAAATTTCAGAAGACTGATTTATGATATGAATAGATAATACTACATACTACAACTGAGATCTAATGATTGGTGCTTTCTGTTTGTAATGTTTTATTCGGTTAGGAAGAGGTTTTTCATTGCAAATGGTTTCCCTCGAAATATTGCCTTTCTAACTGAGAAGTCGTAGTATGCAACTATATTGTGATTTGGTTCGTTCCAGGGCAGAAAGCAGAAGCACGCATAAAAGATATGGCTAAGCTCGTCGGTAATAGGGAGTGAGGACGTGATTCCTTCGTGAAAGCATCTTCTTTTAATTACAATTTTTTAAAAATGTGTAATAACAAAATTCAATGTTTTGAAAAAATTGGTCTGGATAAGCTCGTCGACAATAGGGAGTAAGGACGTGATTCCTTCGTGAACGCAACTTCTTTTAATTACAATTTTTTTTAAATTTATAATAACAAATTTCATTGTTCTGAACAAAATTGGTCATTCCCAAAATTTCATACTAATAAATGAAATGACGAACTAGGTGACATTGTAAACAATAGAGACCCAAAAATATTAAACGTTAAAGCAAACTTCAAACGGTGCATTGGTGCATTGGCACGATATTCTAAAATATACAAAAAACAAAAAATGTAAAACTACTTCCCATCTGTTTTGTTTTTCCATTTCTGTTTTGATTTCTGTTCGCTGTTCGAATTGTGTTCGCTGTCGTGCTTGTAATATATTATTTATTTTACATTTATACATATTCAAAAATCATTTTTTTCTTGTACCATGCTAAAATGTTATTGAACTTTGTACCTTTTTGTTAAAAATGTTGGTTATTTTTGTAAGTTCATTATGTAAATGAATTTAAACGTAACTACACTGTCATCAAAATGCAAAGAAGCAGAAATAGCAGTTTTCATATTTTTGTCTTTACGGAGAAAAGGAGATTGTAAATCAGTATAGTACAGAAAAGTGAACACTCGGTTACTGAAAATATTAAACGTGATATGAATACCGAATACAACAACTACACTTAGTAAAATTGGAAACGGCTTTCGGGTTCCACTACTGAACCTTCACACAAATCCAACTGGAATCTCTTCACCTGTTTGTAAAAACTAGACTCGGTTGGGTTATCAAAAAACAGGAACATTAACAGAAAATAATGAAAAATTCCTGTAAATTGCAAGCCAAAAATATAGATATAAAAATTAAGAAGAAATACAGTTTCTGAAATGCAGACCCAAAAGGAAAAAATAATATTCAAATATTGTTCAATAACGACTTTGAACTTCATTATTTTGCGTTATGCAAAACCTTGAAGTTGAGAGTAAATAAGTCTATATTACGGATAGATGAATAGCTATATACGCTAAAGAGGTGACCATGAACAAAAGAGAAACTCCTCGTTTTTCCGATACAAACGAAGGAACATAATGATTAAGTCATTAGCCACAAGGCTTAGAGTAAAATAATTGTAAACAGAAAGATCATATGGGGAATGTTGTTACAAATTCTTAGACACCAAGTTTGACTTATATTCTCTTGTGATCCATATTTTTGTAAATTCTCTCGTTACTATTTTTTAATAGCTTTAAATTTCTGAATAGTCTGTGATATTTTACCTTCGCAGAGCAGCCAACGAATGTGAAGTTAGTTCTTGTAGAAAGAAGGGTGACTCAGAATAGAAAAAATAAGTGAACGTTTGGTCTTTAACTCACCTGTTAGCGGACAACAGAAGCATAGTGAATGAACTTCTTATATTATCCGGACATTTCTTAACTGTTTTACAGATCGCTGAGTCGTAAATTCAGTGATAGCAGACACTTTATCTGGATCTGTACGAATATTGTCGTTCCCATCGATTTGGCCAAGATAGTGGACTTTACGAGGGACTTTTGTCTACATAAATTGTTAAGCCCGATAGTAAAACCGAAAGATGTTTCTAAAAGCTATCTAACTAGATCAGCAAGCCGTTTGGATATATGAACAGTTCTGATCTCCATTTGGCGTAACATCGTCTGAGGCGCTTTGCATAAGCCGAAAGGCATCACTTTGTAGGTATTCAATGGCCTGTTTGGCACCGTAAAGACCAAATCTGAAGGTATCTGCTGAAGGCATCTTTCAGGTCCAAACTGTTATGAACTCTGCTTGAGGGAGCGTACTGAGAATCCCATTAATATTAGGTAATATCAATGGGACTGGAAAAAAGCCATTGTGAACCCTGAAGGAAATGTGTTCACTTGTGGCGATTGTTGTTGTATCGTTTGTGGACATTTGGTTTGAGTTGTGTTTTATTTGATTATAATATTATAATAAAAATTTTGTTTTCTCTTGTTTTCTTGAAAGAAGCGGCTCAACTATGGGAGTGGACTTCGACAACGAATTATCTTCTCTATCGCGGGTGGCAATGCGAGTGCTGCTGACATTTCCCACGTCGATTGAATAAGCTATCCGATTGGTCTTTTACAGTCTCTCCTTCGCAAATGAGGAGAAGAGATCTATGACTTCTAGTTTTCACTTTGTCACATAACGAGCAATCTCCTACCCCGCAAATTTGACCTTCCAGTTATAAATTACATAACCAACTTTGTCTGGACGAATAGTAAGATGGGATTGGCGTAATAATGGATCTGTGTTATGGTCAGCCGAATTGATCCGGTTGGTCACCCTTTATACCGGAGGAAATCACTCAATCTGCTCAATCGACTGTTATTGAATTGGCAACGATTGTTGCGGAGATCAGTAAATAATTGTTCACAGATTATTTATTTCATAACATGACAGGCTGGAACAAATTTGGTGAGGTGCATACTATGTATATTGACGTAATCATATTTACACTCTTTATAGGGAAGTACTGGTAAAAGGAAGTATCGCGTCTTAATATTTGTAGCTCTCTGCCTTCTGCTCTAATTCGACAAGCCACCATTTGGGCACCACCGTGGATTATACTAGTAGACAAGAAACTGACGTAACAGGACTACAACTTGTGGTAGATATGAACTGGGTTTTGGTTTGACATTTGTCAAAATAGGCGATTCGTATCCACAGTCGTATTATTCGTTTATTTGTAACAAAAATTAAAAATAATTCTAACCGCGATCGGTGCGCAGCGTCGATTAATTAAAATTAAATATGTGAAGGAGCCCGCGGTAACGTAGCGCCCAATGTGGGGCTGGAAATAAGCCATTGTGAACCCTGAAGGAAAAGTGTTCACTTGTGGCGATTGTTGTTGTATCGTTTGTGGACATTTGGTTTGAGTTGTGTTTTATTTGATTATAATATTATAATAATAATTTTGTTTTCTGGAAAGAAGGGGCTCAACTATGGGTGTAGACTTGGATAACAGATTAGGCTTCCTGGAGTAGGACTCGAAGCGACTCAAGTCGTTGGTGGCTGTTAATCCGACCAATTGGTTTTTTTTTTTTTTTTTTTTTTTTTTTTTCTAGATATTCTTTTATACTTTCTTTGTTGTCAGAGTGTTAATTTTTGATGTATTTACAGGATTCCTTATTTTTGAGTGGTGGAAGCGAAGAGTGTCAGTGTTTCTGTGGCCAGCTCACGATTCTCGTTGACGTGAGAAAGGTTGGTGCAGGACGTGGACAAATTTCTGCTTATCCGTGTCAGTTAGAAAGCCTGATTCGTCGTTCTGAAGCCAATGCAAAGCTTCGTTTAAGTAAAGAAGTTACCATCATGGATGAACAAAATAATATAGAATATATTAATTATAAAGATTACATCGAGAAGCACTGAAGCAGCCAGAGATCCTTTATCCGGAAAAATTGATGGTGGAATTTTGACCACGGGTCTCTCTACAGCCACAAAGCAAAAAGTATTGCAGTGGATTTTTAAATTTATATTCTGTAGTTTTAATCGAATTGAATAATATGGAAGAAACATTGAATAAATCAAAAGCATGCGTTTGTTTTTTGTGCAAATCCCAAATGTGCGAAAAATTTCAGAAGACTGATATGAATAGATACTACTACATACTACCACTGAGATAGTTCCAATGATTAGTGTTTTCTGTTTGTAATGTTTTACTCGGTTAGGAAGAGGTTTTTCATTGCAAATGGTTTACCTCGGAATGTTGCCTTTCTAACTGAGAAGTCGTAGTATGCAACTATATTGTAATTTGGTTCATTCCAGGGCAGGAAGCAGAAGCACGCATAAGCTCGTCGGTAATAGGGAGTGAGGACGTGATTCCTTCGTGAACGCAGGTTTTTTTAATTACAATTTTTTAAAAAAGTGTAATAAGAAACTTCATTGTTCAATATTGGCCAATTTGGTCATTCCAAAAATTGCATACTAATAAATGAAATGATGAACTAGGTGTCATTGTAAACAATAGAGACCCAAAAATATTAAACGTTAAAGCAAACTTCAAACGGTGCATTGGTGCATTGGCACGATATTCTAAAATATACAAAAAAAAAAACAAAATTTAAAACTATTTCCCATCTGTTTTGTTTTTCCATTTCTGTTTTGATTTCTGTTCGCTGTTCGAATTGTGTTCGCTGTCGTGCTTGTAATATATTATTTATTTTACATTTATACATATTCAAAAATCCTTTTTTTCTTGTACCATGCTAAAATGTTATTGAACTTTGTACCTTTTTGTTAAAAATTTTGGTTATTTTTGTAAGTTCATTATGTAAATGAATTTAAACGTAACTACACTGTCATCAAAATGCAAAGAAGCAGAAATAGCAGTTTTCATATTATTGTCTTTACGGAGAAAAGGAGATTGTAAATCAGTATAGTACAGAAAAGTGAACACTCGGTTACTGAAAATATTAAACGTGATATGAATACCGAATACAAAAACTACACTTAGTAAAATTGGAAACGGCTTTCGGGTTCCACTACTGAACCTTCACACAAATCCAACTGGAATCTCTTCACCTGTTTGTAAAAACTAGGCTCGGTTGGGTGTACAAAAAACAGGAACATTAACAGAAAATAATGAAAAATTCCTGTAAATTGCAAGCCAAAATTATAGATATAAAAATTAAGAAGAAATACAGTTTCTGAAATGCAGACCCAAAAGGAAAAAATAATATTCAAATATTGTTCAATAACGACTTTGAACTTCATTATTTTGCGTTATGCAAAACCTTGAAGTTGAGAGTAAATAAGTCTATATTACGGATAGATGAATAGCTATATACGCTAAAGAGGTGACCATGAACAAAAGAGAAACTCCTCCTTTTTTCCGATACAAACGGAGGAACATAATGATTAAGTCATTAGCCACAAGGCTTAGAGTAAAATAATTGTAAACAGAAAGATATCATATGGGGAATGTTGTTACCAATTCTTAGACACCAAGTTTGACTTATATTCTCTTGTGATCCATATTTTAGTAGATTCTCTCGTTACTATCTTTTAAAAGCTTTAAATTTCTGAATAGTCTGTGATATTTTACCTTCGCAGAGCAGCCAACGAATGTGAGAATAGAAAAAATAAGTGAACGTTTGTTCTTTAACTCACCTGTTAGCGGACAACAGAAGCATAGTGAATGAACTTCTTATATTATCCGGACATTCCTTAACTGTTTTACAGATCGCTGAGTCGTAAATTCAGTGATAGCAGACACTTTATATGGATCTGTACGAATATTGTCGTTCCCATCGATTTTGAACTTTACGAGGGACTTTTGTCTACATAAATTGTTAAGCCCGATAGTAAAACCGACAGATGTTTCTAAAAGCTATCTAACTAGATCAGCAAGCCGTTTGGATATATGAACATTTCTGATCTCCATTTGGCGTAACATCGTCTGAGGCGCTTTGCATAAGCCGAAAGGCATCACTTTGTAGGTATTCAATGGCCTGTTTGGCACCGTAAAGACCAAATCTGAAGGTATCTGCTGAAGGCATCTTTCAGGTCCAAACTGGTAATGAACTCTGCTTGAGGGAGCGTACTGAGAATCCCATTAATATTAGGTAATATCAATGGGACTGGAAAAAAGCCATTGTGAACCCTGAAGGAAATGTGTTCACTTGTGGCGATTGTTGTTGTATCGTTTGTGGACATTTGGTTTGAGTTGTGTTTTATTTGATTATAATATTATAATAAAAATTTTGTTTTCTCTTGTTTTCTTGAAAGAAGCGGCTCAACTATGGGAGTGGACTTCGACAACGAATTATCTTCTCTATCGCGGGTGGCAATGCGGGTGCTGCTGAATAGCTTTGACATTTCCCACGTCGATTGAATAAGCTATCCGATTGGTCTTCTACAGTCTCTCCTTCGCAAATGAGGAGAAGAGATCTATGACTTCTAGTTTTCGCTTTGTCACATAACGAGCAATCTCCTACCTCGCAAATTTGACCTTCCAGTTATAAATTACATAACCAACTTTGTCTGGACGAAGAGTAAGATGGGATTGGCGTAAAAATGGATCTGTGTTATGGTCAGCCGAATTGATCCGGTTGGTCACCCTTTATACCGGAGGACATCACTCAATCTGCTCAATCGACTGTTATTGAATTGGCAGCGATTGTTGCGGAGATCAGTAAATAATTGTTCACAGATTATTTATTTCATAACATGACATGCTGGAACAAATTTGGTGAGGTGCATACTATGTATATTGACGTAATCATATTTACACTCTTTATAGGGAAGTACTGGTAAAAGGAAGTATCGCGTCTTAATATTTGTAGCTCTCTGCCTTCTGCTCTAATTCGACAATCCACCATTTGGGCACCACCGTGGATTATACTACTAGACAAGAAACTGACGTGACAGGACTACAACTTGTGGTAGATATGAACTGGGTTTTGGTTTGACACTTGTCAAAATACGCGATTCGTATCCACAGTCGTATTATTCGTATATTTGTAACAAAAATTGGAAATAATTCTAACCGCGATCGGTGCGCAGCGTCGATTAATTAAAACTAAATAGGTGAAGGAGCCCGCGATAACGTGGCGCCCAATGTGGGGCCATTGTGAACCCTGAAGGAAAAGTGTTCACTTGTGGCGATTGTTGTTGTATCGTTTGTGGACATTTGGTTTGAGTTGTGTTTTATTTGATTATAATATTATAATAAAAATTATGTTTTCTCTTGTTTTCTTGAAAGAAGCGGCTCAACTATGGGAGTGGACTTGGACAACGGATTAGGCTTCCTGGAGTAGGACTCGCAGCGACGCAAGTCGTTGGTGGTTGTTAATCCGACCAATTGGTTTTCTTTTTGTTTTTTTTTTTTTTCTAGATATTGTTTTATACTTTCTTTGTTGTCAGAGTGTTAATTTTGGATGTATTTACAGGATTCCTTATTTTTGAGTGGTGGAAGCGAAGAGTGTCGGTGTTTCTGTGGCCACCTCACGATTCTCGTTAACGTGAGAATGGTTGGTGCAGGACGTGGACAAATTTCTGCTTCTCCGCGTCAGTTAGAAAGTCTGATTCGTCGTTCTGAAGCCCATGCAAAGCTTCGTTTAAGTAAAGAAGTTACCATCGAGGATGTGGACGATGCTTGAAAGTAGATTTATCTGAAAAAATAATATAGAATATATTAATTATAAAGATTACATCGAGAAGCACTGAAGCAGCCAGAGATCCTTTATCCCGAAAAATTGATGGTGGAATTTTGACCACGGGTCTCTCTACAGCCACAAAGAAAAAGTATTGCAGTGGATTTTTAAATTTATATTCTGTAGTATTCATCGAATTGAATAATATGGAAGAAACATCGAATAAAACCAAAAAGATGAGTTTTTTTTTTTTTTTTGCAAATCCAAAAATTTCTGAAAACTGTTAGGAAGAGGTTTTTCATTGCAAATGGTTTCCCTCGGAATGTTGCCTTTCTAACTGAGAAGTCGTAGTATGCAACTATATTGTGATTTGGTTCGTTCCAGGGCAGGAAGCAGAAGCACGCATAAGCTCGTCGATAATAGGGAGTGGGGACGTGATTCCTTCGTGAACGCAGGTTCTTTTAATTACAATTTTTTAAAAACGTGTAATAAGAAACTTCATTGTTCAATATTGGCCAATTTGGTCATTCCAAAAATTGCATACTAATAAATGAAATGATGAACTAGGTGGCATTGTAAACAATAGAGACCTGTTAGCGGACCATTAACAGAAGCATAGTGAATGGACTTCTTATATTATCCGGACTGTTTTAACTGTTTTACAGATCGCTGAGTTGTAAATTCAGTGATAGCAGACACTTTATATGGATCTGTACGAATATTGTCGTTCCCATCGATTTGGCCAAGATAGTGGACTTTACGAGGGACTTTTGTCTACATAAATTGTTAAACCCGATAGTAAAACCGACAGATGTTTATAAAAGCTATCTAACTAGATCAGCAAGCCGTTTGGATATATGAACATTTCTGATCTCCATTTAGCGTAACATCGTCTGAGGCGCTTTGCATAAGCCGAAAGGCATCACTTTGTAGGTATTCAACGGCCTTCTTGGCACCGTAAAGACCAAATCTGAAGGTATCAGCTGAAGTCATCTTTCAGGTTCAAAGTGGTAATGAACTCTGCTTGAGGGAGCTTACGGAGAATCCCAATAATATTAGGTAACGGATATACATCCGGATATACGGCCTTCTCGGCACCGTAAAGACCAAATCTAAAGGTATCTGCTGAAGGCATCTTTCAGGTTCAAACTGGTAATGAACTCTGCTTGAGGGAGCGTACTGAGAATCCCATTAATATTAGGTAACGAATATACATCCGGATATACGGCCTTCGCGGCACGGTAAAGACCAAATCTAAAGGTATCTGCTGAAGGCATCTTTCAGGTCCAAACTGGAAATGAACTCAGCTTGAGAGAGCTTACTGAGAATCCCATTAATATTAGGTAACGGATATACATCCTTGCAGGTGACTACACTCAGTTTTCTACTGTCAAGGCCCAATCTCACTTACCCGTATTGCTAACGAGAACTGTGGGAGAAGACCACGTGCTATCAGATTCCTCTATCACGCCCAGTTCTAGCATCCTGTCAACTTCAGAGTAAATTATCTTCTCTCTCGCGGGTGACAATGCGGGTGCTGCTGTATAGCTTTGACATTTCCCACGTCGATTGAATAAGCTATCCGGTTGGTCATCTACAGTCTCTCCTTCGCAAATGAGGAGAAGAGATCTATGACTTCTAGCTTTCGCTTTGTCACATAACGAGCAATCTCCTACCCCGCAAATTTGACCTTCCAGTTATAAATTACATAACCAACTTTGTCTGGACGAATAGTAAGATGGGATTGGCGTAATAATGGATCTGTGTTATGGTCAGCCGAATTGATCCGGTTGGTCACCCTTTATACCGGAGGACATCACTCAATCTGCTCAATCGACTGTTATTGAATTGGCAGCGATTGTTGCGGAGATCAGTAAATAATTGTTCACAGATTATTTATTTCATAACATGACAGGCTGGAACAAATTTGGTGAGGTGCATACTATGTATGTTCGACGTAATCATATTTACACTCTTTATAGGGAAGTACTGGTAAAAGGAAGTATCGCGTCTTAATATTTGTCGCTCTCTGCCTTCTGCTCTAATTCGCTAATCCACCATTTGGGCACCACCGTGGATTATACTACGAGACAAGAAACTGACGTGACAGGACAGGACAACTTGTGGTAGATTTGAACTGGGTTTTGGTTTGACACTTGTCAAAATACGCGATTCGTATCCACAGTCGTATTATTCGTTTATTTGTAACAAAAATTGAAATTATTCTTTTATACTTTCTTTGTTGTCAGAGTGTAAATTTTGAATGTATTTACAGGATTCCTTATTTTTGAGTGGTGGAAGCGATGTGTGTCGGTGTTTCTGTGGCCAGCTCACGATTCTCGTTGACGTGAGAAAGATTGGTGCAGGACGTGGACAAATTTCTGCTTATCCGTGTCAGTTAGAAAGCCTGATTCGTCGTTCTGAAGCCAATGCAAAGCTTCGTTTAAGTAAAGAAGTTACCATCATGGATGAACAAAATAATATAGAATATATTAATTATAAAGATTACATCGAGAAGCACTGAAGCAGCCAGAGATCCTTTATCCGGAAAAATTGATGGTGGAATTTTGACCACGGGTCTCTCTACAGCCACAAAGCAAAAAGTATTGCAGTGGATTTTTAAATTTATATTCTGTAGTTTTAATCGAATTGAATAATATGGAAGAAACATTGAATAAATCAAAAGCATGCGTTTGTTTTTTGTGCAAATCCCAAATGTGCGAAAAATTTCAGAAGACTGATATGAATAGATACTACTACATACTACCACTGAGATAGTTCCAATGATTAGTGTTTTCTGTTTGTAATGTTTTACTCGGTTAGGAAGAAGTTTTTCATTGCAAATGGTTTCCCTCGGAATGTTGCTTTTCTAACTGAGAAGTCGTAGTATGCAACTATATTGTGATTTGGTTGGTTCCAGGGCAGGAGGCAGAAGCACGCATAAGCTCTCCGGTAATATGGAGTGAGGACATGATTCCTTTGTGAACGCAGGTTCTTTTAATTACAATTTTTTAAAAAAGTGTGATAAGAAACTTCATTGTTCAATGTTGGCCAATTTGGTCATTCCAAAAATTTCATACTAATAAATGAAATGATGAACTAGGTGACATTGTAAACAATAGAGACCCAAAAATATTAAACGTTAAAGCAAACTTCAAACGGTGCATTGGTGCATTGGCACGATATTCTAAAATATACAAAAAACAAAAAATGTAAAACTATTTCCCTTCTGTTTTGTTTTTCCACTTCTGTTTTGATTTCTGTTCGCTGTCGTGCTTGTAATATATTATTTATTTTACATTTATACATATTGAAAAACCCTTTTTCTTGTATCATTCTAAAATGTTATTGTACTTTGTACCTTTTGGTACAAAATTTTGGTTATTTTTGTAAATTTATTAATTAAATGAGTTTAAATGTAACTACACGGTCATCAAAATGCAAAGAAGCAGAATTAGCAGTTTTCACTTTTTGGTCTTTACGGAGAAAAGGGAGATTGTAAATCAGAATACCACAAAAAAGTGAACACACGGTTACTGAAAATATTAAACGTGATATGAATACCGAATACAACAACTACACTTAGTAAAATTGGAAACGGTTTTCGGGTTCCACTACTGAACCTTCACACAAATCCAACTGGAATCTCTTCACCTGTTTGTAAAAACTAGACTCGGTTGGGTTATCAAAAAACAGAAACATTAACAGAAAATAATGAAAAATTCCTGTAAATTGCAAGCCAAAATGATAGATATAAAAATTAAGAAGAAATACAGTTTCTGAAATGCAGACTCAAAAGGAAAAAATAGTATTCAAATATTGTTCAATAACGACTTTGAACTTAATTATTTTGCGTTATGCAAAACCTTGAAGTTGAGAGTAAATAAGTCTATATTACGGATAGATGAATAGCTATATACGCTAAAGAGGTGACCATGAAGAAAAGTGAAACTCCTCCTTTATTCTTTATACAAACGGAAGAACAAAATGATTAAGTCATTAGCCACATGGCTTAGAGTAAAATAATTGTAAACAGAAAGATATCATATGGGGAATGTTGTTACCAATTCTTAGACACCAAATTTTTACTTATATTCTCTTGTGACCCATATTTTAGTAGATTCCTCGTTACTATTTTTTAATAGTTTTAAATTTCTGAATAGTCTGTGATATTTTACCTTCGCAGAGCAGCCAACGAACGTGAAGTTAGTTCTCGGAGATAGAAGAGTGAATCAGAATAGAAAAAACAGTATAAATTCTTAATTATGTTTGATTTTAAAAGAAATATATCTAGTTAGTAAAAAATATACATTGAGTCACCGAATTATAATCACGGTTCAACGTGACTAAAAATGTACAAATTTTGAATAGTATTATAAAAACCAATCCACTGCATACACGGTGTATACATCTAATGTATTATCAAATTAGTGTTATATAAATGATTATTGAAATGAAACAGAAGCTTACATGACTTATATATTCTAGTTTTTCCGGTTAGATTATAATTTGGTTGCAATGAGGTGGTCAGGCATGTCTTTACCAGCTCAAATGCTGTTTAGTCTTCTTCGTTCCAAACAAGTGAACGTTTGTTCTTTAACTCACCTGTTAGCGGACCAGTAAAAGAAGCATAGTGAATGAACTTCTTATATTATCCGGACATTCCTTAACTGTTTTACAGATCTCTGAGTCGTAATTTCAGTGATAGCAGACACTTTATCTGGATCTGTACGAATATTGTCGTTCCCATCGATTTGGCCAAGATAGTGGACTTTACGAGGGACTTTTGTCTACATAAATTGTTAAACCCGATAGTAAAACCGACAGATGTTTATAAAAGCTATCTAACTAGATCAGCAAGCCGTTTGGATATATGAACATTTCTGATCTCCATTTGGCGTAACATCGTCTGAGGCGCTTTGCATAAGCCGAAAGGCATCACTTTGTAGGTATTCAACGGCCTTCTTGGCACCGTAAAGACCAAATCTGAAGGTATCAGCTGAAGTCATCTTTCAGGTCCAAAGTGGTAATGAACTCTGCTTGAGGGAGCTTACGGAGAATCCCATTAATATTAGGTAACGGATATACATCCGGATATACGGCCTTCTCGGCACCGTAAAGACCAAATCTAAAGGTATCTGCTGAAGGCATCTTTCAGGTCCAAACTGGTAATGAACTCTGCTTGAGAGAGCTTACTGAGAATCCCATTAATATTAGGTAACGGATACACATCCTTGCAGGTGACTACACTCAGTTTTCTACTGTCAAGGCCCAATCTCACCTACCCGGATTGCTAACGAGAACTGTGGGAGAAGACCACGTGCTATCGGATTCTTCTATCACGCCCAGTTCTAGCATCCTGTCAACTTCAGAGTAAATTAACTTCTCTATCGCGGGTGACAATGCGGGTGCTGCTGTAGCTTTGACGTTTCCCACGTCGATTGAATAAGCTATCCGGTTGGTCATCTACAGTCTCTCCTTCGCAAATGAGGAGAAGAGATCTATGACTACTAGCTTTCGCTTTGTCACATAACGAGCAATCTCCTACCCCGGCAAATTTGACCTTCCAGTTATAAATTACATAACCAACTTTGTCTGGACGAATAGTAAGATGGGATTGGCGTAAAAATGGATCTGTTTTATGGTCAGCCGAATTGATCCGGTTGGTCACCCTTTATATCGGAGGAAATCACTCAATCTTCTCAATCGACTGTTATTGAATTGACAGCGATTGTTGCGGAGATCAGTTCACAGATTATTTATTTCATAACATGACAGGCTGGAACAAATTTGGTGAGGTGCATACTATGTATATTCGACGTAATCATATTGACACTCTTTATAGGGAAGTACTGGTAAAAGGAAGTATCGCGTCTTAATATTTGTAGCTCTCTGCCTTCTGCTCCAATTCGCCAATCCACCATTTGGGCACCACCGTGGATTATACTACGAGACAAGAAACTGACGTGACAGGACTACAACTTGTGGTAGATATGAACTGGGTTTTGGTTTGACACTTGTCAAAATACGCGATTCGTACCCACAGTCGTATTACTCGTTTATTTGTAACAAAAATTGAAAATAATTCTAACCGCGATCGGTGCGAAGCGTCGATTAATTAAAATTAAATAGGTGAAGGAGCCCGCGGTAACGTTGCGCCCAATGTGGGGCCATTGTGAACCCTGAAGGTTCACTTGTGGCGATTGTTGTTGTATCGTTTGTGGACATTTGGTTTGAGTTGTGTTTTATTTGATCATAATATTATAATAAAAATTTTGTTTTCTCTTGTTTTCTTGAAAGAAGCGGCTCAACTATGGGAGTGGACTTGGACAACGGATTAGGCTTCCTGGAGTAGGACTCGCAGCGACGCAAGTCGTTGGTGGCTGTTAATCCGACCAATTGGTTTTCTTTTTGTTTTTTTTTTTTTTTTTTTTCTAGATATTGTTTTATACTTTCTTTGTTGTCAGAGTGTTAATTTTGGATGTATTTACAGGATTCCTTATTTTTTAGTGGTGGAAGCGAAGTGTGTCGGTGTTTCTGTGGCCATCTCACGATTCTCGTTGACGTGAGAAAGATTGGTGCAGGACGTGGACAAATTTCTGCTTATCCGTGTCAGTTAGAAAGCCTGATTCGTCGTTCTGAAGCCAATGCAAAGCTTCGTTTAAGTAAAGAAGTTACCATCAAGGATGAACAAAATAATATAGAATATATTAATTATAAAGATTACATCGAGAAGCACTGAAGCAGCCAGAGATCCTTTATCCGGAAAAATTGATGGTGGAACTTTGACCACGGGTCTCTCTACAGCCACAAAGCAAAAGGTATTGCAGTGGATTTTTAAATTTATATTCTGTAGTTTTAATCGAATTGAATAATATGGAAGAAACATTGAATAAATCAAAAGCTTGCGTTTGTTTTTTGTGCAAATCCCAAATGTGCGAAAAATTTCAGAAGACTGATATGAATAGATACTACTACATACTACCACTGAGATAGTTCCAATGATTAGTGTTTTCTGTTTGTAATGTTTTACTCGGTTAGAAAGAGGTTTTTCATTGCAAATGGTTTCCATCGGAATGTTGCCTTTCTAACTGAGAAGTCGTAGTATGCAACTATATTGTGATTTGGTTCGTTCCAGGGCAGGAGGCAGAAGCACGCATATGCTCGTCGGTAATATGGAGAGAGGACGTGATTCCTTTGTGAATGCAGGTTCTTTTAATTACAATTTTTTAAAAAAGTGTAATAAAAAACTTCATTGTTCATTGTTGGCCAATTTGGTCATTCCAAAAATTTCATACTAATAAATGAAATGATGAACTAGGTGACATTGTAAACAATAGAGACCCAAAAATATTAAACGTTAAAGCAAACTTCAAACGGTGCATTGGTGCATTGGCACGATATTCTAAAATATACAAAAAAAAAAAAATGTAAAACTATTTCCCATCTGTTTTGTTTTTCCACTTCTGTTTTGATTTCTGTTCGCTGTCGTGCTTGTAATATATTATTTATTTTACATTTATACATATTGAAAAATCCTTTTTTTCTTGTACCATGCTAAAATGTTATTGAACTTTGTACCTTTTGGTACAAAATTTTGGTTATTTTTGTAAATTTATTAATTAAATGAGTTTAAATGTAACTACACGGTCATCAAAATGCAAAGAAGCAGAATTAGCAGTTTTCACTTTTTGGTCTTTACGGAGAAAAGGAGATTGTAAATCAGTATAGTACAGAAAAGTGAACACTCGGTTACTGAAAATATTAAACGTGATATGAATACCGAATACAACAACTACACTTGGAAAATTGGAAACGGTTTTCGGGTTCCACTACTGAACCTTCACACAAATCCAACTGGAATCTCTTCACCTGTTTGTAAAAACTACCCTCGGTTGGGTTATCAAAAAACAGAAACATTAACAGAAAATAATGAAAAATTCCTGTAAATTGCAAGCCAAA
This sequence comes from Coelopa pilipes, assembly GCA_947389925.1. NCBI lineage: Eukaryota > Metazoa > Arthropoda > Insecta > Diptera > Coelopidae > Coelopa > Coelopa pilipes. The sequence continues at coordinate 27,831,152 of OX376698.1, read as the reverse complement.
ATTATAGATATAAAAATTAAAAAGAAATACAGTTTCTGAAATGCAGACCCAAAAGGAAAAAATAGTATTCAAATATTGTTCAATAACGACTTTGAACTTCATTATTTTGCGTTATGCAAAACCTTGAAGTTGAGAGTAAATAAGTCTATATTACGGATGGACTTATTTAGATATACGATAAAGAGGTGACCATGAAGAAAAGTGAAACTCCTCCTTTATTCTTTATACAAACGGAAGAACAAAATGATTAAGTCATTAGCCACATGGCTTAGAGTAAAATAATTGTAAACAGAAAGATATCATATGGGGAATGTTGTTACCAATTCTTAGACACCAAATTTTTACTTATATTCTCTTGTGACCCATATTTTAGTAGATTCCTCGTTACTATTTTTTAATAGTTTTAAATTTCTGAATAGTCTGTGATATTTTACCTTCGCAGAGCAGCCAACGAACGTGAAGTTAGTTCTCGGAGATAGAAGAGTGACTCAGAATAGAAAAAACAGTATAAATTCTTAATTATGTTTGATTTTAAAAGAAATATATCAAGTTAGTAAAAAATATACATTGAGTAACCGAATTATAATCACGGTTCAACGTGACTTAAAAAGGTACAAATTTTGAATAGTATTATAAAAACAAATCCACTGCATATACGGTGTATACATCTAATGTATTATCAAATTAGTGTTATATAAATGATTATTGAAATGAAACAGAAGCTTACATGACTTATATATTCTAGTTTTTCCGTTTAGATTATAATTTGGTTGCAGTGAGGTGGTCAGGCATGTCTTTAACAGCTCGAAAGCTGTTTAGCCTTCTTCGTTCCAAACAAGTGAACGTTTGTTCTTTAACTCACCTGTTAGCAGATCAGTAAAAGAAGCATAGTGAATGGACTTCTTATATTATCCGGACATTCCTTAACTGTTTTACAGATCTCTGAGTCGTAAATTCAGTGATAGCAGACACTTTATCTGGATCTGTACGAATATTGTCGTTCCCATCGATTTGGCCAAGATAGTGGACTTTACGAGGGACTTTTGTCTACATAAATTGTTAAACCCGATAGTAAAACCGACAGATGTTTATAAAAGCTATCTAACTAGATCAGCAAGCCGTTTGGATATATGAACATTTCTGATCTCCATTTAGCGTAACATCGTCTGAGGCGCTTTGCATAAGCCGAAAAGCATCACTTTGTAGGTATTCAACGGCCTTCTTGGCACCGTAAAGACCAAATCTGAAGGTATCAGCTGAAGTCATCTTTCAGGTTCAAAGTGGTAATGAACTCTGCTTGAGGGAGCTTACGGAGAATCCCAATAATATTAGGTAACGGATATACATCCGGATATACGGCCTTCTCGGCACCGTAAAGACCAAATCTAAAGGTATCTGCTGAAGGCATCTTTCAGGTCCAAAATGGTAATGAACTCTGCTTGAGAGAGCTTACTGAGAATCCCATTAATATTAGGTAACGGATATACATCCTTGCAGGTGACTACACTCAGTTTTCTACTGTCAAGGCCCAATCTCACTTACCCGTATTGCTAACGAGAACTGTGGGAGAAGACCACGTGCTATCAGATTCCTCTATCACGCCCAGTTCTAGCATCCTGTCAACTTCAGAGTAAATTATCTTCTCTCTCGCGGGTGACAATGCGGGTGCTGCTGTATAGCTTTGACATTTCCCACGTCGATTGAATAAGCTATCCGGTTGGTCATCTACAGTCTCTCCTTCGCAAATGAGGAGAAGAGATCTATGACTTCTAGCTTTCGCTTTGTCACATAACGAGCAATCTCCTACCCCGCAAATTTGACCTTCCAGTTATAAATTACATAACCAACTTTGTCTGGACGAATAGTAAGATGGGATTGGCGTAATAATGGATCTGTGTTATGGTCAGCCGAATTGATCCGGTTGGTCACCCTTTATACCGGAGGACATCACTCAATCTGCTCAATCGACTGTTATTGAATTGGCAGCGATTGTTGCGGAGATCAGTAAATAATTGTTCACAGATTATTTATTTCATAACATGACAGGCTGGAACAAATTTGGTGAGGTGCATACTATGTATGTTCGACGTAATCATATTTACACTCTTTATAGGGAAGTACTGGTAAAAGGAAGTATCGCGTCTTAATATTTGTCGCTCTCTGCCTTCTGCTCTAATTCGCTAATCCACCATTTGGGCACCACCGTGGATTATACTACGAGACAAGAAACTGACGTGACAGGACAGGACAACTTGTGGTAGATTTGAACTGGGTTTTGGTTTGACACTTGTCAAAATACGCGATTCGTATCCACAGTCGTATTATTCGTTTATTTGTAACAAAAATTGAAAATAATTCTAACCGCGATCGGTGCGCAGCGTCGATTAATTAAAATTAAATGGGTGAAGGAGCCCGCGGTAACGTGGCGCCCAATGTGGGGCTGGAAATAAACCATTCTGAACCCTGAAGGAAAAGTGTTCACCTGTGGCGATTGTTCTTGTATTGTTTGTGGACATTTGGTTTGAGTTGTGATTTATTTGATAATAATATTATAATAATAATTTTGTTTTCTTAAAAGAAGAGGCTCAACAATGGGAGTGGACTTGGACAACGGATTAGGCTTCCTGGAGGAGGACTCACAGCGACGCAAGTCGTTGGTGGCTGTTAATCCGACCAATTGATTTTCTTTTCCAATGATAAGTACTTTCTGTTTGTAATGGTTCACTCGGTTAGGAAGAGGTTTTTCATTGCAAATGGTTTACCTCGGAATGTTGCCTTTCTAACTGAGAAGTCGCAGTATGCAACTATATTGTAATTTGGTTCATTCCAGGGCAGGAAGCAGAAGCACGCATAAGCTCGTCGGTAATAGGGAGTGAGGACGTGATTCCTTCGTGAACGCAGGTTTTTTTAATTACAATTTTTTAAAAAAGTGTGATAAGAAACTTCATTGTTCAATATTGGCCAATTTGGTCATTCCAAAAATTGCATACTAATAAATGAAATGATGAACTAGGTGGCATTGTAAACAATAGAGACCTGTTAGCGGACCAGTAACAGAAGCATAGTGAATGGACTTCTTATATTATCCGGACATTCCTTAACTGTTTTACAGATCGCTGAGTCGTAAATTCAGTGATAGCAGACACTTTATCTGGATCTGTACGAATATTGTCGTTCCCATCGATTTGGCCAAGATAGTGGACTTTACGAGGGACTTTTGTCTACATCAATTGTTAAGCCCGATAGTAAAACCGACAGATGTTTATAAAAGCTATCTAACTAGATCAGCAAGCCGTTTGGATATATGAACATTTCTGATCTCCATTTGGCGTAACATCGTCTGAGGCGCTTTGCATAAACCGAAAGGCATCACTTTGTAGGTATTCAACGGCCTTCTCGGCACCGTAAAGACCAAATCTAAAGGATCTGCTGAAGACATCTTTCAGGTTCAAACTGGTAATGAACTCTGCTTGAGGAAGCTTACTGAGAATCCCATTAATATTAGGTAACGGATATACATCCGGATATACGGCCTTCTCGGCACGGTAAAGACCAAATCTAAAGGTATCTGCTGAAGGCATCTTTCAGGTCCAAACTGGTAATGAACTCAGCTTGAGGGAGCTTACTGAGAACCCCATTAATATTAGGTAACGGATATACATCCTTGCAGGTGACTACACTCAGTTTTCTACTGTCAAGGCCCAATCTTACCTACCCGGTTTGCTAACGAGTACTATGGGAGAAGACCACGTGCTATTGGATACCTCTATCACGCCCAGTTCTAGCATCCTGTCAACTTCAGAGTAAATTATCTTCTCTATCGCGGGTGACAATGCGGGTGCTGCTGAATAGCTTTGACATTTCCCACGTCGATTGAATAAGCTATCCGATTGGTCTTCTACAGTCTCTCCTTCGCAAATGAGGAGAAGAGATCTATGACTTCTAGTTTTCACTTTGTCACATAACGAGCAATCTCCTACCCCGGCAAATTTGACCTTTCAGTTATAAATTACATAACCAACTTTGTCTGGACGAATAGTAAGATGGGATTGGCGTAATAAAGGATCTATGTTATGGTCAGCCGAACTGATCCGGTTGGTCACCCTTTATATCGGAGGAAGTCACTCAATCTGCTCAATCGACTGTTATTGAATTAGCAGCGATTGTTGCGGAGATCAGTAAATAATTGTTCACAGATTATTTATTTCATAACATGACAGGCTGGAACAAATTTGGTGAGGTGCATACTATGTATATTGACGTAATCATATTTACACTCTTTATAGGGAAGTACTGGTAAAAGGAAGTATCGCGTCTTAATATTTGTCGCTCTCTGCCTTCTGCTCTAATTCGACAATCCACCATTTTGGCACCACCGTGGATTATACTACGAGACAAGAAACTGACGTGACAGGACAGGACAACTTGTGGTAGATTTGAACTGGGTTTTGGTTTGACACTTGTCAAAATACGCGATTCGCATCCACAGTCGTATTATTCGTTTATTTGTAACAAACATTTAAAATAATTCTAACCGCGATCGGTGCGCAACGTCGATTAATTAAAATTTAATAGGTGAAGGAGCACGCGGACCAGCGTGGGGCTGGAAATAAGCCATTGTGACCCCTGAAGGAAATGTGTTCACTTGTGGCGATTGTTGTTGTATCGTTTGTGGACATTTGGTTTGAGTAGTGTTTTATTTGATTATAATATTATAATAAAAATTATGTTTTCTCTTGTTTTCTTGAAAGAAGCGGCTCAACTATGGGAGTCGACTTGGACAACGGATTAGGCTTCCTGGAGTAGGACTCGCAGCGACGCAAGTCGTTGGTGGTTGTTAATCCGACCAATTGGTTTTCTTTTTGTTTTTTTTTTTTTCTAGATATTCTTTTATACTTTCTTTGTTGTCAGAGTGTTAATTTTTGATGTATTTACAGGATTTCTTATTTTTGAGTGGTGGAAGCGAAGAGTGTCGGTGTTTCTGTGGCCAGCTCACGATTCTCGTTAACGTGAGAAAGGTTGGTGCAGGACGTGGACAAATTTCTGCTTATCCGCGTCAGTTAGAAAGTCTGATTCGTCGTTCTGAAGCCCATGCAAAGCTTCGTTTAAGTAAAGATGTTACCATCGAGGTTGTGGACGATGCTTGAAAGTAGATTTATCTGAAAAAAATAATATTGAATAATATTTAGTTTTAATCGTATTGAATAATATGGAAGATACATTGAACAAAAGCAAAAGCATGTGTGTTTTTTTTTTTTTTTTTTTTTGTGCAAATCCAAAATGTGCAAATCGAAAAATTTCAGAAGACTGATATGAATAGATGCTACTACATACTACCACTGAGATAGTTCCAATGATTAGTGCTTTCGGTTTGTAATGTTTTACTCGGGTAGGAAGAGGTTTTTCATTGCAAATGGTTTCCCTCGGAATGTTGCTACACGGTCATCAAAATGCAACGAAGCAGAAATAGCAGTTTTCACATTTTGGTCTTTACGGAGAATAGGGAGATTGTAAATCAGTACACCACAGAAAAGTGAACACTCGGTTACTGAAAATATTAAACGTGATATGAATACCGAATACAACAACTACACTTAGTAAAATTGCAAACGGCTTTTGGGTTCCACTACTGAACCTTCACACAAATCCAACTGGAATCTCTTCACCTGTTTGTAAAAACTAGGCTCGGTTGGGTGTTCAAAAAACAGGAACATTAACAGAAAATAATGAAAAATTCCTGTAAATTGCAAACCAAAATTATAGATATAAAAATTAAGAAGAAATATAGTTTCTGAAATGCAGACCCAAAAAGAAAAAATAGTATTCAAATATTGTTCAATAACGACTTTGAACTTCATTATTTTGCGGTAAGAAAAACCTTGAAGTTGAGAGTAAATAAGTCTATATTACGGATAGATGAATAGCTATATACGCTAAAGAGGTGACCATGAACAAAAGTGAAACTCCTCCTTTTTTCCAATACAAACGCAAGAACAAAATGATTAAGTCATTAGCCACAGGGCTTAGAGTAAAATAATTGTAAACAGAAAGATATCATATGGGGAATGTTGTTACCAATACTTAGACACTAAGTTTGACTTATATTCTCTTGTGACCCATATTTTAGTAGATTCCTCGTTACTATTTTTTAATAGTTTTAAATTTCTGAATAGTCTGTGATATTTTACCTTCGCAGAGCAGCCAACGAACGTGAAGTTAGTTCTCGGAGATAGAAGAGTGACTCAGAATAGAAAAAACAGTATAAAATTCTTAATTACGTTTGATTTTAAAAGAAATATATCAAGTTAGGAAGAAAAAGACATTGAGTCACCGAATTATAATCACGGTTCAACGTGACTAAAAGTGTACAAATTTTGAATAGTATTATAAAAACAAATCGCACTGCATACACGGTGTATATCTCTAATGTATTATCAAATTAGTGTTATATAAATGATTATTGAAATGAAACAGAAGCTTACATGACATATATATTCTAGTTTTTCCGTTTAGATTATAATTTGGTTGCAGTGAGGTGGTCAGGCATGTCTTTAACAGCTCGAAAGCTGTTTAGCCTTCTTCGTTCCAAACAAGTGAACGTTTGTTCTTTAACTCACCTGTTAGCAGATCAGTAACAGAAGCATAGTGAATGGACTTCTTATATTATCCGGACATTCCTTAACTGTTTTACAGATCGCTGAGTCGTAAATTCAGTGATAGCAGACACTTTATCTGGATCTGTACGAATATTGTCGTTCCCATCGATTTGGCCAAGATAGTGGACTTTACGAGGGACTTTTGTCTACATAAATTGTTAAGCCCGATAGTAAAACCGACAGATGTTTATTAAAGCTATCTAACTAGATCAGAAAGCCGTTTGGATATATGAACATTTCTAATCTCCATTTGGCGTAACATCGTCTGAGGCGCTTTGCATAAGCCGAAAGGCATCACTTTGTAGGTATTCAATGTCCTTCTTGGCACCGTAAAGACCAAATCTGAAGGTATCTGCTGAAGGCATCTTTCAGGTCCAAACTGGTAATGAACTCTGCTTGAGGGAGCATATTGAGAATCCCATTAATATTAGGTAATATTAATGGGACTGGAAATAAGCCATTGTGAACCCTGAAGGAAATGTGTTCACTTGTGGCGATTGTTGTTGTATCGTTTGTGGACATTTGGTTTGAGTTGTGTTTTATTTGATTATAATATTATAATAAAAATTATGTTTTCTCTTGTTTTCTTGAAAGAAGCGGCTCAACTATGGGAGTGGACTTCGACAACGAATTATCTTCTCTATCGCGGGTGGCAATGCGGGTGCTGCTGAATAGCTTTGACATTTCCCACGTCGATTGAATAAGCTATCCGATTGGTCTTCTACAGTCTCTCCTTCGCAAATGAGGAGAAGAGATCTATGACTTCTAGTTTTCGCTTTGTCACATAACGAGCAATCTCCTACCCCGCAAATTTGACCTTCCAGTTATAAATTACATAACCAACTTTGTCTGGACGAATAGTAAGATGGGATTGGCGTAATAATGGATCTGTGTTATGGTCAGCCGAATTGATCCGGTTGGTCACCCTTTATACCGGAGGACATCACTCAATCTGCTCAATCGACTGTTATTGAATTGGCAGCGATTGTTGCGGAGATCAGTAAATAATTGTTCACAGATTATTTATTTCATAACATGACAGGCTGTAACAAATTTGGTGAGGTGCATACTATGTATATTGACGTAATCATATTTAATCATGTCGCTCTCTGCCTTCTGCTCTAATTCGACAATCCACCATTTGGGCACCACCGTGGATTATACTAGTAGACAAGAAACTGACGTGACAGGACTACAACTTGTGGTAGATTTGAACTGGGTTTTGGTTTGACACTTGTCAAAATACGCGATTCGTATCCACAGTTATATTATTCGTTTATTTGTAACAAAAATTGAAAATAATTCTAACCGCGATCGGTGCGCAGCGTCGATTAATTAAAATTAAATAGGTGAAGGAGCCCGCGGTAACGTGGCGCCCAATGTGGGGCTGGAAATAAGCCATTGTGAACCCTGAAGGAAAAGTGTTCACTTGTGGCGATTGTTGTTTTATCGTTTGTGGACATTTGTTTTGAGTTGTGTTTTATTTGATTATAATATTATAATAAAAATTTTGTTTCCTCTTGTTTTCTTGAAAGAAGCGGCTCAACTATGGGAGTGGACTTGGACAACGGATTAGGCTTCCTGGAGTAGGACTCGCAGCGACGCAAGTCGTTGGTGGCTGTTAATCCGACCAATTGGTTTTCTTTTTATTTTATTTATTTATTTTTTTTTTTTCTAGATATTGTTTTATACTTTCTTTATTGTCAGAGTGTTAATTTTGGATGTATTTACAGGATTCCTTATTTTTGAGTGGTGGAAGCGAAGAGTGTCGGTGTTTCTGTGGCCACCTCACGATTCTCGTTAACGTGAGAAAGGTTGGTGCAGGACGTGGACAAATTTCTGCTTATCCGCGTCAGTTAGAAAGTCTGATTCGTCGTTCTGAAGCCCATGCAAAGCTTCGTTTAAGTAAAGAAGTTACCATCGAGGATGTGGACCATGCTTGAAAGTAGATTTATCTGAAAAAAATAATATAGAATATATTAATTATAAAGATTACATCGAGAAGCACTGAAGCAGCCAGAGATCCTTTATCCCGAAAAATTGATGGTGAAATTTTGACCACGGGACTCTCTACAGCCACAAAGAAAAAGTATTGCAGTGGATTTTTAAATTTATATTCTGTAGTATTCATGGAATTGAATAATATGGAAGAAACATCGAATAAAACCAAAAAGATGAGTTTTTTTTTTTTGCAAATCCAAAAATTTCAGAAAACTGTTAGGAAGAAACTGAAGATGTTTTTCATTGCAAATGGTTTCCCTCGGAATGTTGCCTTTCTAACTGAGAAGTCGTAGTATGCAACTATATTGTGATTTGGTTCGTTCCAGGGCAGGAAGCAGAAGCACGCATAAGCTCGTCGGTAATAGGGAGTGAGGACGTGATTCCTTCGTGAACGCAGGTTTTTTTAATTACAATTTTTTAAAAAAGTGTAATAAGAAACTTCATTGTTCAATATTGGCCAATTTGGTCATTCCAAAAATTGCATACTAATAAATGAAATGATGAACTAGGTGACATTGTAAACAATAGAGACCTGTTAGCGGACCAGTAACAGAAGCATAGTGAATGGACTTCTTATATTATCCGGACTGTTTTAACTGTTTTACAGATCGCTGAGTCGTAAATTCAGTGATAGCAGACACTTTATCTGGATCTGTACGAATATTGTCGTTCCAATCGATTTGGCCAAGATAGTGGACTTTACGAGGGACTTTTGTCTACATCAATTGTTAAGCCCAATAGTAAAACCGACAGATGTTTATAAAAGCTATCTAACTAGATCAGCAAGCCGTTTGGATATATGCACATTTCTGATCTCCATTTGGCGTAACATCGTCTGAGGCGCTTTGCATAAGCCGAAAGGCATCACTTTGTAGGTATTCAATGGCCTGCTTGGCACCGTAAAGACCAAATCTGAAGGTATCTGCTGAAGGCATCTTTCAGGTCCAAACTGGTAATGAACTCTGCTTGAGGGAGCATATTGAGAATCCCATTAATATTAGGTAATATTAATGGGACTGGAAATAAGCCATTGTGAACCCTGAAGGAAATGTGTTCACTTGTGGCGATTGTTGTTGTATCGTTTGTGGACATTTGGTTTGAGTTGTGTTTTATTTGATTATAATATTATAATAAAAATTATGTTTTCTCTTGTTTTCTTGAAAGAAGCGGCTCAACTATGGGAGTGGACTTCGACAACGAATTATCTTCTCTATCGCGGGTGGCAATGCGGGTGCTGCTGAATAGCTTTGACATTTCCCACGTCGATTGAATAAGCTATCCGATTGGTCTTCTACAGTCTCTCCTTCGCAAATGAGGAGAAGAGATCTATGACTTCTAGTTTTCGCTTTGTCACATAACGAGCAATCTCCTACCCCGCAAATTTGACCTTCCAGTTATAAATTACATAACCAACTTTGTCTGGACGAATAGTAAGATGGGATTGGCGTAATAATGGATCTGTGTTATGGTCAGCCGAATTGATCCGGTTGGTCACCCTTTATACCGGAGGACATCACTCAATCTGCTCAATCGACTGTTATTGAATTGGCAGCGATTGTTGCGGAGATCAGTAAATAATTGTTCACAGATTATTTATTTCATAACATGACAGGCTGGAACAAATTTGGTGAGGTGCATACTATGTATATTGACGTAATCATATTTAATCATGTCGCTCTCTGCCTTCTGCTCTAATTCGACAATCCACCATTTGGGCACCACCGTGGATTATACTAGTAGACAAGAAACTGACGTGACAGGACTACAACTTGTGGTAGATTTGAACTGGGTTTTGGTTTGACACTTGTCAAAATACGCGATTCGTATCCACAGTTATATTATTCGTTTATTTGTAACAAAAATTGAAAATAATTCTAACCGCGATCGGTGCGCAGCGTCGATTAATTAAAATTAAATAGGTGAAGGAGCCCGCGGTAACGTGGCGCCCAATGTGGGGCTGGAAATAAGCCATTGTGAACCCTGAAGGAAAAGTGTTCACTTGTGGCGATTGTTGTTTTATCGTTTGTGGACATTTGTTTTGAGTTGTGTTTTATTTGATTATAATATTATAATAAAAATTTTGTTTTCTCTTGTTTTCTTGAAAGAAGCGGCTCAACTATGGGAGTGGACTTGGACAACGGATTAGGCTTCCTGGAGTAGGACTCGCAGCGACGCAAGTCGTTGGTGGCTGTTAATCCGACCAATTGGTTTTCTTTTTATTTTATTTATTTATTTTTTTTTTTCTAGATATTGTTTTATACTTTCTTTGTTGTCAGAGTGTTAATTTTGGATGTATTTACAGGATTCCTTATTTTTGAGTGGTGGAAGCGAAAAGTGTCGATGTTTCTGTGGCCAGCTCACGATTCTCGTTAACGTGAGAAAGGTTGGTGCAGGACGTGGACAAATTTCTGCTTATCCGCGTCAGTTAGAAAGTCTGATTCGTCGTTCTGAAGCCCATGCAAAGCTTCGTTAAAGTAAAGAAGTTACCATCGAGGATGTGGACGATGCTTGAAAGTAGATTTATCTGAAAAAATAATATAGAATATATTAATTATAAAGATTACATCGAGAAGCACTGAAGCAGCCAGAGATCCTTTATCCCGAATAATTGATGGTGGAATTTTGACCACGGGTCTCTCTACAGCCACAAAGAAAAAGTATTGCAGTGGATTTTTAAATTTATATTCTGTAGTATTCATCGAATTGAATAATATGGAAGAAACATCGAATAAAACCAAAAAGATGAGTTTTTTTTTTTTTGCAAATCTAAAAACTTCAGAAAACTGTTAGGAAGAGGTTTTTCATTGCAAATGGTTTCCATCGGAATGTTGCCTTTCTAACTGAGAAGTCGTAGTATGCAACTATATATGATTTTATTCGTTCCAGGGCAGGAAGCAGAAGCAAGCATAAGCTCGTCGGTAATAGGGAGTGAGGACGTGATTCCTTCGTGAACGCAGGTTCTTTTAATTACAATTTTTTAAAAAAGTGTAATAAGAAACTTCATTGTTCAATATTGGCCAATTTGGTCATTCCAAAAATTGCATACTAATAAATGAAATGATGAACTAGGTGACATTGTAAACAATAGAGACCTGTAAGCGGACCAGTAACAGAAGCATAGTGAATGGACTTCTTATATTATCCGGACTGTTTTAACTGTTTTACTGATCGCTGAGTCGTAAATTCAGTGATAGCAGACACTTTATCTGGATCTGTACGAATATTGTCGTTCCCATCGATTTGGCCAAGATAGTGGACTTTACGAGGGACTTTTGTCTACATAAATTTTTAAGCCCGATAGTAAAACCGACAGATGTTTATAAAAGCTATCTAACTAGATCAGAAAGCCGTTTAGATATATGAACATTTCTAATCTCCATTTGGCGTAACATCGTCTGAGGCGCTTTGCATAAGCCGAAAGGCATCACTTTGTAGGTATTCAATGTCCTTCTTGGCACCGTAAAGACCAAATCTGAAGGTATCTGCTGAAGGCATCTTTCAGGTCCAAACTGGTAATGAACTCTGCTTGAGGGAGCATATTGAGAATATTACCTAATTACCTAATATTAATGGGACTGGAAATAAGCCATTGTGACCCCTGAAGGAAATGTGTTCACTTGTGGCGATTGTTGTTGTATCGTTTGTGGACATTTGGTTTGAGTAGTGTTTTATTTGATTATAATATTATAATAAAAATTATGTTTTCTCTTGTTTTCTTGAAAGAAGCGGCTCAACTATGGGAGTGGACTTCAACAACGAATAATCTTCTCTATCGCGGGTGGCAATGCGGGTGCTGCTGAATAGCTTTGAGATTTCCCACATCGATTGAATAAGCTATCCGATTGGTCTTCTACAGTCTCTCCTTCGCAAATGAGGAGAAGAGATCTATGACTTCTAGTTTTCGCTTTGTCACATAACGAGCAATCTCCTACCCCGCAAATTTGACCTTCCAGTTATAAATTACATAACCAACTTTGTCTGGACGAAAAGTAAGATGGGATTGGCGTAATAATGGATCTGTGTTATGGTCAGCCGAATTGATCCGGTTGGTCACCCTTTATACCGGAGGACATCACTCAATCTGCTCAATCGACTGTTATTGAATTGGCAACGATTGTTGCGGAGATCAGTAAATAATTGTTCACAGATTATTTATTTCATAACATGACAGGCTGGAACAAATTTGGTGAGGTGCATACTATGTATATTGACATAATCATATTTACACTCTTTATAGGGAAGTACTGGTAAAAGGAAGTATCGCGTCTTAATATTTGTAGCTCTCTGCCTTCTGCTCTAATTCGACAAGCCACCATTTGGGCACCACCGTGGATTATACTAGTAGACAAGAAACTGACGTAACAGGACTACAACTTGTGGTAGATATGAACTGGGTTTTGGTTTGACACTTGTCAAAATACGCGATTCGTATCCACAGTCGTATTATTCGTTTATTTGTAACAAAAATTAAAAATAATTCTAACCGCGATCGGTGCGCAGCGTCGATTAATTAAAATTAAATATGTGAAGGAGCCCGCGGTAACGTGGCGCCCAATGTGGGGCTGGAAATAAGCCATTGTGAACCCTGAAGGAAAAGTGTTCACTTGTGGCGATTGTTGTTGTATCGTTTGTGGACATTTGGTTTGAGTTGTGTTTTATTTGATTATAATATTATAATAATAATTTTGTTTTCTCTTGTTTTCTTGAAAGAAGCGGCTCAACTATGGGAGTGGACTTGGACAACGGATTAGGCTTCCTGGAGTAGGACTCGCAGCGACGCAAGTCGTTGGTGGCTGTTAATCCGACCAATTGGTTTTCTTTTTGTTTTTTTTTTTTTTTTTTTTCTAGATATTGTTTTATACTTTCTTTGTTGTCAGAGTGTTAATTTTGGATGTATTTACAGGATTCCTTATTTTTGAGTGGTGGAAGCGAAGAGTGTCGGTGTTTCTGTGGCCAGCTCACGATTCTCGTTAACGTGAGAAAGGTTGGTGCAGGACGTGGACAAATTTCTGCTTATCCGCGTCAGTTAGAAAGTCTGATTCGTCGTTCTGAAGCCCATGCAAAGCTTCGTTTAAGTAAAGATGTTACCATCGAGGATGTGGACGATGCTTGAAAGTAGATTTATCTGAAAAAAATAATATAGAATATATTAATTATAAAGATTACAACGAGAAGCACTGAAGCAGCCAGAGATCCTTTATCCCGAAAAATTGATGGTGAAATTTTGACCACGGGACTCTCTACAGCCACAAAGAAAAAGTATTGCAGTGGATTTTTAAATTTATATTCTGTAGTATTCATCGAATTGAATAATATGGAAGAAACATCGAATAAAACCAAAAAGATGAGTTTTTTTTTTTTTTGCAAATCCAAAAATTTCAGAAAACTGTTAAGAAGAGGTTTTTCATTGCAAATGGTTTACCTCGGAATGTTGCCTTTCTAACTGAGAAGTCGTAGTATGCAACTATATTGTGATTTGGTTCGTTCCAGGGCAGGAAGCAGAATCACGCATAAGCTCGTCGGTAATAGGGAGTGAGGACGTGATTCCTTCGTGAACGCAGGTTTTTTTAATTACTATTTTTTAAAAAAGTGTAATAAGAAACTTCATTGTTCAATATTGGCCAATTTGGTCATTCCAAAAATTGCATACTAATAAATGAAATGATGAACTAGGTGGCATTGTAAACAATAGAGACCTGTTAGCGGACCAGTAACAGAAGCATAGTGAATGGACTTCTTATATTATCCGGACTGTTTTAACTGTTTTACAGATCGCTGAGTCGTAAATTCAGTGATAGCAGACACTTTATCTGGATCTGTACGAATATTGTCGTTCCCATCGATTTGGCCAAGATAGTGGACTTTACGAGGGACTTTTGTCTACATAAATTTTAAGCCCAATAGTAAAACCGACAGATGTTTATAAAAGCTATCTAACTAGATCAGCAAGCCGTTTGGATATATGAACATTTCTGATCTCCATTTGGCGTAACATCGTCTGAGGCGCTTTGCATAAGCCGAAAGGCATCACTTTGTAGGTATTCAATGGCCTGCTTGGCACCGTAAATACCAAATCTAAAGGTATCTGCTGAAGGCATCTTTCAGGTCCAAACTGGTAATGAACTCTGTTTGAGGGAGCGTACTGAGAATCCCATTAATATTAGGTAACGGATATACATCCGGATATACGGCCTTCGCGGCACGGTAAAGACCAAATCTAAAGGTATCTGCTGAAGGCATCTTTCAGGCCCAAACTGGTAATGAACTCTGCTTGAGGGAGCTTACTGAGTATCCCATTAATATTAGGTAACGGATATACATCCTTGCAGGTGACTACACTCAGTTTTCTACTGTCAAGGCCCAATCTTACCTACCCGGTTTGCTAACGAGTACTATGGGAGAAGACCACGTGCTATCGGATACCTCTATCACGCCCAGTTCCAGCATCCTGTCAACTTCAGAGTTAATTATCTTCTCTATCGCGGGTGGCAATGCGGGTGCTGCTGTATAGCTTTGACATTTCCCACGTCCATTGAATAAGCTATCCGATTGGTCTTCTACAGTCTCTCCTTCGCAAATGAGGAGAAGAGATCTATGACTCCTAGCTTTCGCTTTGTCACATAACGAGCAATCTCCTACCCCGGCAAATTTGACCTTTCAGTTATAAATTACATAACCAACTTTGTCTGGACGAATAGTAAGATGGGATTGGCGAAATAAAGGATCTATGTTATGGTCAGCCGAACTGATCCGGTTGGTCACCCTTTATATCGGAGGAAGTCACTCAATCTGCTCAATCGACTGTTATTGAATTAGCAGCGATTGTTGCGGAGATCAGTAAATAATTGTTCACAGATTATTTATTTCATAACATGACATGCTGGAACAAATTTGGTGAGGTCCATACTATGTATATTCGACGTAATAAGCCGAAAGTCATCACTTTGTAGGTATTCAACGGCCTTCTTGGCACCGTAAAGACCAAATCTGAAGGTATCTGCTGAAGGCATCTTTCAGGTCCAAACTGGTAATGAACTCTGCTTGAAGGAGCGTACTGAGAATCCCATTAATATTAGGTAATATTAATGGGACTGGAAATAAGCCATTGTGACCCCTGAAGGAAATGTGT
This sequence comes from Coelopa pilipes, assembly GCA_947389925.1. Lineage (NCBI taxonomy): Eukaryota > Metazoa > Arthropoda > Insecta > Diptera > Coelopidae > Coelopa > Coelopa pilipes. The sequence goes on along the minus strand of OX376698.1, from coordinate 27,815,366 downwards.
TCACTTGTGGCGATTGTTGTTGATCGTTTGTGGACATTTGGTTTGAGTAGTGTTTTATTTGATTATAATATTATAATAAAAATTATGTTTTCTCTTGTTTTCTTGAAAGAAGCGGCTCAACTATGGGAGTGGACTTCAACAACGAATAATCTTCTCTATCGCGGGTGGCAATGCGGGTGCTGCTGAATAGCTTTGACATTTCCCACATCGATTGAATAAGCTATCCGATTGGTCTTCTACAGTCTCTCCTTCGCAAATGAGGAGAAGAGATCTATGACTTCTAGTTTTCGCTTTGTCACATAACGAGCAATCTCCTACCCCGCAAATTTGACCTTCCAGTTATAAATTACATAACCAACTTTGTCTGGACGAATAGTAAGATGGGATTGGCGTAATAATGGATCTGTGTTATGGTCAGCCGAATTGATCCGGTTGGTCACCCTTTATACCGGAGGACATCACTCAATCTGCTCAATCGACTGTTATTGAATTGGCAACGATTGTTGCGGAGATCAGTAAATAATTGTTCACAGATTATTTATTTCATAACATAACAGGTTGGAACAAATTTGGTGAGGTGCATACTATGTATATTGACGTAATCATATTTACACTCTTTATAGGGAAGTACTGGTAAAAGGAAGTATCGCGTCTTAATATTTGTAGCTCTCTGCCTTCTGCTCTAATTCGACAATCCACCATTTGGGCACCACCGTGGATTATACTAGTAGACAAGAAACTGACGTGACAGGACTACAACTTGTGGTAGATATGAACTGGGTTTTGGTTTGACACTTGTCAAAATACGCGATTCGTATCCACAGTCGTATTATTCGTTTATTTGTAACAAAAATTAAAAATAATTCTAACCGCGATCGGTGCGCAGCGTCGATTAATTAAAATTAAATATGTGAAGGAGCCCGCGGTAACGTGGCGCCCAATGTGGGGCTGGAAATAAGCCATTGTGAACCCTGAAGGAAAAGTGTTCACTTGTGGCGATTGTTGTTGTATCGTGTTTTATTTGATTATAATATTATAATAATAATTTTGTTTTCTCTTGTTTTCTTGAAAGAAGCGGCTCAACTATGGGAGTGGACTTGGACAACGGATTAGGCTTCCTGGAGTAGGACTCGCAGCGACGCAAGTCGTTTTTTTTTTGTTTTTTTTTTTTTTCTAGATATTGTTTTATACTTTCTTTGTTGTCAGAGTGTTAATTTTGGATGTATTTACAGGATTCCTTATTTTTGAGTGGTGGAAGCGAAGAGTGTCGGTGTTTCTGTGGCCACCTCACGATTCTCGTTAACGTGAGAAAGGTTGGTGCAGGACGTGGACAAATTTCTGCTTATCCGCGTCAGTTAGAAAGTCTGATTCGTCGTTCTGAAGCCCATGCAAAGCTTCGTTTAAGTAAAGATGTTACCATCGAGGATGTGGACGATGCTTGAAAGTAGATTTATCTGAAAAAAATAATATAGAATATATTAATTATAAAATAAAGATTACATCGAGAAGCACTGAAGCAGCCAGAGATCCTTTATCCCGAAAAATTGATGGTGGAATTTTGACCACGGGACTCTCTACAGCCACAAAGAAAAAGTATTGCAGTGGATTTTTAATTTTATATTCTGTAGTATTCATCGAATTGAATAATATGGAAGAAACATCGAATAAAACCAAAAAGATGAGTTTTTTTTTTTTTTTGCAAATCCAAAAATTTCAGAAAACTGTTAAGAAGAGGTTTTTCATTGCAAATGGTTTCCCTCGGAATGTTGCCTTTCTAACTGAGAAGTCGTAGTATGCAACTATATTGTGATTTGGTTCGTTCCAGGGCAGGAAGCAGAATCACGCATAAGCTCGTCGGTAATAGGGAGTGAGGACGTGATTCCTTCGTGAACGCAGGTTTTTTTAATTACTATTTTTTAAAAAAGTGTAATAAGAAACTTCATTGTTCAATATTGGCCAATTTGGTCATTCCAAAAATTGCATACTAATAAATGAAATGATGAACTAGGTGGCATTGTAAACAATAGAGACCTGTTAGCGGACCAGTAACAGAAGCATAGTGAATGGACTTCTTATATTATCCGGACTGTTTTAACTGTTTTACAGATCGCTGAGTTGTAAATTCAGTGATAGCAGACACTTTATCTGGATCTGTACGAATATTGTTGTTCCAATCGATTTGGCCAAGATAGTGGACTTTACGAGGGACTTTTGTCTACATCAATTGTTAAGCCCGATAGTAAAACCGACAGATGTTTATAAAAGCTATCTAACTAGATCAGCAAGCCGTTTGGATATATGAACATTTCTGATCTCCATTTGGCGTAACATCGTCTGAGGCGCTTTGCATAAGCCGAAAGGCATCACTTTGTAGGTATTCAATGGCCTGTTTGGCACCGTAAAGATCAAATATGAAGGTATCTGCTGAAGGCATCTTTCAGGTTCAAACTGGTAATGAACTCTGCTTGAGGGAGCGTACTGAGAATCCCATTAATATTAGGTAACGGATATACATCCGGATATACGGCCTTCGCGGCACGGTAAAGACCAAATCTAAAGGTATCTGCTGAAGGCATCTTTCAGGCCCAAACTGGTAATGAACTCTGCTTGAGGGAGCTTACTGAGTATCCCATTAATATTAGGTAACGGATATACATCCTTTCAGGTGACTACACTTAGTTTTCTACTGTCAAGGCCCAATCTTACCTACCCGGTTTGCTAACGAGTACTATGGGAGAAGACCACGTGCTATCGGATACCTCTATCACGCCCAGTTCCAGCATCCTCTCAACTTCAGAGTTAATTATCTTCTCTATCGCGGGTGGCAATGCGATGCAATGTATAGCTTTGACATTTCCCACGTCGATTGAATAAGCTATCCGATTGGTCTTCTACAGTCTCTCCTTCGCAAATGAGGAGAAGAGATCTATGACTTCTAGCTTTCACTTTGTCACATAAGGAGCAATCTCCTACCCCGCAAATTTGACCTTCCAGTTATAAATTACATAACGAACTTTGTTTGAACGAATAGTAAGATGGGATTGGAGTAATAATGGATCTGTGTTATGGTCAGCCGAATTGATCCGGTTGGTCACCCTTTATACCGGAGGAAATCACTCAATCTTCTCAATCGACTGTTATTGAATTGGCAGCGATTGTTGCGGAGATCAGTAAATAATTGTTCACAGATTATTTATTTCATAACATGACAGGCTGGAACAAATTTGGTGAGGTGCATACTATGTAGATTGACGTAATCATATTTACACTCTTTATAGGGAAGTACTGGTAAAAGGAAGTATCGCGTCTTAATATTTGTAGCTCTCTGCCTTCTGCTCTAATTCGACAATCCACCATTTGGGCACCACCGTGGATTATACTAGTAGACAAGAAACTGACGTGACAGGACTACAACTTGTGGTAGATATGAACTGGGTTTTGGTTTGACACTTGTCAAAATACGCGATTCGTATCCACAGTCGTATTATTCGTTTATTTGTAACAAAAATTAAAAATAATTCTAACCGCGATCGGTGCGCAGCGTCGATTAATTAAAATTAAATATGTGAAGGAGCCCGCGGTAACGTGGCGCCCAATGTGGGGCTGGAAATAAGCCATTGTGAACCCTGAAGGAAAAGTGTTCACTTGTGGCGATTGTTGTTGTATCGTTTGTGGACATTTGGTTTGAGTTGTGTTTTATTTGATTATAATATTATAATAATAATTTTGTTTTCTCTTGTTTTCTTGAAAGAAGCGGCTCAACTATGGGAGTGGACTTGGACAACGGATTAGGCTTCCTGGAGTAGGACTCGCAGCGACGCAAGTCGTTGGTGGCTGTTAATCCGACCAATTGGTTTTCTTTTTGTTTTTTTTTTTTTTTTTTCTAGATATTGTTTTATACTTTCTTTGTTGTCAGAGTGTTAATTTTGGATGTATTTACAGGATTCCTTATTTTTGAGTGGTGGAAGCGAAGAGTGTCGGTGTTTCTGTGGCCACCTCACGATTCTCGTTAACGTGAGAAAGGTTGGTGCAGGACGTGGACAAATTTCTGCTTATCCGCGTCAGTTAGAAAGTCTGATTCGTCGTTCTGAAGCCCATGCAAAGCTTCGTTTAAGTAAAGATGTTACCATCGAGGATGTGGACGATGCTTGAAAGTAGATTTATCTGAAAAAAATAATATAGAATATATTAATTATAAAATAAAGATTACATCGAGAAGCACTGAAGCAGCCAGAGATCCTTTATCCCGAAAAATTGATGGTGAAATTTTGACCACGGGACTCTCTACAGCCACAAAGAAAAAGTATTGCAGTGGATTTTTAATTTTATATTCTGTAGTATTCATCGAATTGAATAATATGGAAGAAACATCGAATAAAACCAAAAAGATGAGTTTTTTTTTTTTTGCAAATCCAAAAATTTCAGAAAACTGTTAAGAAGAGGTTTTTCATTGCAAATGGTTTCCCTCGGAATGTTGCCTTTCTAACTGAGAAGTCGTAGTATGCAACTATATTGTGATTTGGTTCGTTCCAGGGCAGGAAGCAGAATCACGCATAAGCTCGTCGGTAATAGGGAGTGAGGACGTGATTCCTTCGTGAACGCAGGTTTTTTTAATTACTATTTTTTAAAAAAGTGTAATAAGAAACTTCATTGTTCAATATTGGCCAATTTGGTCATTCCAAAAATTGCATACTAATAAATGAAATGATGAACTAGGTGGCATTGTAAACAATAGAGACCTGTTAGCGGACCAGTAACAGAAGCATAGTGAATGGACTTCTTATATTATCCGGACTGTTTTAACTGTTTTACAGATCGCTGAGTCGTAAATTCAGTGATAGCAGACACTTTATCTGGATCTGTACGAATATTGTCGTTCCCATCGATTTGGCCAAGATAGTGGACTTTACGAGGGACTTTTGTCTACATAAATTTTAAGCCCAATAGTAAAACCGACAGATGTTTATAAAAGCTATCTAACTAGATCAGCAAGCCGTTTGGATATATGAACATTTCTGATCTCCATTTGGCGTAACATCGTCTGAGGCGCTTTGCATAAGCCGAAAGGCATCACTTTGTAGGTATTCAATGGTCTGCTTGGCACCGTAAATACCAAATCTAAAGGTATCTGCTGAAGGCATCTTTCAGGTCCAAACTGGTAATGAACTCTGTTTGAGGGAGCGTACTGAGAATCCCATTAATATTAGGTAACGGATATACATCCGGATATACGGCCTTCGCGGCACGGTAAAGACCAAATCTAAAGGTATCTGCTGAAGGCATCTTTCAGGCCCAAACTGGTAATGAACTCTGCTTGAGGGAGCTTACTGAGAACCCCATTAATATTAGGTAACGGATATACATCCTTGCAGGTGACTACACTCAGTTTTCTACTGTCAAGGCCCAATCTTACCTACCCGGTTTGCTAACGAGTACTATGGGAGAAGACCACGTGCTATCGGATACCTCTTTCACGCCCAGTTCCAGCATCCTGTCAACTTCAGAGTTAATTATCTTCTCTATCGCGGGTGGCAATGCGGGTGCTGCTGTATAGCTTTGACATTTCCCACGTCCATTGAATAAGCTATCCGATTGGTCTTCTACAGTCTCTCCTTCGCAAATGAGGAGAAGAGATCTATGACTCCTAGCTTTCGCTTTGTCACATAACGAGCAATCTCCTACCCCGGCAAATTTGACCTTTCAGTTATAAATTACATAACCAACTTTGTCTGGACGAATAGTAAGATGGGATTGGCGTAATAAAGGATCTATGTTATGGTCAGCCGAACTGATCCGGTTGGTCACCCTTTATATCGGAGGAAGTCACTCAATCTGCTCAATCGACTGTTATTGAATTAGCGGCGATTGTTGCGGAGATCAGTAAATAATTGTTCACAGATTATTTATTTCATAACATGACATGCTGGAACAAATTTGGTGAGGTCCATACTATGTATATTCGACGTAATAAGCCGAAAGTCATCACTTTGTAGGTATTCAACGGCCTTCTTGGCACCGTAAAGACCAAATCTGAAGGTATCTGCTGAAGGCATCTTTCAGGTCCAAACTGGTAATGAACTCTGCTTGAAGGAGCGTACTGAGAATCCCATTAATATTAGGTAATATTAATGGGACTGGAAATAAGCCATTGTGACCCCTGAAGGAAATGTGTTCACTTGTGGCGATTGTTGTTGTATCGTTTGTGGACATTTGGTTTGAGTAGTGTTTTATTTGATTATAATATTATAATAAAAATTATGTTTTCTCTTGTTTTCTTGAAAGAAGCGGCTCAACTATGGGAGTGGACTTCAACAACGAATAATCTTCTCTATCGCGGGTGGCAATGCGGGTGCTGCTGAATAGCTTTGACATTTCCCACATCGATTGAATAAGCTATCCGATTGGTCTTCTACAGTCTCTCCTTCGCAAATGAGGAGAAGAGATCTATGACTTCTAGTTTTCGCTTTGTCACATAACGAGCAATCTCCTACCCCGCAAATTTGACCTTCCAGTTATAAATTACATAACCAACTTTGTCTGGACGAATAGTAAGATGGGATTGGCGTAATAATGGATCTGTGTTATGGTCAGCCGAATTGATCCGGTTGGTCACCCTTTATACCGGAGGACATCACTCAATCTGCTCAATCGACTGTTATTGAATTGGCAACGATTGTTGCGGAGATCAGTAAATAATTGTTCACAGATTATTTATTTCATAACATAACAGGTTGGAACAAATTTGGTGAGGTGCATACTATGTATATTGACGTAATCATATTTACACTCTTTATAGGGAAGTACTGGTAAAAGGAAGTATCGCGTCTTAATATTTGTAGCTCTCTGCCTTCTGCTCTAATTCGACAATCCACCATTTGGGCACCACCGTGGATTATACTAGTAGACAAGAAACTGACGTGACAGGACTACAACTTGTGGTAGATATGAACTGGGTTTTGGTTTGACACTTGTCAAAATACGCGATTCGTATCCACAGTCGTATTATTCGTTTATTTGTAACAAAAATTAAAAATAATTCTAACCGCGATCGGTGCGCAGCGTCGATTAATTAAAATTAAATATGTGAAGGAGCCCGCGGTAACGTGGCGCCCAATGTGGGGCTGGAAATAAGCCATTGTGAACCCTGAAGGAAGTGTTCACTTGTGGCGATTGTTGTTGTATCGTGTTTTATTTGATTATAATATTATAATAATAATTTTGTTTTCTCTTGTTTTCGTGAAAGAAGCGGCTCAACTATGGGAGTGGACTTGGACAACGGATTAGGCTTCCTGGAGTAGGACTCGCAGCGACGCAAGTCGTTTTTTTTTTGTTTTTTTTTTTTTCTAGATATTGTTTTATACTTTCTTTGTTGTCAGAGTGTTAATTTTGGATGTATTTACAGGATTCCTTATTTTTGAGTGGTGGAAGCGAAGAGTGTCGGTGTTTCTGTGGCCACCTCACGATTCTCGTTAACGTGAGAAAGGTTGGTGCAGGACGTGGACAAATTTCTGCTTATCCGCGTCAGTTAGAAAGTCTGATTCGTCGTTCTGAAGCCCATGCAAAGCTTCGTTTAAGTAAAGATGTTACCATCGAGGATGTGGACGATGCTTGAAAGTAGATTTATCTGAAAAAAATAATATAGAATATATTAATTATAAAATAAAGATTACATCGAGAAGCACTGAAGCAGCCAGAGATCCTTTATCCCGGAAAATTGATGGCGGAATTTTGACCACGGGTCTCTCTACAGCCACAAAGAAAAAGTATTGCAGTGGATTTTTAAATTTATATTCTGTAGTATTCATCGAATTGAATAATATGGAAGAAACATCGAATAAAACTAAAAAGATGAGTTTTTTTTTTTTTGCAAATCCAAAAATTTCAGAAAACTGTTAGGAAGAGGTTTTTCATTGCAAATGGTTTCCCTCGGAATGTTGCCTTTCTAACTGAGAAGTCGTAGTATGCAACTATATTGTGATTTGGTTCGTTCCAGGGCAGGAAGCAGAATCACGCATAAGCTCGTCGGTAATAGGGAGTGAGGACGTGATTCCTTCGTGAACGCAGGTTTTTTTAATTACTATTTTTTAAAAAAGTGTAATAAGAAACTTCATTGTTCAATATTGGCCAATTTGGTCATTCCAAAAATTGCATACTAATAAATGAAATGATGAACTAGGTGGCATTGTAAACAATAGAGACCTGTTAGCGGACCAGTAACAGAAGCATAGTGAATGGACTTCTTATATTATCCGGACTGTTTTAACTGTTTTACAGATCGCTGAGTTGTAAATTCAGTGATAGCAGACACTTTATCTGGATCTGTACGAATATTGTCGTTCCAATCGATTTGGCCAAGATAGTGGACTTTACGAGGGACTTTTGTCTACATCAATTGTTAAGCCCGATAGTAAAACCGACAGATGTTTATAAAAGCTATCTAACTAGATCAGCAAGCCGTTTGGATATATGAACATTTCTGATCTCCATTTGGCGTAACATCGTCTGAGGCGCTTTGCATAAGCCGAAAGGCATCACTTTGTAGGTATTCAATGGCCTGTTTGGCACCGTAAAGATCAAATATGAAGGTATCTGCTGAAGGCATCTTTCAGGTTCAAACTGGTAATGAACTCTGCTTGAGGGAGCGTACTGAGAATCCCATTAATATTAGGTAACGGATATACATCCGGATATACGGCCTTCGCGGCACGGTAAAGACCAAATCTAAAGGTATCTGCTGAAGGCATCTTTCAGGCCCAAACTGGTAATGAACTCTGCTTGAGGGAGCTTACTGAGTATCCCATTAATATTAGGTAACGGATATACATCCTTTCAGGTGACTACACTTAGTTTTCTACTGTCAAGGCCCAATCTTACCTACCCGGTTTGCTAACGAGTACTATGGGAGAAGACCACGTGCTATCGGATACCTCTATCACGCCCAGTTCCAGCATCCTCTCAACTTCAGAGTTAATTATCTTCTCTATCGCGGGTGGCAATGCGATGCAATGTATAGCTTTGACATTTCCCACGTCGATTGAATAAGCTATCCGATTGGTCTTCTACAGTCTCTCCTTCGCAAATGAGGAGAAGAGATCTATGACTTCTAGCTTTCACTTTGTCACATAAGGAGCAATCTCCTACCCCGCAAATTTGACCTTCCAGTTATAAATTACATAACGAACTTTGTTTGAACGAATAGTAAGATGGGATTGGAGTAATAATGGATCTGTGTTATGGTCAGCCGAATTGATCCGGTTGGTCACCCTTTATACCGGAGGAAATCACTCAATCTTCTCAATCGACTGTTATTGAATTGGCAGCGATTGTTGCGGAGATCAGTAAATAATTGTTCACAGATTATTTATTTCATAACATGACAGGCTGGAACAAATTTGGTGAGGTGCATACTATGTAGATTGACGTAATCATATTTACACTCTTTATAGGGAAGTACTGGTAAAAGGAAGTATCGCGTCTTAATATTTGTAGCTCTCTGCCTTCTGCTCTAATTCGACAATCCACCATTTGGGCACCACCGTGGATTATACTAGTAGACAAGAAACTGACGTGACAGGACTACAACTTGTGGTAGATATGAACTGGGTTTTGGTTTGACACTTGTCAAAATACGCGATTCGTATCCACAGTCGTATTATTCGTTTATTTGTAACAAAAATTAAAAATAATTCTAACCGCGATCGGTGCGCAGCGTCGATTAATTAAAATTAAATATGTGAAGGAGCCCGCGGTAACGTGGCGCCCAATGTGGGGCTGGAAATAAGCCATTGTGAACCCTGAAGGAAAAGTGTTCACTTGTGGCGATTGTTGTTGTATCGTTTGTGGACATTTGGTTTGAGTTGTGTTTTATTTGATTATAATATTATAATAATAATTTTGTTTTCTCTTGTTTTCTTGAAAGAAGCGGCTCAACTATGGGAGTGGACTTGGACAACGGATTAGGCTTCCTGGAGTAGGACTCGCAGCGACGCAAGTCGTTGGTGGCTGTTAATCCGACCAATTGGTTTTCTTTTTGTTTTTTTTTTTTTTTTTCTAGATATTGTTTTATACTTTCATTGTTGTCAGAGTGTTAATTTTGGATGTATTTACAGGATTCCTTATTTTTGAGTGGTGGAAGCGAAGAGTGTCGGTGTTTCTGTGGCCAGCTCACGATTCTCGTTAACGTGAGAAAGGTTGGTGCAGGACGTGGACAAATTTCTGCTTATCCGCGTCAGTTAGAAAGTCTGATTCGTCGTTCTGAAGCCCATGCAAAGCTTCGTTTAAGTAAAGATGTTACCATCGAGGATGTGGACGATGCTTGAAAGTAGATTTATCTGAAAAAAATAATATAGAATATATTAATTATAAAGATTACATCGAGAAGCACTGAAGCAGCCAGAGATCCTTTATCCCGAAAAATTGATGGTGAAATTTTGACCTCGGGACTCTCTACAGCCACAAAGAAAAAGTATTGCAGTGGATTTTTAAATTTATATTCTGTAGTATTCATCGAATTGAATAATATGGAAGAAACATCGAATAAAACCAAAAAGATGAGTTTTTTTTTTTTTGCAAATCCAAAAATTTCAGAAAACTGTTAAGAAGAGGTTTTTCATTGCAAATGGTTTCCCTCGGAATGTTGCCTTTCTAACTGAGAAGTCGTAGTATGCAACTATATTGTGATTTGGTTCGTTCCAGGGCAGGAAGCAGAATCACGCATAAGCTCGTCGGTAATAGGGAGTGAGGACGTGATTCCTTCGTGAACGCAGGTTTTTTTAATTACTATTTTTTAAAAAAGTGTAATAAGAAACTTCATTGTTCAATATTGGCCAATTTGGTCATTCCAAAAATTGCATACTAATAAATGAAATGATGAACTAGGTGGCATTGTAAACAATAGAGACCTGTTAGCGGACCAGTAACAGAAGCATAGTGAATGGACTTCTTATATTATCCGGACTGTTTTAACTGTTTTACAGATCGCTGAGTCGTAAATTCAGTGATAGCAGACACTTTATCTGGATCTGTACGAATATTGTCGTTCCCATCGATTTGGCCAAGATAGTGGACTTTACGAGGGACTTTTGTCTACATAAATTTTAAGCCCAATAGTAAAACCGACAGATGTTTATAAAAGCTATCTAACTAGATCAGCAAGCCGTTTGGATATATGAACATTTGTGATCTCCATTTGGCGTAACATCGTCTGAGGCGCTTTGCATAAGCCGAAAGGCATCACTTTGTAGGTATTCAATGGCCTGCTTGGCACCGTAAATACCAAATCTAAAGGTATCTGCTGAAGGCATCTTTCAGGTCCAAACTGGTAATGAACTCTGTTTGAGGGAGCGTACTGAGAATCCCATTAATATTAGGTAACGGATATACATCCGGATATACGGCCTTCGCGGCACGGTAAAGACCAAATCTAAAGGTATCTGCTGAAGGCATCTTTCAGGCCCAAACTGGTAATGAACTCTGCTTGAGGGAGCTTACTGAGAACCCCATTAATATTAGGTAACGGATATACATCCTTGCAGGTGACTACACTCAGTTTTCTACTGTCAAGGCCCAATCTTACCTACCCGGTTTGCTAACGAGTACTATGGGAGAAGACCACGTGCTATCGGATACCTCTTTCACGCCCAGTTCCAGCATCCTGTCAACTTCAGAGTTAATTATCTTCTCTATCGCGGGTGGCAATGCGGGTGCTGCTGTATAGCTTTGACATTTCCCACGTCCATTGAATAAGCTATCCGATTGGTCTTCTACAGTCTCTCCTTCGCAAATGAGGAGAAGAGATCTATGACTCCTAGCTTTCGCTTTGTCACATAACGAGCAATCTCCTACCCCGGCAAATTTGACCTTTCAGTTATAAATTACATAACCAACTTTGTCTGGACGAATAGTAAGATGGGATTGGCGTAATAAAGGATCTATGTTATGGTCAGCCGAACTGATCCGGTTGGTCACCCTTTATATCGGAGGAAGTCACTCAATCTGCTCAATCGACTGTTATTGAATTAGCAGCGATTGTTGCGGAGATCAGTAAATAATTGTTCACAGATTATTTATTTCATAACATGACATGCTGGAACAAATTTGGTGAGGTCCATACTATGTATATTCGACGTAATAAGCCGAAAGTCATCACTTTGTAGGTATTCAACGGCCTTCTTGGCACCGTAAAGACCAAATCTGAAGGTATCTGCTGAAGGCATCTTTCAGGTCCAAACTGGTAATGAACTCTGCTTGAAGGAGCGTACTGAGAATCCCATTAATATTAGGTAATATTAATGGGACTGGAAATAAGCCATTGTGACCCCTGAAGGAAATGTGTTCACTTGTGGCGATTGTTGTTGTATCGTTTGTGGACATTTGGTTTGAGTAGTGTTTTATTTGATTATAATATTATAATAAAAATTATGTTTTCTCTTGTTTTCTTGAAAGAAGCGGCTCAACTATGGGAGTGGACTTCAACAACGAATAATCTTCTCTATCGCGGGTGGCAATGCGGGTGCTGCTGAATAGCTTTGAGATTTCCCACATCGATTGAATAAGCTATCCGATTGGTCTTCTACAGTCTCTCCTTCGCAAATGAGGAGAAGAGATCTATGACTTCTAGTTTTCGCTTTGTCACATAACGAGCAATCTCCTACCCCGCAAATTTGACCTTCCAGTTATAAATTACATAACCAACTTTGTCTGGACGAATAGTAAGATGGGATTGGCGTAATAATGGATCTGTGTTATGGTCAGCCGAATTGATCCGGTTGGTCACCCTTTATACCGGAGGACATCACTCAATCTGCTCAATCGACTGTTATTGAATTGGCAACGATTGTTGCGGAGATCAGTAAATAATTGTTCACAGATTATTTATTTCATAACATAACAGGTTGGAACAAATTTGGTGAGGTGCATACTATGTATATTGACGTAATCATATTTACACTCTTTATAGGGAAGTACTGGTAAAAGGAAGTATCGCGTCTTAATATTTGTAGCTCTCTGCCTTCTGCTCTAATTCGACAATCCACCATTTGGGCACCACCGTGGATTATACTAGTAGACAAGAAACTGACGTGACAGGACTACAACTTGTGGTAGATATGAACTGGGTTTTGGTTTGACACTTGTCAAAATACGCGATTCGTATCCACAGTCGTATTATTCGTTTATTTGTAACAAAAATTAAAAATAATTCTAACCGCGATCGGTGCGCAGCGTCGATTAATTAAAATTAAATATGTGAAGGAGCCCGCGGTAACGTGGCGCCCAATGTGGGGCTGGAAATAAGCCATTGTGAACCCTGAAGGAAAAGTGTTCACTTGTGGCGATTGTTGTTGTATCGTGTTTTATTTGATTATAATATTATAATAATAATTTTGTTTTCTCTTGTTTTCTTGAAAGAAGCGGCTCAACTATGGGAGTGGACTTGGACAACGGATTAGGCTTCCTGGAGTAGGACTCGCAGCGACGCAAGTCGTTGGTGGCTGTTAATCCGACCAATTGGTTTTCTTTTTGTTTTTTTTTTTTTTCTAGATATTGTTTTATACTTTCTTTGTTGTCAGAGTGTTAATTTTGGATGTATTTACAGGATTCCTTATTTTTGAGTGGTGGAAGCGAAGAGTGTCGGTGTTTCTGTGGCCACCTCACGATTCTCGTTAACGTGAGAAAGGTTGGTGCAGGACGTGGACAAATTTCTGCTTATCCGCGTCAGTTAGAAAGTCTGATTCGTCGTTCTGAAGCCCATGCAAAGCTTCGTTTAAGTAAAGATGTTACCATCGAGGATGTGGACGATGCTTGAAAGTAGATTTATCTGAAAAAAATAATATAGAATATATTAATTATAAAGATTACATCGAGAAGCACTGAAGCAGCCAGAGATCCTTTATCCCGAAAAATTGATGGTGGAATTTTGACCACGGGTCTCTCTACAGCCACAAAGAAAAAGTATTGCAGTGGATTTTTAAATTTATATTCTGTAGTATTCATCGAATTGAATAATATGGAAGAAACATCGAATAAAACTAAAAAGATGAGTTTTTTTTTTTTTGCAAATCCAAAAATTTCAGAAAACTGTTAGGAAGAGGTTTTTCATTGCAAATGGTTTCCCTCGGAATGTTGCCTTTCTAACTGAGAAGTCGTAGTATGCAACTATATTGTGATTTGGTTCGTTCCAGGGCAGGAAGCAGAATCACGCATAAGCTCGTCGGTAATAGGGAGTGAGGACGTGATTCCTTCGTGAACGCAGGTTTTTTTAATTACTATTTTTTAAAAAAGTGTAATAAGAAACTTCATTGTTCAATATTGGCCAATTTGGTCATTCCATTGCATACTAATAAATGAAATGATGAACTAGGTGGCATTGTAAACAATAGAGACCTGTTAGCGGACCAGTAACAGAAGCATAGTGAATGGACTTCTTATATTATCCGGACTGTTTTAACTGTTTTACAGATCGCTGAGTTGTAAATTCAGTGATAGCAGACACTTTATCTGGATCTGTACGAATATTGTCGTTCCAATCGATTTGGCCAAGATAGTGGACTTTACGAGGGACTTTTGTCTACATCAATTGTTAAGCCCGATAGTAAAACCGACAGATGTTTATAAAAGCTATCTAACTAGATCAGCAAGCCGTTTGGATATATGAACATTTCTGATCTCCATTTGGCGTAACATCGTCTGAGGCGCTTTGCATAAGCCGAAAGGCATCACTTTGTAGGTATTCAATGGCCTGTTTGGCACCGTAAAGATCAAATATGAAGGTATCTGCTGAAGGCATCTTTCAGGTTCAAACTGGTAATGAACTCTGCTTGAGGGAGCGTACTGAGAATCCCATTAATATTAGGTAACGGATATACATCCGGATATACGGCCTTCGCGGCACGGTAAAGACCAAATCTAAAGGTATCTGCTGAAGGCATCTTTCAGGCCCAAACTGGTAATGAACTCTGCTTGAGGGAGCTTACTGAGTATCCCATTAATATTAGGTAACGGATATACATCCTTTCAGGTGACTACACTTAGTTTTCTACTGTCAAGGCCCAATCTTACCTACCCGGTTTGCTAACGAGTACTATGGGAGAAGACCACGTGCTATCGGATACCTCTATCACGCCCAGTTCCAGCATCCTCTCAACTTCAGAGTTAATTATCTTCTCTATCGCGGGTGGCAATGCGATGCAATGTATAGCTTTGACATTTCCCACGTCGATTGAATAAGCTATCCGATTGGTCTTCTACAGTCTCTCCTTCGCAAATGAGGAGAAGAGATCTATGACTTCTAGCTTTCACTTTGTCACATAAGGAGCAATCTCCTACCCCGCAAATTTGACCTTCCAGTTATAAATTACATAACGAACTTTGTTTGAACGAATAGTAAGATGGGATTGGAGTAATAATGGATCTGTGTTATGGTCAGCCGAATTGATCCGGTTGGTCACCCTTTATACCGGAGGAAATCACTCAATCTTCTCAATCGACTGTTATTGAATTGGCAGCGATTGTTGCGGAGATCAGTAAATAATTGTTCACAGATTATTTATTTCATAACATGATAGGCTGGAACAAATTTGGTGAGGTGCATACTATGTAGATTGACGTAATCATATTTACACTCTTTATAGGGAAGTACTGGTAAAAGGAAGTATCGCGTCTTAATATTTGTAGCTCTCTGCCTTCTGCTCTAATTCGACAATCCACCATTTGGGCACCACCGTGGATTATACTAGTAGACAAGAAACTGACGTGACAGGACTACAACTTGTGGTAGATATGAACTGGGTTTTGGTTTGACACTTGTCAAAATACGCGATTCGTATCCACAGTCGTATTATTCGTTTATTTGTAACAAACATTTAAAATAATTCTAACCGCGATCGGTGCGCAGCGTCGATTAATTAAAATTAAATATGTGAAGGAGCCCGCGATAACGTGGCTCCCAATGTGGGGCTGGAAATAAGCCATTGTGAACCCTGAAGGAGAAGTGTTCACTTGTGACGATTGTTGTTGTATCGTTTGTGGACATTTGGTTTGAGTTGTGTTTTATTTGATTATAATATTATAATAATAATTTTGTTGTCTTGAAAGAAGGGGCTCAACTATGGGAGTGGACTTGGATAACAGATTAGGCTTCCTGGAATAGGACTCGCAGCGACGCAAGTCGTTGGTGGCTGTTAATCCGACCAATTGGTTTTCTTTTTATTTTATTTTTTTTTTTTTTCTAGATATTCTTTTATACTTTCTTTGTTGTCAGAGTGTTAATTTTGAATGTATTTACAGGATTCCTTATTTTTGAGTGGTGGAAGCGAAGAGTGTCGGTGTTTCTGTGGCCAGCTCACGATTCCCGTTAACGTGAGAAAGGTTGGTGCAGGACGTGGACAAATTTCTGCTTATCCGCGTCAGTTAGAAAGTCTGATTCGTCGTTCTGAAGCCCATGCAAAGCTTCGTTTAAGTAAAGAAGTTACCATCGAGGATGTGGACGATGCTTGAAAGTAGATTTATTTGAAAAAATAATATAGAATATATTAATTATAAAGATTACATCGAGAAGCACTGAAGCAGCCAGAGATCCTTTATCCCGAAAAATTGATGGTGGAATTTTGACCACGGGTCTCTCTACAGCCACAAAGAAAAAGTATTGCAGTGGATTTTTAAATTTATATTCTGTAGTATTCATCGAATTGAATAATATGGAAGAAACATCGAATAAAACCAAAAAGATGAGTTTTTTTTTTTTTTTTTGCAAATCTAAAAATTTCAGAAAACTGTTAGGAAGAGGTTTTTCATTGCAAATGGTTTCCCTCGGAATGTTGCCTTTCTAACTGAGAAGTCGTAGTATGCAACTATATTGTGATTTGGTTCGTTCCAGGGCAGGAAGCAGAATCACGCATAAGCTCGTCGGTAATAGGGAGTGAGGACGTGATTCCTTCGTGAACGCAGGTTTTTTTAATTACTATTTTTTAAAAAAGTGTAATAAGAAACTTCATTGTTCAATATTGGCCAATTTGGTCATTCCAAAAATTGCATACTAATAAATGAAATGATGAACTAGGTGGCATTGTAAACAATAGACCTGTTAGCGGACCAGTAACAGAAGCATAGTGAATGGACTTCTTATATTATCCGGACTGTTTTAACTGTTTTACAGATCGCTGAGTCGTAAATTCAGTGATAGCAGACACTTTATCTGGATCTGTACGAATATTGTCGTTCCCATCGATTTGGCCAAGATAGTGGACTTTACGAGGGACTTTTGTCTACATAAATTTTTAAGCCCGATAGTAAAACCGACAGATGTTTATAAAAGCTATCTAACTAGATCAGAAAGCCGTTTAGATATATGAACATTTCTAATCTCCATTTGGCGTAACATCGTCTGAGGCGCTTTGCATAAGCCGAAAGGCATCACTTTGTAGGTATTCAATGGCCTGCTTGGCACCGTAAATACCAAATCTAAAGGTATCTGCTGAAGGCATCTTTCAGGTCCAAACTGGTAATGAACTCTGTTTGAGGGAGCGTACTGAGAATCCCATTAATATTAGGTAACGGATATACATCCGGATATACGGCCTTCGCGGCACGGTAAAGACCAAATCTAAAGGTATCTGCTGAAGGCATCTTTCAGGCCCAAACTGGTAATGAACTCTGCTTGAGGGAGCTTACTGAGAACCCCATTAATATTAGGTAACGGATATACATCCTTGCAGGTGACTACACTCAGTTTTCTACTGTCAAGGCCCAATCTTACCTACCCGGTTTGCTAACGAGTACTATGGGAGAAGACCACGTGCTATCGGATACCTCTTTCACGCCCAGTTCCAGCATCCTGTCAACTTCAGAGTTAATTATCTTCTCTATCGCGGGTGGCAATGCGGGTGCTGCTGTATAGCTTTGACATTTCCCACGTCCATTGAATAAGCTATCCGATTGGTCTTCTACAGTCTCTCCTTCGCAAATGAGGAGAAGAGATCTATGACTCCTAGCTTTCGCTTTGTCACATAACGAGCAATCTCCTACCCCGGCAAATTTGACCTTTCAGTTATAAATTACATAACCAACTTTGTCTGGACGAATAGTAAGATGGGATTGGCGTAATAAAGGATCTATGTTATGGTCAGCCGAACTGATCCGGTTGGTCACCCTTTATATCGGAGGAAGTCACTCAATCTGCTCAATCGACTGTTATTGAATTAGCAGCGATTGTTGCGGAGATCAGTATATAATTGTTCACAGATTATTTATTTCATAACATGACATGCTGGAACAAATTTGGTGAGGTCCATACTATGTATATTCGACGTAATAAGCCGAAAGTCATCACTTTGTAGGTATTCAACGGCCTTCTTGGCACCGTAAAGACCAAATCTGAAGGTATCTGCTGAAGGCATCTTTCAGGTCCAAACTGGTAATGAACTCTGCTTGAAGGAGCGTACTGAGAATCCCATTAATATTAGGTAATATTAATGGGACTGGAAATAAGCCATTGTGACCCCTGAAGGAAATGTGTTCACTTGTGGCGATTGTTGTTGTATCGTTTGTGGACATTTGGTTTGAGTAGTGTTTTATTTGATTATAATATTATAATAAAAATTATGTTTTCTCTTGTTTTCTTGAAAGAAGCGGCTCAACTATGGGAGTGGACTTCAACAACGAATAATCTTCTCTATCGCGGGTGGCAATGCGGGTGCTGCTGAATAGCTTTGAGATTTCCCACATCGATTGAATAAGCTATCCGATTGGTCTTCTACAGTCTCTCCTTCGCAAATGAGGAGAAGAGATCTATGACTTCTAGTTTTCGCTTTGTCACATAACGAGCAATCTCCTACCCCGCAAATTTGACCTTCCAGTTATAAATTACATAACCAACTTTGTCTGGACGAATAGTAAGATGGGATTGGCGTAATAATGGATCTGTGTTATGGTCAGCCGAATTGATCCGGTTGGTCACCCTTTATACCGGAGGACATCACTCAATCTGCTCAATCGACTGTTATTGAATTGGCAACGATTGTTGCGGAGATCAGTAAATAATTGTTCACAGATTATTTATTTCATAACATAACAGGTTGGAACAAATTTGGTGAGGTGCATACTATGTATATTGACGTAATCATATTTACACTCTTTATAGGGAAGTACTGGTAAAAGGAAGTATCGCGTCTTAATATTTGTAGCTCTCTGCCTTCTGCTCTAATTCGACAATCCACCATTTGGGCACCACCGTGGATTATACTAGTAGACAAGAAACTGACGTGACAGGACTACAACTTGTGGTAGATATGAACTGGGTTTTGGTTTGACACTTGTCAAAATACGCGATTCGTATCCACAGTCGTATTATTCGTTTATTTGTAACAAAAATTAAAAATAATTCTAACCGCGATCGGTGCGCAGCGTCGATTAATTAAAATTAAATATGTGAAGGAGCCCGCGGTAACGTGGCGCCCAATGTGGGGCTGGAAATAAGCCATTGTGAACCCTGAAGGAAAAGTGTTCACTTGTGGCGATTGTTGTTGTATCGTGTTTTATTTGATTATAATATTATAATAATAATTTTGTTTTCTCTTGTTTTCTTGAAAGAAGCGGCTCAACTATGGGAGTGGACTTGGACAACGGATTAGGCTTCCTGGAGTAGGACTCGCAGCGACGCAAGTCGTTGGTGGCTGTTAATCCGACCAATTGGTTTTCTTTTTGTTTTTTTTTTTTTTCTAGATATTGTTTTATACTTTCTTTGTTGTCAGAGTGTTAATTTTGGATGTATTTACAGGATTCCTTATTTTTGAGTGGTGGAAGCGAAGAGTGTCGGTGTTTCTGTGGCCACCTCACGATTCTCGTTAACGTGAGAAAGGTTGGTGCAGGACGTGGACAAATTTCTGCTTATCCGCGTCAGTTAGAAAGTCTGATTCGTCGTTCTGAAGCCCATGCAAAGCTTCGTTTAAGTAAAGATGTTACCATCGAGGATGTGGACGATGCTTGAAAGTAGATTTATCTGAAAAAAATAATATAGAATATATTAATTATAAAGATTACATCGAGAAGCACTGAAGCAGCCAGAGATCCTTTATCCCGAAAAATTGATGGTGGAATTTTGACCACGGGTCTCTCTACAGCCACAAAGAAAAAGTATTGCAGTGGATTTTTAAATTTATATTCTGTAGTATTCATCGAATTGAATAATATGGAAGAAACATCGAATAAAACTAAAAAGATGAGTTTTTTTTTTTTTGCAAATCCAAAAATTTCAGAAAACTGTTAGGAAGAGGTTTTTCATTGCAAATGGTTTCCCTCGGAATGTTGCCTTTCTAACTGAGAAGTCGTAGTATGCAACTATATTGTGATTTGGTTCGTTCCAGGGCAGGAAGCAGAATCACGCATAAGCTCGTCGGTAATAGGGAGTGAGGACGTGATTCCTTCGTGAACGCAGGTTTTTTTAATTACTATTTTTTAAAAAAGTGTAATAAGAAACTTCATTGTTCAATATTGGCCAATTTGGTCATTCCATTGCATACTAATAAATGAAATGATGAACTAGGTGGCATTGTAAACAATAGAGACCTGTTAGCGGACCAGTAACAGAAGCATAGTGAATGGACTTCTTATATTATCCGGACTGTTTTAACTGTTTTACAGATCGCTGAGTTGTAAATTCAGTGATAGCAGACACTTTATCTGGATCTGTACGAATATTGTCGTTCCAATCGATTTGGCCAAGATAGTGGACTTTACGAGGGACTTTTGTCTACATCAATTGTTAAGCCCGATAGTAAAACCGACAGATGTTTATAAAAGCTATCTAACTAGATCAGCAAGCCGTTTGGATATATGAACATTTCTGATCTCCATTTGGCGTAACATCGTCTGAGGCGCTTTGCATAAGCCGAAAGGCATCACTTTGTAGGTATTCAATGGCCTGTTTGGCACCGTAAAGATCAAATATGAAGGTATCTGCTGAAGGCATCTTTCAGGTTCAAACTGGTAATGAACTCTGCTTGAGGGAGCGTACTGAGAATCCCATTAATATTAGGTAACGGATATACATCCGGATATACGGCCTTCGCGGCACGGTAAAGACCAAATCTAAAGGTATCTGCTGAAGGCATCTTTCAGGCCCAAACTGGTAATGAACTCTGCTTGAGGGAGCTTACTGAGTATCCCATTAATATTAGGTAACGGATATACATCCTTTCAGGTGACTACACTTAGTTTTCTACTGTCAAGGCCCAATCTTACCTACCCGGTTTGCTAACGAGTACTATGGGAGAAGACCACGTGCTATCGGATACCTCTATCACGCCCAGTTCCAGCATCCTCTCAACTTCAGAGTTAATTATCTTCTCTATCGCGGGTGGCAATGCGATGCAATGTATAGCTTTGACATTTCCCACGTCCATTGAATAAGCTATCCGATTGGTCTTCTACAGTCTCTCCTTCGCAAATGAGGAGAAGAGATCTATGACTTCTAGCTTTCACTTTGTCACATAAGGAGCAATCTCCTACCCCGCAAATTTGACCTTCCAGTTATAAATTACATAACGAACTTTGTTTGAACGAATAGTAAGATGGGATTGGAGTAATAATGGATCTGTGTTATGGTCAGCCGAATTGATCCGGTTGGTCACCCTTTATACCGGAGGAAATCACTCAATCTTCTCAATCGACTGTTATTGAATTGGCAGCGATTGTTGCGGAGATCAGTAAATAATTGTTCACAGATTATTTATTTCATAACATGACAGGCTGGAACAAATTTGGTGAGGTGCATACTATGTAGATTGACGTAATCATATTTACACTCTTTATAGGGAAGTACTGGTAAAAGGAAGTATCGCGTCTTAATATTTGTAGCTCTCTGCCTTCTGCTCTAATTCGACAATCCACCATTTGGGCACCACCGTGGATTATACTAGTAGACAAGAAACTGACGTGACAGGACTACAACTTGTGGTAGATATGAACTGGGTTTTGGTTTGACACTTGTCAAAATACGCGATTCGTATCCACAGTCGTATTATTCGTTTATTTGTAACAAACATTTAAAATAATTCTAACCGCGATCGGTGCGCAGCGTCGATTAATTAAAATTAAATATGTGAAGGAGCCCGCGATAACGTGGCTCCCAATGTGGGGCTGGAAATAAGCCATTGTGAACCCTGAAGGAGAAGTGTTCACTTGTGACGATTGTTGTTGTATCGTTTGTGGACATTTGGTTTGAGTTGTGTTTTATTTGATTATAATATTATAATAATAATTTTGTTGTCTTGAAAGAAGGGGCTCAACTATGGGAGTGGACTTGGATAACAGATTAGGCTTCCTGGAATAGGACTCGCAGCGACGCAAGTCGTTGGTGGCTGTTAATCCGACCAATTGGTTTTCTTTTTATTTTATTTTTTTTTTTTTTCTAGATATTGTTTTATACTTTCTTTGTTGTCAGAGTGTTAATTTTGGATGTATTTACAGGATTCCTTATTTTTGAGTGGTGGAAGCGAAGAGTGTCGGTGTTTCTGTGGCCACCTCACGATTCTCGTTAACGTGAGAAAGGTTGGTGCAGGACGTGGACAAATTTCTGCTTATCCGCGTCAGTTAGAAAGTCTGATTCGTCGTTCTGAAGCCCATGCAAAGCTTCGTTTAAGTAAAGATGTTACCATCGAGGATGTGGACGATGCTTGAAAGTAGATTTATCTGAAAAAAATAATATAGAATATATTAATTATAAAGATTACATCGAGAAGCACTGAAGCAGCCAGAGATCCTTTATCCCGAAAAATTGATGGTGGAATTTTGACCACGGGTCTCTCTACAGCCACAAAGAAAAAGTATTGCAGTGGATTTTTAAATTTATATTCTGTAGTATTCATCGAATTGAATAATATGGAAGAAACATCGAATAAAACTAAAAAGATGAGTTTTTTTTTTTTTGCAAATCCAAAAATTTCAGAAAACTGTTAGGAAGAGGTTTTTCATTGCAAATGGTTTCCCTCGGAATGTTGCCTTTCTAACTGAGAAGTCGTAGTATGCAACTATATTGTGATTTGGTTCGTTCCAGGGCAGGAAGCAGAATCACGCATAAGCTCGTCGGTAATAGGGAGTGAGGACGTGATTCCTTCGTGAACGCAGGTTTTTTTAATTACTATTTTTTAAAAAAGTGTAATAAGAAACTTCATTGTTCAATATTGGCCAATTTGGTCATTCCATTGCATACTAATAAATGAAATGATGAACTAGGTGGCATTGTAAACAATAGAGACCTGTTAGCGGACCAGTAACAGAAGCATAGTGAATGGACTTCTTATATTATCCGGACTGTTTTAACTGTTTTACAGATCGCTGAGTCGTAAATTCAGTGATAGCAGACACTTTATCTGGATCTGTACGAATATTGTCGTTCCCATCGATTTGGCCAAGATAGTGGACTTTACGAGGGACTTTTGTCTACATAAATTTTAAGCCCAATAGTAAAACCGACAGATGTTTATAAAAGCTATCTAACTAGATCAGCAAGCCGTTTGGATATATGAACATTTCTGATCTCCATTTGGCGTAACATCGTCTGAGGCGCTTTGCATAAGCCGAAAGGCATCACTTTGTAGGTATTCAATGGCCTGCTTGGCACCGTAAATACCAAATCTAAAGGTATCTGCTGAAGGCATCTTTCAGGTCCAAACTGGTAATGAACTCTGTTTGAGGGAGCGTACTGAGAATCCCATTAATATTAGGTAACGGATATACATCCGGATATACGGCCTTCGCGGCACGGTAAAGACCAAATCTAAAGGTATCTGCTGAAGGCATCTTTCAGGCCCAAACTGGTAATGAACTCTGCTTGAGGGAGCTTACTGAGAACCCCATTAATATTAGGTAACGGATATACATCCTTGCAGGTGACTACACTCAGTTTTCTACTGTCAAGGCCCAATCTTACCTACCCGGTTTGCTAACGAGTACTATGGGAGAAGACCACGTGCTATCGGATACCTCTATCACGCCCAGTTCCAGCATCCTGTCAACTTCAGAGTTAATTATCTTCTCTATCGCGGGTGGCAATGCGGGTGCTGCTGTATAGCTTTGACATTTCCCACGTCCATTGAATAAGCTATCCGATTGGTCTTCTACAGTCTCTCCTTCGCAAATGAGGAGAAGAGATCTATGACTCCTAGCTTTCGCTTTGTCACATAACGAGCAATCTCCTACCCCGGCAAATTTGACCTTTCAGTTATAAATTACATAACCAACTTTGTCTGGACGAATAGTAAGATGGGATTGGCGAAATAAAGGATCTATGTTATGGTCAGCCGAACTGATCCGGTTGGTCACCCTTTATATCGGAGGAAGTCACTCAATCTGCTCAATCGACTGTTATTGAATTAGCAGCGATTGTTGCGGAGATCAGTAAATAATTGTTCACAGATTATTTATTTCATAACATGACATGCTGGAACAAATTTGGTGAGGTCCATACTATGTATATTCGACGTAATAAGCCGAAAGTCATCACTTTGTAGGTATTCAACGGCCTTCTTGGCACCGTAAAGACCAAATCTGAAGGTATCTGCTGAAGGCATCTTTCAGGTCCAAACTGGTAATGAACTCTGCTTGAAGGAGCGTACTGAGAATCCCATTAATATTAGGTAATATTAATGGGACTGGAAATAAGCCATTGTGACCCCTGAAGGAAATGTGTTCACTTGTGGCGATTGTTGTTGATCGTTTGTGGACATTTGGTTTGAGTAGTGTTTTATTTGATTATAATATTATAATAAAAATTATGTTTTCTCTTGTTTTCTTGAAAGAAGCGGCTCAACTATGGGAGTGGACTTCAACAACGAATAATCTTCTCTATCGCGGGTGGCAATGCGGGTGCTGCTGAATAGCTTTGACATTTCCCACATCGATTGAATAAGCTATCCGATTGGTCTTCTACAGTCTCTCCTTCGCAAATGAGGAGAAGAGATCTATGACTTCTAGTTTTCGCTTTGTCACATAACGAGCAATCTCCTACCCCGCAAATTTGACCTTCCAGTTATAAATTACATAACCAACTTTGTCTGGACGAATAGTAAGATGGGATTGGCGTAATAATGGATCTGTGTTATGGTCAGCCGAATTGATCCGGTTGGTCACCCTTTATACCGGAGGACATCACTCAATCTGCTCAATCGACTGTTATTGAATTGGCAACGATTGTTGCGGAGATCAGTAAATAATTGTTCACAGATTATTTATTTCATAACATAACAGGTTGGAACAAATTTGGTGAGGTGCATACTATGTATATTGACGTAATCATATTTACACTCTTTATAGGGAAGTACTGGTAAAAGGAAGTATCGCGTCTTAATATTTGTAGCTCTCTGCCTTCTGCTCTAATTCGACAATCCACCATTTGGGCACCACCGTGGATTATACTAGTAGACAAGAAACTGACGTGACAGGACTACAACTTGTGGTAGATATGAACTGGGTTTTGGTTTGACACTTGTCAAAATACGCGATTCGTATCCACAGTCGTATTATTCGTTTATTTGTAACAAAAATTAAAAATAATTCTAACCGCGATCGGTGCGCAGCGTCGATTAATTAAAATTAAATATGTGAAGGAGCCCGCGGTAACGTGGCGCCCAATGTGGGGCTGGAAATAAGCCATTGTGAACCCTGAAGGAAAAGTGTTCACTTGTGGCGATTGTTGTTGTATCGTGTTTTATTTGATTATAATATTATAATAATAATTTTGTTTTCTCTTGTTTTCTTGAAAGAAGCGGCTCAACTATGGGAGTGGACTTGGACAACGGATTAGGCTTCCTGGAGTAGGACTCGCAGCGACGCAAGTCGTTTTTTTTTTGTTTTTTTTTTTTTTCTAGATATTGTTTTATACTTTCTTTGTTGTCAGAGTGTTAATTTTGGATGTATTTACAGGATTCCTTATTTTTGAGTGGTGGAAGCGAAGAGTGTCGGTGTTTCTGTGGCCACCTCACGATTCTCGTTAACGTGAGAAAGGTTGGTGCAGGACGTGGACAAATTTCTGCTTATCCGCGTCAGTTAGAAAGTCTGATTCGTCGTTCTGAAGCCCATGCAAAGCTTCGTTTAAGTAAAGATGTTACCATCGAGGATGTGGACGATGCTTGAAAGTAGATTTATCTGAAAAAAATAATATAGAATATATTAATTATAAAATAAAGATTACATCGAGAAGCACTGAAGCAGCCAGAGATCCTTTATCCCGAAAAATTGATGGTGGAATTTTGACCACGGGACTCTCTACAGCCACAAAGAAAAAGTATTGCAGTGGATTTTTAATTTTATATTCTGTAGTATTCATCGAATTGAATAATATGGAAGAAACATCGAATAAAACCAAAAAGATGAGTTTTTTTTTTTTTTTGCAAATCCAAAAATTTCAGAAAACTGTTAAGAAGAGGTTTTTCATTGCAAATGGTTTCCCTCGGAATGTTGCCTTTCTAACTGAGAAGTCGTAGTATGCAACTATATTGTGATTTGGTTCGTTCCAGGGCAGGAAGCAGAATCACGCATAAGCTCGTCGGTAATAGGGAGTGAGGACGTGATTCCTTCGTGAACGCAGGTTTTTTTAATTACTATTTTTTAAAAAAGTGTAATAAGAAACTTCATTGTTCAATATTGGCCAATTTGGTCATTCCAAAAATTGCATACTAATAAATGAAATGATGAACTAGGTGGCATTGTAAACAATAGACCTGTTAGCGGACCAGTAACAGAAGCATAGTGAATGGACTTCTTATATTATCCGGACTGTTTTAACTGTTTTACAGATCGCTGAGTCGTAAATTCAGTGATAGCAGACACTTTATCTGGATCTGTACGAATATTGTCGTTCCCATCGATTTGGCCAAGATAGTGGACTTTACGAGGGACTTTTGTCTACATAAATTTTTAAGCCCGATAGTAAAACCGACAGATGTTTATAAAAGCTATCTAACTAGATCAGAAAGCCGTTTAGATATATGAACATTTCTAATCTCCATTTGGCGTAACATCGTCTGAGGCGCTTTGCATAAGCCGAAAGGCATCACTTTGTAGGTATTCAATGTCCTTCTTGGCACCGTAAAGACCAAATCTGAAGGTATCTGCTGAAGGCATCTTTCAGGTCCAAACTGGTAATGAACTCTGCTTGAGGGAGCATATTGAGAATATTACCTAATTACCTAATATTAATGGGACTGGAAATAAGCCATTGTGACCCCTGAAGGAAATGTGTTCACTTGTGGCGATTGTTGTTGTATCGTTTGTGGACATTTGGTTTGAGTAGTGTTTTATTTGATTATAATATTATAATAAAAATTATGTTTTCTCTTGTTTTCTTGAAAGAAGCGGCTCAACTATGGGAGTGGACTTCAACAACGAATAATCTTCTCTATCGCGGGTGGCAATGCGGGTGCTGCTGAATAGCTTTGAGATTTCCCACATCGATTGAATAAGCTATCCGATTGGTCTTCTACAGTCTCTCCTTCGCAAATGAGGAGAAGAGATCTATGACTTCTAGTTTTCGCTTTGTCACATAACGAGCAATCTCCTACCCCGCAAATTTGACCTTCCAGTTATAAATTACATAACCAACTTTGTCTGGACGAATAGTAAGATGGGATTGGCGTAATAATGGATCTGTGTTATGGTCAGCCGAATTGATCCGGTTGGTCACCCTTTATACCGGAGGACATCACTCAATCTGCTCAATCGACTGTTATTGAATTGGCAACGATTGTTGCGGAGATCAGTAAATAATTGTTCACAGATTATTTATTTCATAACATAACAGGTTGGAACAAATTTGGTGAGGTGCATACTATGTATATTGACGTAATCATATTTACACTCTTTATAGGGAAGTACTGGTAAAAGGAAGTATCGCGTCTTAATATTTGTAGCTCTCTGCCTTCTGCTCTAATTCGACAATCCACCATTTGGGCACCACCGTGGATTATACTAGTAGACAAGAAACTGACGTGACAGGACTACAACTTGTGGTAGATATGAACTGGGTTTTGGTTTGACACTTGTCAAAATACGCGATTCGTATCCACAGTCGTATTATTCGTTTATTTGTAACAAAAATTAAAAATAATTCTAACCGCGATCGGTGCGCAGCGTCGATTAATTAAAATTAAATATGTGAAGGAAAAGTGTTCACTTGTGGCGATTGTTGTTGTATCGTGTTTTATTTGATTATAATATTATAATAATAATTTTGTTTTCTCTTGTTTTCTTGAAAGAAGCGGCTCAACTATGGGAGTGGACTTGGACAACGGATTAGGCTTCCTGGAGTAGGACTCGCAGCGACGCAAGTCGTTGGTGGCTGTTAATCCGACCAATTGGTTTTCTTTTTGTTTTTTTTTTTTTCTAGATATTGTTTTATACTTTCTTTGTTGTCAGAGTGTTAATTTTGGATGTATTTACAGGATTCCTTATTTTTGAGTGGTGGAAGCGAAGAGTGTCGGTGTTTCTGTGGCCACCTCACGATTCTCGTTAACGTGAGAAAGGTTGGTGCAGGACGTGGACAAATTTCTGCTTATCCGCGTCAGTTAGAAAGTCTGATTCGTCGTTCTGAAGCCCATGCAAAGCTTCGTTTAAGTAAAGATGTTACCATCGAGGATGTGGACGATGCTTGAAAGTAGATTTATCTGAAAAAAATAATATAGAATATATTAATTATAAAGATTACATCGAGAAGCACTGAAGCAGCCAGAGATCCTTTATCCCGAAAAATTGATGGTGGAATTTTGACCACGGGTCTCTCTACAGCCACAAAGAAAAAGTATTGCAGTGGATTTTTAAATTTATATTCTGTAGTATTCATCGAATTGAATAATATGGAAGAAACATCGAATAAAACTAAAAAGATGAGTTTTTTTTTTTTTTGCAAATCCAAAAATTTCAGAAAACTGTTAGGAAGAGGTTTTTCATTGCAAATGGTTTCCCTCGGAATGTTGCCTTTCTAACTGAGAAGTCGTAGTATGCAACTATATTGTGATTTGGTTCGTTCCAGGGCAGGAAGCAGAATCACGCATAAGCTCGTCGGTAATAGGGAGTGAGGACGTGATTCCTTCGTGAACGCAGGTTTTTTTAATTACTATTTTTTAAAAAAGTGTAATAAGAAACTTCATTGTTCAATATTGGCCAATTTGGTCATTCCATTGCATACTAATAAATGAAATGATGAACTAGGTGGCATTGTAAACAATAGAGACCTGTTAGCGGACCAGTAACAGAAGCATAGTGAATGGACTTCTTATATTATCCGGACTGTTTTAACTGTTTTACAGATCGCTGAGTTGTAAATTCAGTGATAGCAGACACTTTATCTGGATCTGTACGAATATTGTCGTTCCAATCGATTTGGCCAAGATAGTGGACTTTACGAGGGACTTTTGTCTACATCAATTGTTAAGCCCGATAGTAAAACCGACAGATGTTTATAAAAGCTATCTAACTAGATCAGCAAGCCGTTTGGATATATGAACATTTCTGATCTCCATTTGGCGTAACATCGTCTGAGGCGCTTTGCATAAGCCGAAAGGCATCACTTTGTAGGTATTCAATGGCCTGTTTGGCACCGTAAAGATCAAATATGAAGGTATCTGCTGAAGGCATCTTTCAGGTTCAAACTGGTAATGAACTCTGCTTGAGGGAGCGTACTGAGAATCCCATTAATATTAGGTAACGGATATACATCCGGATATACGGCCTTCGCGGCACGGTAAAGACCAAATCTAAAGGTATCTGCTGAAGGCATCTTTCAGGCCCAAACTGGTAATGAACTCTGCTTGAGGGAGCTTACTGAGTATCCCATTAATATTAGGTAACGGATATACATCCTTTCAGGTGACTACACTTAGTTTTCTACTGTCAAGGCCCAATCTTACCTACCCGGTTTGCTAACGAGTACTATGGGAGAAGACCACGTGCTATCGGATACCTCTATCACGCCCAGTTCCAGCATCCTCTCAACTTCAGAGTTAATTATCTTCTCTATCGCGGGTGGCAATGCGATGCAATGTATAGCTTTGACATTTCCCACGTCGATTGAATAAGCTATCCGATTGGTCTTCTACAGTCTCTCCTTCGCAAATGAGGAGAAGAGATCTATGACTTCTAGCTTTCACTTTGTCACATAAGGAGCAATCTCCTACCCCGCAAATTTGACCTTCCAGTTATAAATTACATAACGAACTTTGTTTGAACGAATAGTAAGATGGGATTGGAGTAATAATGGATCTGTGTTATGGTCAGCCGAATTGATCCGGTTGGTCACCCTTTATACCGGAGGAAATCACTCAATCTTCTCAATCGACTGTTATTGAATTGGCAGCGATTGTTGCGGAGATCAGTAAATAATTGTTCACAGATTATTTATTTCATAACATGACAGGCTGGAACAAATTTGGTGAGGTGCATACTATGTAGATTGACGTAATCATATTTACACTCTTTATAGGGAAGTACTGGTAAAAGGAAGTATCGCGTCTTAATATTTGTAGCTCTCTGCCTTCTGCTCTAATTCGACAATCCACCATTTGGGCACCACCGTGGATTATACTAGTAGACAAGAAACTGACGTGACAGGACTACAACTTGTGGTAGATATGAACTGGGTTTTGGTTTGACACTTGTCAAAATACGCGATTCGTATCCACAGTCGTATTATTCGTTTATTTGTAACAAACATTTAAAATAATTCTAACCGCGATCGGTGCGCAGCGTCGATTAATTAAAATTAAATATGTGAAGGAGCCCGCGATAACGTGGCTCCCAATGTGGGGCTGGAAATAAGCCATTGTGAACCCTGAAGGAGAAGTGTTCACTTGTGACGATTGTTGTTGTATCGTTTGTGGACATTTGGTTTGAGTTGTGTTTTATTTGATTATAATATTATAATAATAATTTTGTTGTCTTGAAAGAAGGGGCTCAACTATGGGAGTGGACTTGGATAACAGATTAGGCTTCCTGGAATAGGACTCGCAGCGACGCAAGTCGTTGGTGGCTGTTAATCCGACCAATTGGTTTTCTTTTTATTTTATTTTTTTTTTTTTTTTTTTCTAGATATTCTTTTATACTTTCTTTGTTGTCAGAGTGTTAATTTTGAATGTATTTACAGGATTCCTTATTTTTGAGTGGTGGAAGCGAAGAGTGTCGGTGTTTCTGTGGCCAGCTCACGATTCCCGTTAACGTGAGAAAGGTTGGTGCAGGACGTGGACAAATTTCTGCTTATCCGCGTCAGTTAGAAAGTCTGATTCGTCGTTCTGAAGCCCATGCAAAGCTTCGTTTAAGTAAAGAAGTTACCATCGAGGATGTGGACGATGCTTGAAAGTAGATTTATTTGAAAAAATAATATAGAATATATTAATTATAAAGATTACATCGAGAAGCACTGAAGCAGCCAGAGATCCTTTATCCCGAAAAATTGATGGTGGAATTTTGACCACGGGTCTCTCTACAGCCACAAAGAAAAAGTATTGCAGTGGATTTTTAAATTTATATTCTGTAGTATTCATCGAATTGAATAATATGGAAGAAACATCGAATAAAACCAAAAAGATGAGTTTTTTTTTTTTTTTTTGCAAATCTAAAAATTTCAGAAAACTGTTAGGAAGAGGTTTTTCATTGCAAATGGTTTCCCTCGGAATGTTGCCTTTCTAACTGAGAAGTCGTAGTATGCAACTATATTGTGATTTGGTTCGTTCCAGGGCAGGAAGCAGAATCACGCATAAGCTCGTCGGTAATAGGGAGTGAGGACGTGATTCCTTCGTGAACGCAGGTTTTTTTAATTACTATTTTTTAAAAAAGTGTAATAAGAAACTTCATTGTTCAATATTGGCCAATTTGGTCATTCCAAAAATTGCATACTAATAAATGAAATGATGAACTAGGTGGCATTGTAAACAATAGACCTGTTAGCGGACCAGTAACAGAAGCATAGTGAATGGACTTCTTATATTATCCGGACTGTTTTAACTGTTTTACAGATCGCTGAGTCGTAAATTCAGTGATAGCAGACACTTTATCTGGATCTGTACGAATATTGTCGTTCCCATCGATTTGGCCAAGATAGTGGACTTTACGAGGGACTTTTGTCTACATAAATTTTTAAGCCCGATAGTAAAACCGACAGATGTTTATAAAAGCTATCTAACTAGATCAGAAAGCCGTTTAGATATATGAACATTTCTAATCTCCATTTGGCGTAACATCGTCTGAGGCGCTTTGCATAAGCCGAAAGGCATCACTTTGTAGGTATTCAATGTCCTTCTTGGCACCGTAAAGACCAAATCTGAAGGTATCTGCTGAAGGCATCTTTCAGGTCCAAACTGGTAATGAACTCTGCTTGAGGGAGCATATTGAGAATATTACCTAATTACCTAATATTAATGGGACTGGAAATAAGCCATTGTGACCCCTGAAGGAAATGTGTTCACTTGTGGCGATTGTTGTTGTATCGTTTGTGGACATTTGGTTTGAGTAGTGTTTTATTTGATTATAATATTATAATAAAAATTATGTTTTCTCTTGTTTTCTTGAAAGAAGCGGCTCAACTATGGGAGTGGACTTCAACAACGAATAATCTTCTCTATCGCGGGTGGCAATGCGGGTGCTGCTGAATAGCTTTGAGATTTCCCACATCGATTGAATAAGCTATCCGATTGGTCTTCTACAGTCTCTCCTTCGCAAATGAGGAGAAGAGATCTATGACTTCTAGTTTTCGCTTTGTCACATAACGAGCAATCTCCTACCCCGCAAATTTGACCTTCCAGTTATAAATTACATAACCAACTTTGTCTGGACGAATAGTAAGATGGGATTGGCGTAATAATGGATCTGTGTTATGGTCAGCCGAATTGATCCGGTTGGTCACCCTTTATACCGGAGAACATCACTCAATCTGCTCAATCGACTGTTATTGAATTGGCAACGATTGTTGCGGAGATCAGTAAATAATTGTTCACAGATTATTTATTTCATAACATAACAGGTTGGAACAAATTTGGTGAGGTGCATACTATGTATATTGACGTAATCATATTTACACTCTTTATAGGGAAGTACTGGTAAAAGGAAGTATCGCGTCTTAATATTTGTAGCTCTCTGCCTTCTGCTCTAATTCGACAATCCACCATTTGGGCACCACCGTGGATTATACTAGTAGACAAGAAACTGACGTGACAGGACTACAACTTGTGGTAGATATGAACTGGGTTTTGGTTTGACACTTGTCAAAATACGCGATTCGTATCCACAGTCGTATTATTCGTTTATTTGTAACAAAAATTAAAAATAATTCTAACCGCGATCGGTGCGCAGCGTCGATTAATTAAAATTAAATATGTGAAGGAGCCCGCGGTAACGTGGCGCCCAATGTGGGGCTGGAAATAAGCCATTGTGAACCCTGAAGGAAAAGTGTTCACTTGTGGCGATTGTTGTTGTATCGTGTTTTATTTGATTAT
Source organism: Coelopa pilipes (assembly GCA_947389925.1). Taxonomy (NCBI): domain Eukaryota; kingdom Metazoa; phylum Arthropoda; class Insecta; order Diptera; family Coelopidae; genus Coelopa; species Coelopa pilipes. The sequence continues at coordinate 27,781,896 of OX376698.1, read as the reverse complement.
AATATTATAATAATAATTTTGTTTTCTCTTGTTTTCTTGAAAGAAGCGGCTCAACTATGGGAGTGGACTTGGACAACGGATTAGGCTTCCTGGAGTAGGACTCGCAGCGACGCAAGTCGTTGGTGGCTGTTAATCCGACCAATTGGTTTTCTTTTTGTTTTTTTTTTCTAGATATTGTTTTATACTTTCTTTGTTGTCAGAGTGTTAATTTTGGATGTATTTACAGGATTCCTTATTTTTGAGTGGTGGAAGCGAAGAGTGTCGGTGTTTCTGTGGCCACCTCACGATTCTCGTTAACGTGAGAAAGGTTGGTGCAGGACGTGGACAAATTTCTGCTTATCCGCGTCAGTTAGAAAGTCTGATTCGTCGTTCTGAAGCCCATGCAAAGCTTCGTTTAAGTAAAGATGTTACCATCGAGGATGTGGACGATGCTTGAAAGTAGATTTATCTGAAAAAAATAATATAGAATATATTAATTATAAAGATTACATCGAGAAGCACTGAAGCAGCCAGAGATCCTTTATCCCGGAAAATTGATGGCGGAATTTTGACCACGGGTCTCTCTACAGCCACAAAGAAAAAGTATTGCAGTGGATTTTTAAATTTATATTCTGTAGTATTCATCGAATTGAATAATATGGAAGAAACATCGAATAAAACTAAAAAGATGAGTTTTTTTTTTTTGCAAATCCAAAAATTTCAGAAAACTGTTAGGAAGAGGTTTTTCATTGCAAATGGTTTCCCTCGGAATGTTGCCTTTCTAACTGAGAAGTCGTAGTATGCAACTATATTGTGATTTGGTTCGTTCCAGGGCAGGAAGCAGAATCACGCATAAGCTCGTCGGTAATAGGGAGTGAGGACGTGATTCCTTCGTGAACGCAGGTTTTTTTAATTACTATTTTTTAAAAAAGTGTAATAAGAAACTTCATTGTTCAATATTGGCCAATTTGGTCATTCCATTGCATACTAATAAATGAAATGATGAACTAGGTGGCATTGTAAACAATAGAGACCTGTTAGCGGACCAGTAACAGAAGCATAGTGAATGGACTTCTTATATTATCCGGACTGTTTTAACTGTTTTACAGATCGCTGAGTTGTAAATTCAGTGATAGCAGACACTTTATCTGGATCTGTACGAATATTGTCGTTCCAATCGATTTGGCCAAGATAGTGGACTTTACGAAGGACTTTTGTCTACATCAATTGTTAAGCCCGATAGTAAAACCGACAGATGTTTATAAAAGCTATCTAACTAGATCAGCAAGCCGTTTGGATATATGAACATTTCTGATCTCCATTTGGCGTAACATCGTCTGAGGCGCTTTGCATAAGCCGAAAGGCATCACTTTGTAGGTATTCAATGGCCTGTTTGGCACCGTAAAGATCAAATATGAAGGTATCTGCTGAAGGCATCTTTCAGGTTCAAACTGGTAATGAACTCTGCTTGAGGGAGCGTACTGAGAATCCCATTAATATTAGGTAACGGATATACATCCGGATATACGGCCTTCGCGGCACGGTAAAGACCAAATCTAAAGGTATCTGCTGAAGGCATCTTTCAGGCCCAAACTGGTAATGAACTCTGCTTGAGGGAGCTTACTGAGTATCCCATTAATATTAGGTAACGGATATACATCCTTTCAGGTGACTACACTTAGTTTTCTACTGTCAAGGCCCAATCTTACCTACCCGGTTTGCTAACGAGTACTATGGGAGAAGACCACGTGCTATCGGATACCTCTATCACGCCCAGTTCCAGCATCCTCTCAACTTCAGAGTTAATTATCTTCTCTATCGCGGGTGGCAATGCGATGCAATGTATAGCTTTGACATTTCCCACGTCGATTGAATAAGCTATCCGATTGGTCTTCTACAGTCTCTCCTTCGCAAATGAGGAGAAGAGATCTATGACTTCTAGCTTTCACTTTGTCACATAAGGAGCAATCTCCTACCCCGCAAATTTGACCTTCCAGTTATAAATTACATAACGAACTTTGTTTGAACGAATAGTAAGATGGGATTGGAGTAATAATGGATCTGTGTTATGGTCAGCCGAATTGATCCGGTTGGTCACCCTTTATATCGGAGGAAATCACTCAATCTTCTCAATCGACTGTTATTGAATTGGCAGCGATTGTTGCGGAGATCAGTAAATAATTGTTCACAGATTATTTATTTCATAACATGACAGGCTGGAACAAATTTGGTGAGGTGCATACTATGTAGATTGACGTAATCATATTTACACTCTTTATAGGGAAGTACTGGTAAAAGGAAGTATCGCGTCTTAATATTTGTAGCTCTCTGCCTTCTGCTCTAATTCGACAATCCACCATTTGGGCACCACCGTGGATTATACTAGTAGACAAGAAACTGACGTGACAGGACTACAACTTGTGGTAGATATGAACTGGGTTTTGGTTTGACACTTGTCAAAATACGCGATTCGTATCCACAGTCGTATTATTCGTTTATTTGTAACAAAGATTTAAAATAATTCTAACCGCGATCGGTGCGCAGCGTCGATTAATTAAAATTAAATATGTGAAGGAGCCCGCGATAACGTGGCTCCCAATGTGGGGCTGGAAATAAGCCATTGTGAACCCTGAAGGAGAAGTGTTCACTTGTGACGATTGTTGTTGTATCGTTTGTGGACATTTGGTTTGAGTTGTGTTTTATTTGATTATAATATTATAATAATAATTTTGTTGTCTTGAAAGAAGGGGCTCAACTATGGGAGTGGACTTGGACAACGGATTAGGCTTCCTGGAATAGGACTCGCAGCGACGCAAGTCGTTGGTGGCTGTTAATCCGACCAATTGGTTTTCTTTTTGTTGTTTTTTTTTTTTCTAGATATTGTTTTATACTTTCTTTGTTGTCAGAGTGTTAATTTTGGATGTATTTACAGGATTTCTTATTTTTGAGTGGTGGAAGCGAAGACTGTCGGTGTTTCTGAGGCCAGCTCACGATTCTCGTTAACGTGAGAAAGGTTGGTGCAGGACGTGGACAAATTTCTGCTTATCCGCGTCAGTTAGAAAGTCTGATTCGTCGTTCTGAAGCCCATGCAAAGCTTCGTTTAAGTAAAGAAGTTACCATCGAGGATGTGGACGTTGCTTGAAAGTAGATTTATCTGAAAAAATAATATTTTAGGGGAGCGTTGTAGTTATTGTTTTTAGGATTTATATTTTTGGGTTTTAATTCATGATATACGGTCCGGGTAAGACAGCTTAAGCGTCTATACCTGTCCTCGTATAAGTTTTAATTTTAAGTTATTTTATACTATCCGCAAGAGCCAATAATGTCTACGAGCGTCTAAGTATTATTATATTTTATTAAATAATTAAAAACCAGGATCTCTTCTCTATGAGGTGTTTATTCGCTGGCTTCTCGGTTACAACTCCGTGTAATGTGAGAGTTAGTGAGAGCTTTATAACATTCGTGAGCTTTTCAACATAACCAATAGGCATAATAATTCTGAGTAAATATAAGTAATAAGAATAATGAGTAAAAGTAAAAAGAGTACAATGGGTGTAATGTGAGAGTTAGTGAGAGCTTTATAACATTCGTGAGCTTTCCAACATAACTAACAAGCATAATCATAATGAGTGAAAGTAATATGAATAATAATAATGTGTGCAGTAATATTAAGTGAGCAATACAATAAAAGCAATACATAAAAGATTAAGTTACAGTATTGGCACTTAATATTAGGCCATTGAAACAATAATTAAATCCTTAATAATTCATATGGTTAGTAAGAATTGTGTGATCATATGATAAATTGTTGAGTATTAGCGGGTATCCGCTACAATATAGAATATATTAATTATAAAGATTACATCGAGAAGCACTGAAGCAGCCAGAGATCCTTTATCCCGAAAAATTGATGGTGGAATTTCGACCACGGGTCTCTCTACAGCCACAAAGAAAAAGTATTGCAGTGGATTTTTAAATTTATATTCTGTAGTATTCATCGAATTGAATAATATGGAAGAAACATCGAATAAAACCAAAAAGATGAGTTTTTTTTTTTTGCAAATCCAAAAATTTCAGAAAACTGTTAGGAAGAGGTTTTTCATTGCAAATGGTTTCCCTCGGAATGTTGCCTTTCTAACTGAGAAGTCGTAGTATGCAACTATATTGTGATTTTGTTCGTTCCAAAACCGGAAGCAGAAGCAAGCATAAGCTCGTTGGTAATAGGGAGTGAGGACGTGATTCCTTCGTGAACGCAGATTCTTTTAATTACAATTTTTTAAAAAAGTATAATTAGAAACTTCATTGTTCAATATTGGCCAATTTGGTCATTCCAAAAATTGCATACTAATAAATGAAATGATGAACTAGGTGACATTGTAAACAATAGAGACCTGTTAGCGGACCAGTAACAGAAGCATAGTGAATGGACTTCTTATATTATCCGGACTGTTTTAACTGTTTTACTGATCGCTGAGTCGTAAATTCAGTGATAGCAGACACTTTATCTGGATCTGTACGAATATTGTCGTTCCCATCGATTTGGCCAAGATAGTGGACTTTACGAGGGACTTTTGTCTACATAAATTTTTAAGCCCGATAGTAAAACCGACAGATGTTTATAAAAGCTATCTAACTAGATCAGAAAGCCGTTTAGATATATGAACATTTCTAATCTCCATTTGTCGTAACATCGTCTGAGGCGCTTTGCATAAGCCGAAAGGCATCACTTTGTAGGTATTCAATGTCCTTCTTGGCACCGTAAAGACCAAATCTGAAGGTATCTGCTGAAGGCATCTTTCAGGTCCAAACTGGTAATGAACTCTGCTTGAGGGAGCATATTGAGAATATTACCTAATTACCTAATATTAATGGGACTGGAAATAAGCCATTGTGAACCCTGAAGGAAATGTGTTCACTTGTGGCGATTGTTGTTGTTTCGTTTGTGGACATTTGGTTTGAGTTGTGTTTTATTTGATTATAATATTATAATAAAAATTATGTTTTCTCTTGTTTTCTTGAAAGAAGCGGCTCAACTATGGGAGTGGACTTCGACAACGAATTATCTTCTCTATCGCGGGTGGCAATGCGGGTGCTGCTGAATAGCTTTGACATTTCCCACATCGATTGAATAAGCTATCCGATTGGTCTTCTACAGCCTCTCCTTCGCAAATGAGGAGAAGAGATCTATGACTTCTAGTTTTCGCTTTGTCACATAACGAGCAATCTCCTACCCCGCAAATTTGACCTTCCAGTTATAAATTACATAACCAACTTTGTCTGGACGAATAGTAAGATGGGATTGGCGTAATAATGGATCTATGTTATGGTCAGCCGAACTGATCCGGTTGGTCACCCTTTATATCGGAGGAAATCACTCAATCTGCTCAATCGACTGTTATTGAATTAGCAGCGATTGTTGCGGAGATCAGTAAATAATTGTTCACAGATTATTTATTTCATAACATGACAGGCTGGAACAAATTTGGTGAGGTGCATACTATGTATATTGACGTAATCATATTTACACTCTTTATAGGGAAGTACTGGTAAAAGGAAGTATCGCGTCTTAATATTTGTCGATCTCTGCCTTCTGCTCTAATTCGACAATCCACCATTTGGGCACCACCGTGGATTATAGTACGAGACAAGAAACTGACGTGACAGGACTACAACTTGTGGTAGATTTGAACTGGGTTTTGGTTTGACACTTGTCAAAATACGCGATTCGTATCCACAGTTATATTATTCGTTTATTTGTAACAAAAATTGAAAATAATTCTAACCGCGATCGGTGCGCAGCGTCGATTAATTAAAATTAAATAGGTGAAGGAGCCCGCGGTAACGTGGCGCCCAATGTGGGGCTGGAAATAAGCCATTGTGAACCCTGAAGGAAAAGTGTTCACTTGTGGCGATTGTTGTTGTATCGTGTTTTATTTGATTATAATATTATAATAATAATTTTGTTTTCTCTTGTTTTCTTGAAAGAAGCGGCTCAACTATGGGAGTGGACTTGGACAACGGATTAGGCTTCCTGGAGTAGGACTCGCAGCGACGCAAGTCGTTGGTGGCTGTTAATCCGACCAATTGGTTTTCTTTTTGTTGTTTTTTTTTTCTAGATATTGTTTTATACTTTCTTTGTTGTCAGAGTGTTAATTTTGGATGTATTTACAGGATTTCTTATTTTTGAGTGGTGGAAGCGAAGACTGTCGGTGTTTCTGAGGCCAGCTCACGATTCTCGTTAACGTGAGAAAGGTTGGTGCAGGACGTGGACAAATTTCTGCTTATCCGCGTCAGTTAGAAAGTCTGATTCGTCATCCTGAAGCCCATGCAAAGCTTCGTTTAAGTAAAGAAGTTACCATCGAGGATGTGGACGATGCTTGAAAGTAGATTTATCTGAAAAAAATAATATAGAATATATTAATTATAAAGATTACATCGAGAAGCACTGAATCAGCCAAAGATCCTTTATCCGGAAAAATTGATGGTGGAATTTTGACCACGGGTCTCTCTACAGCCACAAAGAAAAAGTATTGCAGTGGATTTTTAAATTTATATTCTGTAGTATTCATCGAATTGAATAATATGGAAGAAACATCGAATAAAACCAAAAAGATGAGTTTTTTTTTTTGCAAATCTAAAAATTTCAGAAAACTGTTAGGAAGAGGTTTTTCATTGCAAATGGTTTCCATCGGAATGTTGCCTTTCTAACTGAGAAGTCGTAGTATGCAACTATATGTGATTTTATTCGTTCCATGGCCGGAAGCAGAAGCAAGCATAAGCTCGTCGGTAATAGGGAGTGAGGACGTGATTCCTTCGTGAACGCAGGTTCTTTTAATTACAATTTTTTAAAAAAGTGTAATAAGAAACTTCATTGTTCAATATTGGCCAATTTGGTCATTCCAAAAATTGCATACTAATAAATGAAATGATGAACTAGGTGACATTGTAAACAATAGAGACCTGTTAGCGGACCAGTAACAGAAGCATAGTGAATGGACTTCTTATATTATCCGGACATTCCTTAACTGTTTTACAGATCGCTGAGTCGTAAATTCAGTGATAGCAGACACTTTATCTGGATCTGTACGAATATTGTCGTTCCCATCGATTTGGCCAAGATAGAGGACGTTACGAGGGACTTTTGTCTACATCAATTGTTAAGCCCGATAGTAAAACCGACAGATGTTTATAAAAGCTATCTAACTAGATCAGCAAGCCGTTTGGATATATGAACATTTCTGATCTCCATTTGGCGTAACATCGTCTGAGGCGCTTTTCATAAGCCGAAAGGCATCACTTTGTAGGTATTCAACGGCCTGTTTGGCACCGTAAAGATCAAATATGAAGGTATCTGCTGAAGGCATCTTTCAGGTCCAAACTGGTAATGAACTCTGCTTGAGGGAGCGTACTGAGAATCCCATTAATATTAGGTAATATTAATGGGACTGGAAATAAGCCATTGTGACCCCTGAAGGAAATGTGTTCACTTGTGGCGATTGTTGTTGTATCGTTTGTGGACATTTGGTTTGAGTAGTGTTTTATTTGATTATAATATTATAATAAAAATTATGTTTTCTCTTGTTTTCTTGAAAGAAGCGGCTCAACTATGGGAGTCGACTTGGACAACGGATTAGGCTTCCTGGAGTAGGACTCGCAGCGACGCAAGTCATTGGTGGCTGTTAATCCGACCAATAGGGTTTTTTTTTTTTTTTTTTTTTTTTTGTTCTAGATATTGTTTTATACTTTCTTTGTTGTCAGAGTGTTAATTTTGGATGTATTTACAGGATTCCTTATTTTTGAGTGGTGGAAGCGAAGAGTGTCGGTGTTTCTGTGGCCAGCTCACGATTCTCGTTAACGTGAGAAAGGTTGGTGCAGGACGTGGACAAATTTCTGCTTATCCGCGTCAGTTAGAAAGTCTGATTCGACGTTCTGAAGCCCATGCAAAGCTTCGTTTAAGTAAAGAAGTTACCATCGAGGATGTGGACGATGCTTGAAAGTAGATTTATCTGAAAAAATAATATAGAATATATTAATTATAAAAATTACATCGAGAAGCACTGAAGCAGCCAGAGATCCTTTATCCCGAATAATTGATGGTGGAATTTTGATCACGGGTCTCTCTACCGCCACAAAGCCAAAAGTATTGCAGTGGATTTTTATATTTATATTCTGTAGTATTAATCGAATTGAAATATGAGTTTTTTTCTTTTTTCTGCAAATCCAACAATTTCAGAAGACTGATATGAATAGATACTACTACATACTACCACTGAGATAGTTCCAATGATTAGTACTTTCTGTTTGTAATGGTTTACTCGGTTAGGAAGAGGTTTTTCATTGCAAATGATTTCCCTCGGAATGGTGCCTTTCTAACTGAGAAGCCGTAGTATGCAACTATATTGTGATTTGGTTCGTTCCAGGGCAGGAAGCAGAAGTATGCATAAGCTCGTCGGTAATAAGGAGTGAGGACGTGATTCCTTCGTGAACGCAGCTTCTTTTCATTACAAGAAACTTCAATAATAAAAAACTTCATTGTTCATTGTTAGCCAATTTGGTCATTCCAAAAATTTCATACTAATAAATGAAATGATGAACTAGGTGACATTGTAAACAATAGGGACCCAAAAATATTAAACGTTAAAGCAAACTTCAAACGGTAATTCTTCTATGGTGCATTGGCACGATATTCTAAAATATACAAAAAACAAAAAATGTAAAACTATTTCCCATCTGTTTTATTTTTCCATTTCTGTTTTGATTTCTGTTCGCTGTTCGAATAGTGTACGCTCACGTGCTTGTAATATATTATTTTATTTACATTTATACATATTCAAAAATCCTTTTTTTCTTGTACCATGCTAAAATGTTATTGAACTTTGTACCTTTTTGTTAAAAATTTTGGTTATTTTTGTAAGTTCATTATGTAAATGAATTTAAACGTAACTACACTGTCATCAAAATGCAAAGAAGCAGAAAAAGCAGTTTTCATATTTTTGTCTTTACGGAGAAAAGGAGATTGTAAATCAGTATAGTACAGAAAAGTGAACACTCGGTTACTGAAAATATTAAACGTGATATGAATACAGAATACAACAACTACACTTAGTAAAATTGGAAACGGCTTTCGGGTTCCACTACTGAACCTTCACACAAATCCAACTGGAATCTCTTCACCTGTTTGTAAAAACTAGACTCGGTTGGGTTATCAAAAAACAGAAACATTAACAGAAAATAATGAAAAATTCCTGTAAATTGCAAGCCAAAATTATAGATATAAAAATTAAGAAGAACTACAGTTTCTGAAATGCAGACCCAAAAGGAAAAAATAGTATTCAAATATTGTTCAATAACGACTTTGAACTTCCCTCGGAATGTTGCCTTTCTAACTGAGAAGTCGTAGTATGCAACTATATTGTGATTTGGTTCGTTCTAGTGCAGGAAGCAGAAGCACACATAAGCTCGTCGGTAATAGGGAGTGAGGACGTGATTCCTTCGTGAACGCAGCTTCTTTTAATTACAATTTTTAAAAAAAGTGTAATAAGAAACTTCATTGTTCATTGTTGGCCAATTTGGTCATTCCAAAAATTTCATACTAATAAATGAAATGATGAACTAGGTGACATTGTAAACAATAGAGACCTAAAAATATTAAACGATAAAGCAAACTTCAAACGGTAATTCTTCTATGGTGCATTGGCACGATATTCTAAAATATATAAAAAACAAAAAATGTAAAAATATTTCCCATCTGTTTTATTTTTCCATTTCTGTTTTGATTTCTGTTCGCTGTTCGAATAGTGTACGCTCACGTGCTTGTAATATATTATTTTATTTACATTTATACATATTCAAAAATCCTTTTTTTCTTGTACCATGCTAAAATGTTATTGAACTTTGTACCTTTTTGTTAAAAATTTTGGTTATTTTTGTAAGTTCATTATGTAAATGAATTTAAACGTAACTACACTGTCATCAAAATGCAAAGAAGCAGAAATAGCAGTTTTCATATTTTTGTCTTTACGGAGAAAAGGAGATTGTAAATCAGTATAGTACAGAAAAGTGAACACTCGGTTACTGAAAATATTAAACGTGATATGAATACAGAATACAACAACTACACTTAGTAAAATTGGAAACGGCTTTCGGGTTCCACTACTGAACCTTCACACAAATCCAACTGGAATCTCTTCACCTGTTTGTAAAAACTAGACTCGGTTGGGTTATCAAAAAACAGAAACATTAACAGAAAATAATGAAAAATTCCTGTAAATTGCAAGCCAAAATTATAGATTAAATAAATTAAGAAGAAATACAGTTTCTGAAATGCAGACCCAAAAGGAAAAAATAGTATTCAAATATTGATCAATAACGACTTTGAACTTCATTTTTTTGCGGTATGAAAAACCTTGAAGTTGAGAGTAAATAAGTCTATATTACGGAGAGATGAATATCTATATACGCTAAAGAGGTGACCATGAATAAAAGTGAAACTGCACCTTTATTTTTAAATGTTTTATAGTATTATGTTAAGACTGCACAATTTTAAATATTATTACGGCGAGCGTTTTTCTGTATGTTATGAACAGATAGACTTCTGAACAGTGTTTGATTCAATGATTTTTCCTAACCCAATCAAAATGAGAGAACAATTCAGGTAGAAAGATGTCTTACATAAAGATATAGTTTGTAACGTGAAAAGAGATAGAATGTACCCCTTAAATGTGTGATCAACATATATCAATGAATTAATGTAGAATGAATATACGAGAAAAAGAATAGGTTGGATAAAGAAAGGGATAAACATAATATTCATTGGTATAATACATAGCCAATAAGAAGGTAGCAGTAGAAATGAAATCGTTCTCTTTAATATAAATACAATTATTCTTCAAAAATTCGTATTAGTACGTTACATGTCAGTGAGTCTTTTTATGTAGTGTCAAAGTAAAAAAGAAAGAAATACAAAATGTATAATTGTGAAAACTGTGGAAAACTTTTCCTTAGCGAAAAACTCATGTTTGAACATTTTAATAAAAATATCAGAGAATACAAATCCAATATTATTGCGATTTGTTGTGATAATTGTAATATTAACATTTATGGATTGGAAAATTTCAACACCCACTACAATCAGTGCATAGGAGAGAAGCCAAGGAAACGTCTCTTGGAAGAGACATCATTGGCAATAAAACGGACCAAAAAAATGTGTGATAACACGGAGCTGAAAAGATGTGAGATATGTGATGTAAGCATACAGTCTAACAGATTTAAAATGCATTTGCGCACGAATGCGCACAAAGATAAGTCTGCAACCAATATCTCGGAAAATGTATATCAAACATCTCCACTAGATAATAGAATGTGTCGTCGTTACAGAATTATTGGTAACTTGAGGAATGAAATTTGTTTCAACTCATTTTATGCCGATATTAAGAGTTATCTTAAAGCCATAATTGAAACAAATATTGTTGAACATGAATTTATTAAAATGAATTTAGTTTTATATGGCGAATATGTAAAAGCCCAAGATGCTAATGAAATGGTGATAACATTAAAACATTTTGCTACGCAATTTAAATGTGTGTACAATATTGACGAGATAGAATCAATATTAGAGGAGTTTTCCGATGAATTAATAAAAATATCTAGTGAATTCCAGGAACGAGATAGTGGATGGGCTATTGCTGAATTTAAATACATTGAAACGACTATATGTAAATTAGAACATATTCCTGCTGGGGAGAATAATGCATTACCGAGAGACATTAACTCGAAAGCAGCAAGAACTAATGTTAAAAATAATGATATATATTGTTTCAAATGGACATTTCTCTCGTATATTGCATATAAATTAGATAACCTAAATGAGAAACTACTTTTTAAACTGACCAACCCAAGTTATTATAAAATATTTGATATTTGCTCAGAAAAAATAAAATTTAGAGGAATAAATCGAAATTTTTCAAAAATGAATTTTCCAGCCACTATAAAAGATTTGAAGGAATTTGAAAAAAATATTTCTAAGTTTAACATTAATACGTATGAGCTAAAGGAAAAAAGAAAAGCTAACGACCCAACTAAAGAAATTGGACCATCACGATCAGCAAAAGAAGTTCGGGAGTTTCATATAAATATGCTGCTGCAAATGGATTCCAGTTATAACTATCACGTTTGTCTGATTCGTGATTTAAAAAGACTAGTGAAAAGTCAATTTACAGCGAGTCATACTCCTGGATACTTTTGCGACTTATGTCAATCATACTATAACATAGATACAAAGCGGCATAACAAAAATGAGTGCGGGAAAGTAACAGCGACATATCCTCTAGAGGGAACAACAACAAAGTTCGAAAGATTCGACAAAAAACTATCTCCACCAATAGTTGTATATGCAGATATTGAATCAATTTTGATAAAATGTGAAACCAATCCTACAATAAGTGAATCCACAACACATATCCAGAAGCATCAGCATGTGCGATTTCTTTTCATGTTTGTCATACATATAATCCACAGCTAAATTAAATTTGGACATATGAAGGTAAGATTAACAAAAATACAAAAGTGAATAAATTGAATAAGGTTTTAAAAATACTTTTAATTATAGGAAATTATTGTGTGGAGAAATTTATATCTGCATTGGAAGAAAGACTCGATGATTTATATAAAATGTATTGGACATCACCGGCACCAACCAATTCACTTCTCTGCGATGATGACGAACTACGCCAGATTTGTGAAAACTGTTGCGCCTGTGAACAAGAAATCGTCGATCCAATGAATGATGAAAAGTATTATAACTTTTTCACTGGAGAATATATGGGACCTATACACCCCCAATGTAAGAGTAATTTCAATTTTAAGTATCCTTTTTTCCCAGTAGTTTTCCATAATCTTTCTAGATATGACATTCACTTATTTATAAAGCAATTCGGAGGTAATTTAAAAGCCATTCCATGTAATAAAGAGTTGTATATATCATTATCGAAGAGGATTATGGATGGGAAGAGAACAAAATATAATATTAATTTTATTGAATCAAATAGATTTTTAAATTCCTATTTAAATCCAGAAAACTTTAAATTATTAAGAACTAAATTTTCAAATAATGATAAGTTTAATTTAATGCGTAGAAAAGGTGTTTTCCCATATGATTATTTAAATAGCTTTGATGTTTTAACTCAGAAATCTCTACCGGACAGAAATAGTTTTTACAATAGCTTAGAAGAAAAGGAATGTTCTGAGGAAGACTATGTCTTCGCTCAAAAAGTGTGGGATACATTTAATTGTAAAACATTAAGGGACTATATGATAATTTATTTAGAAAGTGATGTATTAATTTTGAGTGATGTCTTCGAAAATTTCCGTTCCATATGTAGGAATATATATAACTTAGATCCCTGTAACTATGTTACTGCGCCTTCACTTTCTTGGGATGCCATGCTGAAGTATACTCAAGTAGAATTAGAGTTGATAAATGATGCAGATATTCATAATTTTCTAAAAATTGGAGTGAGAGGAGGCTTGACGCAATGTAGTCATAGGGTTCCATTTGCAAATAATAAGTATATGAATGCTGGATACAACCCTAAAAATAAAGAATATTATTTGCTCTACATAGATGCAAATAATTTATTTGGATGGGCAATGTCTCAGAAACTTTCAATATCTAATTTTAAATTTCTAGAAAAAAAAGAAGTAGAAAGTTTAAATGTTTTTAATATATCCACCGATGATGATATTGGTTAAATTTTAGAAGTTGATCTAGAATATCCTGAGACTTTGCATGATGCTCATAACTCTCTTCCATTTTGTCCTGAGAACAAAATACCTGTCGGCAAAAAAGGGAAAAAGTTAATTGCGGACTTTCATAAAAGAGAAAACTACATCATTCATCTCAAAAATTTACAACTTGCTTTGAGCCACGGTTTGATTTTGAAGAAAATAAATCAGGTATTAATATTTAAGCAAAGCGCTTTTTTAAAATCTTACATTAATTTAAATACTGAAAAACGAACGATGGCAAGTAATGATTTTGAAAAAAATTTCTGTAAGCTCATGAACATCGCAGTTTATGGTAAAACTATGGAAAATGTAGAAAAAAGAAGACACGTTCGCTTAGTTACACACTATGATAACAGACAAAATTCCAAGGGATACAGGGCACTTATTAGTAAATCAAATGTACATAGCATTGAAATATTTAGTGAAAATCTGATAGGTGTTGAACTAACTAAATTAGAAATTGTGTACGATAAATGTATCGTATGTAGGTTTTTCTGTTTTAGAGCTATCGAAATGGCTGATGTACGATTTTTATTATAATTTTCTCAAAATAAAAAGCCCGTCTTCTAATACTATTTATATGGATACCGATTCTTTTATAATCTCTTCAGAGGATGATCTATATAAATTAATAAAACAAAATCCGTCGTACTTTGATACATCTGATGAGCGATGAGAACCAGTTCAATATAAAACGGCTTAATAAAAAGGTATTGGGTTTAATGAAAGATGAAAATACGGGGAGAGTTATGACCAGTTTTGTAGGTTTGAAAGCTGAAGCCTATGCTTATAAAGTTGATAAGAAATCAGATGAATGTAACGACAAAGTTGTTAAAAAAGTTAAGGGTGTGAAAAGTAATATAGTTAGAAAACTACAGTTTAATGATTATATTGAATGTATTAGCAATCGAAAAACTTTTTATGGTCAACAACGGGTAATAAGAAGTCGATCTCATCAACTATATACAGAAATTGTAAACAAAATAAGCTTAAACAACAAACTAACAAAAAACAAAAAAAAACACCTTTCTACGCATAATTACAACTTTATTAGTTAACAAAATAACTGTGTAAATAGAATATTTACAATGTCATTTTATATCTATCTATATATATTTAAGACATGTATATATTTCATATTTAATTATCAATAAAACAAAATTTCCATACCACCTATTTTTGTTTTGTATTTTTATTATCAGACTGCTGTTTCAATCATAAAATTTTTTCTTTCTACAGTTATTCTCTAAATGTTCGTTGCTACCGCAATAGTTACAGTAGAGTAATCGAACATATCCTTTCTTAAACCATTCCATATTTATTCTTCTAATATGCTATTCAGTTGACATACACTATGCAACTGGGGGTTATCTTCTATGTTAATGATTTATATACCCTATTTTAGTAATTCATTTTTAAGAATCCATGAGTTATGAATATTTTCAAATCCTAGCCATTTAACATTGCCTTTACGCTTCAATACTTTTTTAACCAGATACGTGGTACTCATAAAAAGCACTTTTGATAACAGATTTCTTATAATTTTTTCTATAATGAAAATTTCCGTTGTCCAATTTGGTGTATATCCTTTGAAAAATGTACCTTTAAACTTGCTAATTCTAACAGAGTCACCTAAATTAAATTTTGGTTTTGGAAATTTTTTTGGAAAACTATATATGCTATATGAAGTATACTGTTTTCATTAATTTTATTCACTTCAATTGGTTTCATTTTAATTGTTCTGTGCCATGAATTGCAGTACTTAGATATAAGTGATTGTAAATTTGTAATCCATTTATAGTCACCATTCATACTAAATATTTTCCACATCATATTTTTTAATGTTCTATTAAAGCGCTCACAAATTGAAGCCTTCATATGTGTATATGTATGATAATGATTAATTTTAAATTTATTCATTAAACTTTTAAATTCATTATTAAGAAATTCTTTCCCCTGATTGTCGCGTCTCAATATTTGTCGTTTTCTGTCTCCTGTTACTCTTCGACAATCCAGATTGGGCACCACCGCGGAGTATACTACGAGACAAGAAACTGACGTGACAGGACTACAATTTGTAGTAGATTGGTACCGGGGTTTAGTCTCACAGCGAAAAGTGGGTCCACTGAGATGGTACCACACTTAGGCAGCGATCTCTCATACATGGATATGTGCCGCCAAAATATTGGCCATCGGGTTGGTCCGGGGATTTTATTCCCACCAGGTTAGAAGCCATTTAAGAACAATCTAGAGGGATTTTCTTAAATAGGTGCATATTAAAACCCCAGATTCCAATAAGGATTTGGCCAAAAACCGCCCATATCCAGTATAAAAGATGGCTCCCTAGACCCGATTAGAGTGGAATGCAAGTTCCTTCAGTGCTTCGCGTCAGAAAGGCAGTTGAGTTTCGTTCGAACATTCAGTGAGAATACACCTCGAAGTCGCGAGGAAGTAATTGTTGAACAAATTAGTAAAATTTAGTGAAAAAGACGTTGCAGCGTTGGAGTCTGGACTGTCGTTGGGAAGTATTTTCGTGAATTGTTGTATTTCGTCGAGTATTTGTATTTTGCCCAAAATTAGCTTTTGTTGTAGTAGACTTCTTCCTCTTGTGTATAGCATCCCACAACCGAACCTAGTTTGAATAAACAGGTGAAGGAATTCCAGTTGGAATTGTGCGAGGGTTCAGTAGTGGAAACCGAAAGTCGGTTACAATTTTCCACTGAGTGTAGTCTTATTGTGTTTTCCTAACTTTATTCTTTTTTTGTTCCGATAAAAGAATTAAAGTTACATATATTCACTTTTAGTCTTGTGTCTACCAGTGTTCACGGTACTGTGGTACTGAACACCCCCCCTTCCCCCGCTCCGTCTGAGTAGGTGGCAACTCCTTGTCGATCTCGTTCGATCCACCTGTTTTTGACAGTTGTCAAAAATTCGCGATTCGTGTCCGTCGGTCTTAGTTTGTGATTATTTGAAATTAAAGTTAAAATTTATTTAACGCGATCGGTGCGCGACGTCGTGAAATATTTAAATAGGTGAAGGAGCTCGCAACAAATTGGCGCCCAACGTGGGGCTCGAAAAAGATTTTGTGAACACTGGAGAAAAACTCACTTGTTGCTGTTATTGTGTCGTTGGTGGACATTTTGTTGAGTTGTGTTTTATTTTTTTTGCTAATTTTGTTTTCTTTTTTTCTTGTAAGAAGGATCGAATACAGGAGTGGACTTGGAAAACGAATTGAACCTGCTGGTTTAGGAGTCGCAGCGACGCAAGTAGTTTGTGGTTGTTAATCCGACAAATTGGTTTTCGTTCTAAGTTCTTTGTTATTGTTATATACTTTTGTTGCCAGATTGTTAATTTTGATTATATTTACAGGATTTTTCATTTTGGTTGTTATGATAGCGAATCGTTTAGTCGCTGTTTAATCGCTTTTAGTTCAGCGAAGACTGCGCGGAAGTAGAGCTGAAGATAGGGGAGATCACGAAGCTGACCGAGGTACCGCCGACTGATGCTAGGTCTTCGGAGTATTTAAAGATACTTACGAAGATTGAGTGGTGCCTTGGTCGGCTGAATCGATCAAAGCCCTCAACGCGCGCGGAGGTCGAGCAGCAGGTGCGGTTGCGGAATCAACTCATGTTGATTCTCGCAGACAGCAATGAATCAGCGGGCGTTTCAGAGGACGAGGCTCAACCGAAGCCAAGGACGGACTCTGAAGATGTGCCAGGAGGACGAAAGGCACTTCTCCGTGAATCTGCTGTTGAGGATGAGAATCAGCAGCCAACGATGGCCCGGAAAGTCGTAGGGAAAATCGAAAATTTAGCTAAGTGGGAAGTAAATTTCTCGGGTGAGAAGAGCGGCATGTCTTTGCATGCGTTCTTAGAGAGAGTAGAGGAGCTAAGCGAGGCTCGTGGGGTCAACGAAGCTCAACTGTTACGGGGAGCTGTTGACTTATTTTCGGGGAAGGCGCTCATTTGGTTGCAAGCCATCCGCAAAACGGTCTCTGGATGGAAGGAATTGGTCGTCGAGCTGAAGGCGGAATTCCTCCCGCCCAACTATGATGACATTTTGATGGATAAGATTAGGCGAAGGACTCAAGGTGGGACTGAGTCCATTGGCGTGTATGTGGCAACGATGAGAAATTTGTTTGCTAGGTTGTCGGAGGTTTTGCCAGAACGTAGGATGTTATCATTGGTTGTTTCTAATTTGACTCCCTTCTACCAGACTCAGCTGGGCTTGGCTGAGCCAAGGTCTTTGGTGGAGTTAGTTGCGTTAGGGCGTAAACTGGAAGCTGTCCGTTCCAATGTCGATGCATTCATCCCTCCACCCAGCTGTCGGACGAAGTCCCTGTTGGAGCCGGACGTGACTGAGGGGCCAGATGTGGTTGATGCAGCTGCCCCACTTCGCGATCAACGCCTGGAGCGCAGGATTAGGGCGCCACCTCCACCGGCCTTCCGGTGTTTCAACTGCCGTCGTTTTGGACACGTGTCCTCAGAGTGCAGGAGCGGAATAAGGTGCTATGGGTGTGGGCGCGAAGGGTTCTATAAGCGGGAGTGTCCGAGGTGCTCGAAGGGAGCAGGACCGTCTGATGGTGGGACAAGGTCCGCGTTTGCCTCGGGTCAACGAAGCCCTAGGCTGGATGGTCGGCCGATGGCGTCGATGGCAGGATGTTCGTCAGGAGTAGGAGGGTTGTCTGCGTGCAACCAGCTGGCAGTAGGGCGCGGTAAGCAGTCTGAACAGCGGTGTCAGACTGAAATTTGTTTAAATTTTACACTCGTAGGGAAAGGTAGTGATAGTCGGCCCTATATAGGAGTTAGAATTTTTGGCGTAGAGATTCGGGGTTTGTTGGATTCGGGTGCCACGCGCACAATAGTTGGTCGTCCGGGGTGGGATATTTTGAAAAACTGGGGTGTGAGGTTTTCTCCGTCTAATATTAAAAACGTCGCGCTTGCAGATGGGGAAGTCGTACCAGTTCGTGGTGTCGTTGCTTTACCCATGGAGGTGGAAGGCAAGTCGGTCCTTCTGGATTGCCTCATTATCCCAAATCTCCCACAATCCTTAATTCTTGGCGTCGATTTCTGGACCAAGGCTGGAATCGTTCCGGACCTTGCCAAGAACCAGTGGAAGTTTTCAGATTTTGCTGAGATTTCATCAGTAACTACGATTGTAGAACGGTCAGAGCTTGCCCTCGAAGAGGCAGTGGCCTTGGATAAGTTGATAGCCGATACTTTCAACGAGATTCCTGATGGGCTTGGTTGTACCCATTTGGTCGAGCATCGGATTCGCACCAAACCAAATGTGGAACCAATCAAGCAGCGTTATTATCCTGTTTCACCCGCGATTCAGCGGCATATCGATGAAGAGATTGAGTCGATGCTCCAGAAGGACGTGATAGAAGTTTCTCATAGTCCTTGGGCGTCACCGGTGGTGATGATCAAGAAGAAGGATAGCAGTTATAGGTTTTGCGTCGACTATAGGTCTCTGAATAAGAACACTGAGCGTGACAGTTACCCTATTCCGTATGTTTCTGCTACTCTCGATAAGCTGCGAGATGCCAAGTACCTCTCCAGCTTGGACATCAAATCCGCTTACTGGCAGATACCTATCAGTAAGGATTCGAGACCCCTTACAGCTTTCACTGTTCCTGTATCAATTTAAACGAATGCCATATGGGTTGCATAATGCTCCGGCAACCTGGCAGAGGTTTATTGATACGGTCATCGGTGCTGACTTAGAACCTCATGTATTTGTTTATCTTGATGACATAGTCATCGTTACGAGTAGCTTCGATAGGCATATTGTGGTGTTGCAGGAGGTATTGCGACGAGTTTGTGACGCAGGGCTAAGGTTGAATAGGGAAAAATGTAACTTTTGGGCTCTCCCTTCACTTCGATATCTCGGATACGTTGTTGATCGTCAAGGCTTACATGTGGACCCCGAGAAGGTAGAAGCCATGCTTAGGATCCCCGCTCCACGAAACGTTAAAGAGGTGCGCTCATTCGTCGGTACTATTTCATGGTACCGACGATTTGTTCCTAATTTCGCTGACTTGGTCAAGCCGTTGACCGAGCTTTTAAAGAAAAATAAGCGGTTTTCGTGGACCGTGGATTGCGAGCAAAGCTTTCAAAAATCCAAAGAATGTCTGGTAACGGCTCCGGTTTTGTCTTGCCCAAATTTTGATCGTCCTTTCGTTGTTCAGACTGACGCATCGGATTTTGGTATAGGTGCTGTTCTGACTCAGCAGTTTGACGACGGGGAGAAGGTTATTTCTTATTTGAGTAGGTCGCTGAGCAAAAGTGAAAAGAATTATTCCACTACGGAGAAGGAATGTTTGGCAGTTCTGTGGGCGGTTGAGAAATTGCGGCCCTATATCGAGGGAGTTCATTTCAGTGTAAGCACAGACCATTATTCGTTGGTGTGGCTGAATAACTTGAAAGACCCTTGTGGCAGGCTGGCCAGATGGGCTTTAAAGTTGCAGCAGTACGATTTCTCGATCATTCATAGAAAGGGAAAGGATCATGTCGTACCGGAGTAGTATGAATATAGGCAAGGTAAAGCAATTGGGTCATGCGTTTAAAAAACGAACTACAATCCAACCAAATTCCAACTCGTCCAATAACCATCCACCAAAAATTTTATTACAATTCATCAAAATCCAACTATACCAATCGGTATCCACCAAAAAATCTTATTCAGCAGCAAACCCAATAAGGTATCCAATCGGCATTTAAATAAATCCAACTAAAATAATTTGTTCTTCTACTAAAGTGATGTTATTTTGGCCGCAACTCCCCCCTGTAATCTCATTGGCAGTAGTATGAATATAGGCAGTTGCTTCGTCGTCCTCCATCTGAAACTTCTGCCTGCTAAGATTGAGTTTCATATGCGCCGGTTAAGGTTATTTTGAGAACAGTCACAACCATCTATCCTGCTAAGGTCGTATTTGAGAAGAGTTTGATTATAGCAAATACTTGAACCCACTACCGCACAAAAGTTATAAAATCGTCCGATAGGTTCTTAAGACTTGAGAGCAGCACCAAAATGGACAAGGGCCATCTGTGTTAACTGATCAAGACTCACCCCCGCCCCATTCTTTTGTCTTTCTGTTTACTTGTTTGTTTTTATCAATCCGTCTCATAAAACGAAGTCCGCACTCACAACCCGTAATATAAACTATATTTTATGGCCATACGATAACGTGAATTGAATTTCATAACGAAAACCGTCAGTGTTTTATTTGTAATATAATTATTGTAACGTTCGATTTTCTTTCGTCTCTTTGAATGTATTTCATGTATGTGAGATAATTCAATACAAATGAAAATGTGACGAATTTAGAAGATGTATATACAATAAGGATGAGAAAGAATAAGAATAAGGTAACATGTATGCATTACATATAAAGGTACCTCAACCAATAAGAAGTTTTGTAAAGAAAAATACAAATGTTGCTGCTGATTGCTTGAAAGAACTAGGCGTATTGCATAGCACATCTCTCTAATGGAGTAGAATGAAATAGAAACATTTTTGAATAACAGATTTGACCAATGAAAACCCATTGACAATCTTATACAATTGTGTTCAGATTTACTTCTATATAAAGTATTGAAATCCATTTGAAAAATAGTCTCAAATTAAATCTCATAGTGGAAGTGCTTACATTTGATTCTAATAATGGTGAGTAAATATTTTTCAATAAATGTAAATATTTATTTCTAATATTTATTTAACAGAATCTTATCCAACAATTAAATAATTGTTCTAAAGGGGTTGGTCAAGGATATACTAAAGTTGATGATTTAAATATTGATCAGGACTATATTATCACTGGATGCAAAGTTAAGGAAACACAATTTGGTGAAAAGCTGATCATTTATTTGTTAGATGAAAATGATTCTCCTCTTTGGATTTTCTTGCCCAAGCGATTTACTCAAATATTTCACACAAAAAAAACCCATTCAAAGTACTAAAAGATAGTGGCGTTCAGAGTTTAATTTTTAGAGGGAGAGATAAAAATAAATTCAATATGGCAATTTTCGAATTTGTTTCTAAGTTAAATACAACATACGAATAATAAAATGTATATATAATTTAAATAATACAAAAATAAATAATTTTATAATTAATTATACTTGGAATATTTTTTATTTATTTTCTTTTTAATTGTAAATTCGGTTTTAAATAGTTTTAAAACCTTTGAGTCATTGAATTTCAAATTGGATTTATCAAATAAGTTTAGAAACATTTTTAATGATTTGTTTTGTGATTTGTAAAGTGCATACATTGCACAATAATGACCGCATGTACTGGAAAAATATCCTTGAACTTGCTGCTTATTGTATGAAAACTTTTACAATTTCGTTTAAGAAAAAGTATAAAGTCTTTATTATGAGGATATTGTCCAGATGAATCAAAGTACTCCCCTTTGTTAGTAGAACTGAAGTAGAATTCAACCCAATGACTTCCGGGTCGATGAGATGGATCCGTATTTGCAATTACAATAGCAGGTTTTTGTATAGTAAATGGTAATTGGTTGGAGGCGTATACACCTCTAAAATACATTTTAGTTGAAGCATGTTTTTGTAGAGCATTTCGAATTTGTAGTGTATTCATATTTTAATATAATGTTATGCGAACGTTCCTGTTTCTATCAATATCCAGCATTGAATCATATTCACAGTAAACTAAACAGGTAATCGCTTCTTCTAAGGGTTGTGCAAATCTCCCCTCAATGCGAATTGTACCTTGACTCAATAAATTTGCGCACATCGACGTATTCGAATGATCAGAGGTTAAATCAAACCCCAAAATAAAATATCCAGTATCAAAAAGTTCTTTAGTTACAAAAAGACCTTTATCAAAATGTTTAATTCCATTTCCTTTAAATAGCATATTATAAGCTCTGGAACTTTTACAATTTTTTAAATCATTATAATCAAATTCTAACGGTTGTGAAGGAATTTGTACTCCGTTTACTGAGAGATTAAATCTCTGAATATTAAAATGTTGAAATTTGAATGGATTTAGATTTCTACTTCCGGAATATGCTTTATTAGAAACCATGCAAAACGCTATAAAATTTGGTTATTGTCCAATCACTACATTATCAATCGACAATGAATGATTTCCTGGATAAAGTGTGAATGACTTCACTTCGACTCTGTTGAAGGGATATATAGCATTTTTATTAAGTAAAACCTTATGATGAGCTAGAAGGATGCTAGGGTTTATTGTTATATGGTTCATAAATAATTGCGCTTCTAAAAGTTTTAGAGATGCTTCCACTGCTGATTCCATAATATAAAAAGATGCCTTTTCCATATTGAAAGTAATACGAAGGTCCACATTATTCAATAATAATTTGGATTGGTTAAATATATCTCCATGTATTTTACCATATAACTCAACTGTATTACTTTTTTGAAAAATGCTTTTTCTTGCAGTTAATCCAGCATTTCCACCTACCCCATCTGAAGTTGTGTCTGGAATCCATCCAGAGGTAGTTAGATGTGATTTACTCGCATCTGTTCCATAATTAAGTAATGTTTGAATATAAGCTCTGTAGTGATAATTATTATCACTTTGGGATACCAGAACATTATTCAAATAAACAGACGAACTCCTAAATATGGAGTGAAGAACATTATTTACAATTCCAACTGAATCATCCGCTATATTCTGGTTTTCTTTATTTTTCAACTGCACTACTAATTTTAAATATACGCTAGATAGGTCTCTATAAGTTTCTCCATTTCCTAGACATATAAACTCAATCGATCCAGCATTATCTAATGATGCTATAGGGTTATACGCCACTTCTTCTGTTCGCAAAATACTATTTTGAGTAGGGAGAGGCTCAAATAAATCAAGTTCACTTTTCATGCACTCCATTTTTTAATATTTGCATAAACTTTATATTATGGTGAAAATATATCCTTGGGTACAGTTTTTTGACTAAAAAATTTTCTGATCTTATTGACACGTTTACGTTTGGAAGATGTTTTAGAATGAGGATTTTTTTTTTCGGTTTCTTGCGCTCTATATGTTTTTTTCCTGATCCTTTTTGTAGTACTTTCGAAATTTTATTAATAGCCTTACTTGATAAGTTTTGAAGGGCTAACTGTCCTTGCCCTTCTATAATATTTCTTAGTGGTTTTCTTCCGAAATCATTCATTATTGCTTTTCCTGTTTCCGTAGCTTGATTTTCTATGGCATTTAGCCCTGATAGAAATAAAGGTTTTAAATTTCTGTATAAACCGGAGAAAAATGAACCAATTCCTTTACCCTGTTGAATAATTCTCGGTGATCCTATATGACTAATTCCAGATCCGGACTGATTTAGATAATATTGTGTGTAAAGCTATTCCATGACGAGTTAAATCTGAGCAACTTTCTTTCTCAGTACCTCATTTATATCTTTTATTTCCTTCTACGAAAATGTAAGGTAACATGAGTAGCCTCAAAATACAGCTTTTCACCTATAAGGTTCGTTATCAAAATAGATATATCTTTTATAGAAATCGTCTTAATGGGATAGTATTCAATGAAAGAAAATTTTTTTAATTGACTAGTTCCATCATATGGAAGGACTTTTAAGCAACGTAAATTGGAATCACCAATGCATCTGGGTTTAATAATATCAGAATAAATTAAAATTATTTCGTTTGATGGAGGGTCTAGTTTCTTTACAATAGAATTAGAAACTAATGCATTCAAAAAAAATTTCTGTTAATCCAACCTCCCAATTCTCTGAAATTTGAGTTGGTATATTCACAATATTTGTAAAAGCAGATTGAACATTTCCAGTGTATACACTTAATGAATTATTACTGAGTAAGGTAACACTGAATTCTTGAAGGATGTTCATTATCTTATTGATCAGAGAATAATAGCGTTTTTGAAAATATGTTGATATTTATATGTATTTTCAAAGTGATATCCATTCAATATCATTTTTTCCAAATTGTTTTACAGCCAGTTTTAATTTATAAGGGTGATTCCAAATTCGATTTCTTTCCTGCATTGCAGACATAGATTTTTTGTAGATAGAGGTTTCTTCTTAGGTGGATTTTCTAATTTACTATCATTTAAAGATATATCATGACGCTTTCTCTTATGAGGATAAACTTCAATTTCATTTTCTTTTGATTTCAAATTTTTTTTCTGTCTCTTATGCAAAGATTCAAATTCGTCTTTAGAACTGGATTTTAGTTTTTCCTTGTCGAACTTGTTTTCCATATCATTGAAAGTATCTAATTCTTTTTTATTAATTTCATTAATCTGGGGGTTTAAAACTACCTCATCAGTTTGAGTTTCATTATCAGCTGAATTAAATTTTTGATTCGTATGGCTATTGAACTCTAGAATTTTATTTGTATTTCGTCTTCTTTTATTGTTAATATATTTATTTAACTCTTCTCTAATGGTAATTCATTTATTAAAATCATTCAAATGTTTACTAATAAATATCGGTATTAGTTTCCGATTTAAAAATACAGATGACAGAGAATCATTAAAAATCATGTTGTAAGTATTTGGGTGTACAAGTAATACTTTATTTAACTTAGTTTTAGACATTATCGATGAGTTTGCCAATTATTCCTGAGAGCAATGAAGATAGGAGAACTGGAAGAAATCCCCCACGTTGAATTAGAACTTTCCTTTTGGAGCTAACAGATCGTTTTGGACATGATATACATCTGAGTTAATTTTTATACTTTTTTAAAAATTTCTTATCCTATGTTTTCAATTTGTTATTTCCATTTAGTGTATTATATGCTATTTCAATAATTGATTTTAATACGTCTTCATGACAATTCTTTAAAATTGCTTTCCTTAGTTTTGTGTCAGCATTTTTTATCGTGTACAAAAAATGCTTGTTTTCCTTTAACCGCTTGAGATTCTTATTGTAAACCATTTTCACTAGTATCACAATAGCAGAAGCAATAATCTTTATTAAATATTTTTGTTCTATATCTGAGAAGATCATTAATGCCTCGGGTGAGATGAATGACTAAATATCCATGAGGTTCGTCTGTAACCTCTTTATATATTTTCATTAGTTCTCTAGGGTTTTCTGGATATATTTGCCGAGCTAAGTGTTGAAACTGCAACTTATCGCGGGGATTTTTAAATATAACTATATATTTTGAGTTTAATGAAATATCTCGAGTGTGAGATGATTTATGAAAAATGTTCTGAGTGACTACGGTAACAGATAGATTTCTGTGATGCGAACCTTTTGCAAAAAGTTCACAGACTTCATTATTAAACGCACCCATCATCAAGTCATCTAATATTATTAGAATGGGTTCATTATTTTCATTCTCAAAACTTTCAGGTATGCCTCTATGAAATTCAATATTATTTAGTTTTGGTTTAGCCTTTTCTTCTCCATAACACCAAATTATACGATTGATTTCTTCGCTTATTAAATGCGATTTTAATTCAATTAGTTTTTCAAAAAAGTAGTTTTTCCTGACCCTGATGATCAACTGATTAGCATTGTAAATGGATGTATGAACTGATAAAACATGATGACTGTGGAATAACTAATTTATAAATGATTTCATTTCATCTCCTCTTATATATATACATATTTTTTTTATTTTATAATATATTTACATTCTTCTAAGAATACAAAAATCTTAAAAATATTATTGAGTGCACATCTGTATTTGAAATTTTTATGCATTTAACAATTTGTGAAATAGTTAGGTAAATGACTCAAACTCA
Source organism: Coelopa pilipes (assembly GCA_947389925.1). NCBI lineage: Eukaryota > Metazoa > Arthropoda > Insecta > Diptera > Coelopidae > Coelopa > Coelopa pilipes. Next base: position 27,755,406 of record OX376698.1, on the reverse strand, counting down.
TTGTGAGTTCAATATTAATAATATTTATGCTCGGAGATAAATATTTTTCCAGGAATTCTTTTTTATGTTTTCCAACAACAAAAACAGTATTAAATTTATTTAAAGGTGATAAAATGTCTGCGACTGATAAATAATCGATATATCCATCATTCCAATCAAGTCCATTTACATTTTTTTTTACAGAAAAAATATTTCTTTCGAGCGTCGATATCCAGTTCTTTATATGAATAGGGTGGCTTAAATACATAATAGTTGGGTATAACTGATCCACCACTCATAAAAGCGAGCTCCTTAATGAATAATTGTTGATTATTTCCACACAAATATTGGAAATCCAGTAGAATTGTTTTCTCTTTCTGAAATTGAGTCATTTTCGAATCAAAAAATAAAACTGAAATTGTATCGTCATCTCAATCCTTTATATAGCATATAATTGCTTGAGGTCTTTTCAGTTTGAGTTAGCTCGCAAGAAAAGATGGAACAAATTAAGGAGGAAAAACGTGAAATTAGACAGATACAGGATCATGAAGTAATTTTCGGTATGGAATATTATATAAACTTGAATTTAAAAATAAAATGTGGGTTTTCAACAACTCGAAATTTTACACCAATGTTATGGATTCAGCAAGGAAATATTTATATTGGATTGGATCGTGAGGAATGAATTCATCTTATGGCTTATAATGAATTCATACAATTAAAACTGGATCATCACAAATTCCTTTCACCGGATACATTATTAAGTTACCCTTCATTTCAAAATATACATTGTGAATTTGTATATAAAAAAAGTAATGGTAACTGCATATTCACTTTGAATCACTTTGGTAATTGTATAGAATTCGATAGCCGAGCCTGGAAAAAATTAATTCGAGTTGGTGTCTTTTTATCTACTTTTCTATGTTGGAATACAATTTTACAAAAACAAATATTTAATTTTTATCACAATCATTTTATACCAACATATATTGAACAAAAGAAAAATTGTATTAAATTTTCTGAAATTAAAGGATTTTATTCAGATGATGTTAAAGTAGATTTAACTAGATTATGTTTTGAAATATCAAGAAAAATACAAAGTGTAATTAAAAATGATATTAAAATGTATAAAGTATTAAGAAGAACAAAATTAGTAAAGGAAGAATATGTATAATAAGGTTAAATTAAAAAAAAAAATTAAAACATGAGTAAGAAAATTGTTGTTGACGAAATTCACAGATATGCTAGAAAAAATTTTCCTCGGCGAAGATTTATACAAAAAGGTTTGCACGATACGTGGCAAATTGATTTGGTTGAAATTATTCCATTTCAACAAACAAACAATGGATGCAAATATCTTCTTACAATAGTAGATACTTTTTCTAAATTTGCATTTGCTCTTCCTGTGAAAACAAAAAGCGCCAAAAATGTAACTATGGCCATGAGTGAAGTATTAAAAAACTCAAATAATCTTCCAAAAAATATTCAATCTGATCAGGGGAAAGAATTTTTTAATAATGAATTTAAAAGTTTAATGAATAAATTTAAAATTAATCATTATCATACATATACACATATGAAAGCTTCAATTTGTGAGCGCTTTAATAGAACATTAAAAAATATGATGTGGAAAATGTTTAGTATGAATGGTGACTATAAATGGATTACAAATTTACAATCACTTATATCTAAGTACAACAATTCATGGCACAGAACAATTAAAATGAAACCAATTGAAGTGAATAAAATTAATGAAAACTGTATACTTCAGAGCATATATAGTTTTCCAAAAAAATTTCCAAAACCAAAATTTAACGTAGGTGACTCTGTTAGAATTAGCAAGTTTAAAGGTACATTTTTCAAAGGATATACACCAAATTGGACAACGGAAATTTTCATTATAGAAAAAATTAATATCACTTACCCAGTGACATATATTTTAAAAGATTATAAGGAATCTATTATCAAAGGTGCTTTTTATGAGTATGAACTGCAGAAAGTCAGGAATAAAAACGCGTATCTGGTTGAAAAAGTATTGAAGCGTAAAGGCAATAAGTTATATGTTAATTGGCTAGGATTTGAAAATATTCATAACTCATGGATTATTAAAAGTGAATTACTAAAATAGGGTATATAAATCATTAACATAGAAGATAACCCCGAGTTGCCTAGTGTATGTCAACTGAATCGCATATTAAAAGAATAAATATGCAATGGTTTAAGAAAGGATATGTTCGATTACTCTACTGTAACTATTGCGGTAGCAACGAACATTTAGAGAATAACTGTAGAAAGAAAAAATTTGATGATTTCAAACAGCAGTCTGATAAGAAAAATACAAAACAAAAATAGGTGGTATGGAAATATATTTTGTTTTATTGATAATTAAATATGAATATATACATGTCTTAAATATATAATAGATTGACATAAAATGGCTATTTACATAGTTATTTTTAACTAATAAAGTTATAGTTATGCGTAGAAAGGTGTTTTTTTTTTGTTTTTTTTTTTTTTTGGTAGTTTGTGTTAGTTTATTGGTTCCGAATATATATAATTATCTGTCTATTCTATAGTGACCCCATGCTGAAGTTGATATACCATCAGATGAAATATGTCCTTTATCATCTAGACAATTTCTGTATATAGTTGATGAGATCGACTTCTTATTACCCGTTGTTGACCATAAAAAGTTTTTCGATTGCTAATACATTCAATATAATCATTAAACTGTAGTTTTCTAACTATATTACTTTTCACACCCTTAACTTTTTTAACAACTTTGTCGTTACATTCATCTGATTTCTTACAACAAAAACAGAAAAACCTACATAAATGGGTTTATCGTACACAATTTCTAATTTAGTTAGTTCAACACCTATCAGATTTTCACTAAATATTTCAATGCTATGTACATTTGATTTACTAATAAGTGACCTGTATCCCTCGGAATTTTGTCTGTTATCATAGTGTGTAACTAAGCGAACGTCTCTTCTTTTTTCTACATTTTCCATAGTTTTACCATAAACTGCGTTGTTCATGAGCTTATAGAAATTTTTTTCAAAATCATTACTTGCCACCGTTCGTTTTTCAGTATTTAAATTAATGTAAGATTTTAACCAAGCGCTTTGTTTAAATATTAATACCCGATGTATTTTCTTCAAAATCAAACCGTGACTCAAAGCAAGTTGTAAATTTTTGAGATGAATAATGTAGTTTTCTTTTTTATGAAAGTCCGCAATTAACTTTTTCCCTTTTTTGCCGACAGGTATTTTGTTCTCAGGACAAAATGGAAGAGAGTTATGAGCATCATGCAAAGTCTCAGGATATTCTAGATCAACTTCTAGAATATAACCAATATCATCCTCGGTGGATATATTAAAAACATTTAAACTTTCTACTTCTTTTTTTTCTAGAAATTTAAAATTAGATATTGGAAGTTTCTGAGACATTTCCCATCCATATAAATTATTTGCATCTATGTAGAGCAAATAATTTTCTTTATTTTTAGGGTTGTATCCAGCATTCATATACTTATTATTTGCAAATGAAACCCTATGACTACATTGCGTCAAGCCTCCTCTCACTCCAATTTTTAGAAAATTATGAATATCTGCATCATTTATCAACTCTAATTCTACTTGAGTATACTTCAGCATGGCATCCCAAGAAAGTGAAGGCGCAGTAACATAGTTATAGGGATCTAAGTTATATATATTCCTACATATGGAACGGAAATTTTCGAAGACATCACTCAAAATTAATACATCACTTTCTAAATAAATTATCATATAGTCCCTTAATGTTTTACAATTAAATGTATCCCACACTTTTTGAGCGAAGACATAGTCTTCCTCAGAACATTCCTTTTCTTCTAAGCTATTGTAAAAACTATTTCTGTCCGGTAGAGATTTCTGAGTTAAAACATCAAAGCTATTTAAATAATCATATGGGAAAACACCTTTTCTACGCATTAAATTAAACTTATCATTATTTGAAAATTTAGTTCTTAATAATTTAAAGTTTTCTGGATTTAAATAGGAATTTAAAAATCTATTTGATTCAATAAAATTAATATTATATTTTGTTCTCTTCCCATCCATAATCCTCTTCGATAATGATATATACAACTCTTTATTACATGGAATGGCTTTTAAATTACCTCCCAATTGCTTTATAAATAAGTGAATGTCATATCTAGAAAGATTATGGAAAACTACTGGGAAAAAAGGATACTTAAAATTGAAATTACTCTTACATTGGGGGTGTATAGGTCCCATATATTCTCCAGTGAAAAAGTTATAATACTTTTCATCATTCATTGGATCGACGATTTCTTGTTCACAGGCGCAACAGTTTTCACAAATCTGGCGTAGTTCGTCATCATCGCAGAGAAGTGAATTGGTTGGTGCCGGTGATGTCCAATACATTTTATATAAATCATCGAGTCTTTCTTCCAATGCAGATATAAATTTCTCCACACAATAATTTCCTATAATTAAAAGTATTTTTAAAACCTTATTCAATTTATTCACTTTTGTATTTTTGTTAATCTTACCTTCATATGTCCAAATTTAATTTAGCTGTGGATTATATGTATGACAAACATGAAAAGAAATCGCACATGCTGATGCTTCTGGATATGTGTTGTGGATTCACTTATTGTAGGATTGGTTTCACATTTTATCAAAATTGATTCAATATCTGCATATACAACTTTTGGTGGAGATAGTTTTTTGTCGAATCTTTCGAACTTTGTTGTTGTTCCCTCTAGAGGATATGTCGCTGTTACTTTCCCGCACTCATTTTTGTTATGCCGCTTTGTATCTATGTTATAGTATGATTGACATAAGTCGCAAAAGTATCCAGGAGTATGACTCGCTGTAAATTGACTTTTCACTAGTCTTTTTAAATCACGAATCAGACAAACGTGATAGTTATAACTGGAATCCATTTGCAGCAGCATATTTATATGAAACTCCCGAACTTCTTTTGCTGATCGTGATGGTCCAATTTCTTTAGTTGGGTCGTTAGCTTTTCTTTTTTCCTTTAGCTCATACGTATTAATGTTAAACTTAGAAATATTTTTTTCAAATTCCTTCAAATCTTTTATAGTGGCTGGAAAATTCATTTTTGAAAAATTTCGATTTATTCCTCTAAATTTTATTTTTTCTGAGCAAATATCAAATATTTTATAATAACTTGGGTTGGTCAGTTTAAAAAGTAGTTTCTCATTTAGGTTATCTAATTTATATGCAATATACGAGAGAAATGTCCATTTGAAACAATATATATCATTATTTTTAACATTAGTTGTTGCTGCTTTCGAGTTAATATCTCTCGGTAATGCAATATACTCCCCAGCAGGAATATGTTCTAATTTACATATAGTCGTTTCAATGTATTTAAATTCAGCAATAGCCCATCCACTATCTCGTTCCTGGAATTCACTAGATATTTTTATTAATTCATCGGAAAACTCCTCTAATATTGATTCTATCTCGTCAATATTGTACACACATTTAAATTGCGTAGCAAAATGTTTTAATGTTATCACCATTTCATTAGCATCTTGGGCTTTTACATATTCGCCATATAAAACTAAATTCATTTTAATAAATTCATGTTCAACAATATTTGTTTCAATTATGGCTTTAAGATAACTCTTAATATCGGCATAAAATGAGTTGAAACAAATTTCATTCCTCAAGTTACCAATAATTCTGTAACGACGACACATTCTATTATCTAGTGGAGATGTTTGATATACATTTTCCGAGATATTGGTTGCAGACTTATCTTTGTGCGCATTCGTGCGCAAATGCATTTTAAATCTGTTAGACTGTATGCTAACATCACATATCTCACATCTTTTCAGCTCCGTGTTATCACAAATTTTTTTGGTCCGTTTTATTGCCAATGATGTATCTTCCAAAAGACGTTTCCTTGGCTTCTCTCCTTTGCACTGATTGTAGTGGGTGTTGAAATTTTCCAATCCATAAATGTTAATATTACAATTATCACAACAAATCGCAATAACATTGGATTTGCATTCTCTGACATTTTTATTAAAATGTTCAAACATGAGTTTAAAGAAAAGTTTTCCACAGTTTTCACAATTATACATTTTGTATTTCTTTCTTTTTACTTTGACACTACACAAAAAGACTCACTGACATGTAACGTACTAATACGAATTTTTGAAAAATAATTGTATTTATATTAAAGAGAACGATTTCATTTCTACTGCTACCTTCTTATTAGCTATGTATTATACCAAGGAATATTATGTTTATCTCTTTCTTTATCCGACCTATTCTTTTTCTCGTATATTCAGTCTACATGAATTCATTGATATATGTTGATCACACATTTAAGGGGTACATTCTATCCCTTTTCACGTTACAAACTATACCTTTATGTAAGACATCTTTCTACCTGAATTGTTCTCTCATTTTGATTGGGTTAGGAGAAATCTTTGAATCAAACACTGTTCAGAAGTCTATGTGTTCATAACGTACAGAAAATCGCTCGTCGTCGCTCGCCGTAATAATATTTAAAATTGTGTAGTCTTAACCTAATACTATAAAATATTAAAAAATGTCTGAGTCACAAGAACTTGTATTTATAGACACGTCTTCTGAGTCGTTAATTGAATGTGGACAAAATATTTTGGATTCTCCTGAGCTTCAATATTTAAAGGAGGCGAGAATATCAACCCCACTGTGGGAGAGCATGGATAGCGATACAATGTGGGGACTCGACACATTCATGGATCTAGACATCACGATGTTAAGCGATGCAAATAAAGATTATGATATATATGAAGATATTCATAATAATTCTTCAAAAAACTCTGCTAATGACAGTAAGGAGGAAGATATCTTACTAAACACTGCATGGGATGATTATCAAAACAACAATATAAACGATGAGGATACAAGACATATGTCTGATGCAGAGGACAGTATACTTATAGAAGCAGTATTAAAAGAAGGCTATTAATAATTAATATTAATATTTATATAACTAAGATAAATATGTATTATAATTAGAAATAATAAATACAAAATAAAAATAATTTAAAAATTAAATTCATTTTTTTATATTTAAGTTATGAAGGAAAAGTCTAAGGTATAGGAGAACAATATTTTCGGGTATAGGGCTATCTCTTTCAAACCCTTGCTTCTTAAAAATCTTCTGTTGGGTTAGATACTTTTCTACTTCCGAATCTGGATACTTCAAGTAAATGAGATCATTAACACCATAGTTGAACAGCAAAAAACCTAAAGATGTAGAATACAATTGATCACCATCGCCATTATATTGAAACATGGATTCTAAACTTATTTGATAAATCCAATTTGAAATTCAATGACTCAAAGGTTTTAAAACTATTTAAAACCGAATTTACAATTAAAAAGAAAATAAATAAAAAATATTCCAAGTATAATTAATTGTAAAATTATTTATTTTTGTATTATTTAAATTATATATACATTTTATTATTCGTATGTTGTATTTAACTTTAACAAATTCGAAAATTGCCATATTGAATTTATTTTTATCTCTCCCTCTAAAAATTAAACTCTGAACGCCACTATCTTTTAGTACTTTGAATGGGTTTTTTTTTGTGTGGTTGTGACTGTTCTCAAAATACCCTTAACCGGCGCATATGAAACTCAATCTTAGCAGGTAGAAGTTTCAGATGGAGGACGACGAAGCAACTGCCTATATTCATACTACTGCCAATTGGATTACAGGGGGGAGTTGCGGCCAAAATAACATCACTTTATTAGAAGAAAAAATTATTTTAGTTGGATTTATTTAAATGCCGATTGGATACCTTATTGGGTTTGCTGCTGAATAAGATTTTTGGATACCGATTGGTATAGTTGGATTTTGATGAATTGTAATAAGATTTTTGGTGGATGGTTATTGGACTAGTTGGAATTTGGTTGGATTGTAGTTCGTTTTTTAAACGCACGACCCAATTGCCTTACCTTGCCTATATTCATACTACTTACCGGATATGTTGTCACGAAGCGTTCCCGTCCTAAGTTCCCTTTCGAAAACCGCCGGAGACCCGTGGGTTAAGAAAATACTTAGGGACGTGACCGAGAGACCGATCGATTTTCCATCGTGGCGGGAAGAGAACGGGGAATTGTTCAAATTAGTAAAGTTTGGACCGCGTAGTATATTCGCTAATGGGAGCAAATGGAAGAAAGTGTTAGGAAAGGATGAGAGAGAACAGGCGTTGGTAGAGTGCCACGATAGTCCGTTATCGGGGCATATGGGAGTTAGGAAAACTTATGCGCGATTGTTAGAGAGGTATTATTGGCCGAAAATGAAGGTAGATGTAGCGAGATAAGTCAAGGGGTGCCAAGTCAGTTGTGTAGATCTGGTGGGGCCTTTGGTCAGATCTAGTAAGGGATATACCTACATCCTAACGGTTGTAGACTATCTGACGAAGTTTCCACTACTGTTTTCGTTGCGGAGCGCCACCGCTCCGTCCATTATTAAGAAATTGGAAGAGAATGTCTTCCTACTTTTTGGGGTCCCGGGATCCATGGTGTGCGACAATGGCCCACAATTTCGCAGCAAGGAATTGCTGAAGTTTTCTTCGTCATATGGGGTAAGGCTATGCTTTACTGCGAACTACCATCCCCAGGCGAATCCGGCCGAGCGTATTAATCGGGTGATTAAGACAACGTTGCAGGTCTATATTTCGGAGAATCACCGGACTTGGGATAATCATCTCGAGAAGGTAGCCTGTTGCCTTCGGACAGCACAGCATGACGTATTAGGTACCTCTCCTTACTTTGCCAATTTTGGCCGGACTATGGCTACCAGGGGGACAGAGACTATCAACGTACTTACAGTGAAACTGAGGAATCTCCGGACTGTAACGAGAGAGCGCAAATGTTGACAGACATACGCGAAGACATTCGTCGAAAGCTACAGACGGCGAGTGCCAAAATGACGAAAAACTATAACCTCCGACGAAGAAACGTACAATATATGCCGAACGAACTGGTCTGGAGACGGAACTATATTCTTTCAAACGCGGCGAACTACTTTGCGGCAAAGTTAGCCCCACAGTTTGTTGGACCATTTAAGATTAAAAAGAGGGTGTCGCCTTGGACGTACATACTAGAGGACGAAGACGGAAAGGAAAAGGGCACTTGGCACGTACGGGACCTAAAACAACATAATGAGACAGCTGTGTTTTGAATCCGAACGGTTTTCACAAGAAATTTAATTAAATGAATTAAATTTCGCGGAGGTGGAGGTGGGGTTGTCGCGTCACAATATTTGTCGTTTTCTGTCTCTTGTTACCCTTCGACAATCCAGATTGGGCACCACTGCGGAGTATACTACGAGACAAGAAACTGACGTGACAGGACTACAATTTGTAGTAGATTGGTACCGGGGTTTAGTCTCACAGCGAAAAGTGGGTCCACTGAGATGGTACCACACTTAGGCAGCGATCTCTCATACATGGATATGTGGCGCCAAAATATTGGCCATCGGGTTGGTCCGGGGATTTTATTCCCACCAAGTTAGAAGCCATTTAAGAACAATCTAGAGGGATTTTCATAAATAGGTGCATATTAAAACCCCAGATTCCAATAAAGATTTCATCTAAATAAAATCCTTTTTGGAAGGTGATTTGAGTTTTTTAATACTTCACTCATGGCCATAGTTACATTTTTGGCGCTTTTTGTTTTCACAAGATGAGCAAATGCAAATTTAGAAAAAGTATCTACTATTATAAGAAGATATTTGTATCCATTGTTTGTTTGTTGAAATGGAATCATTTCAACCAAATCAATTTGCCACATATCGTGCAAACCTTTTTGTATAAAACTTCGCCGTGGAAAATTTTTTCTAGCATATCTGTTTCGTCAACAACAATTTTCTTACTCATGTTTTAAAATTTTTATTTTTTAATTTAAACTTATTATACATATTCTTCCTTTACTAATTTTGTTCTTCTTAATACTTTATACATTTTAATATCATTTTTTATTATATTTTGCATTTTTCTTGATATTTTAAAACATAATCTAGTTAAATCTACTTTAACATCATCTGAATAAAATCCTTTAATTTCAGAAAATTTAATACAATTTTTCTTTTGTTCAATACATGTTGGTATAAAATGATTGTGATAAAAATTAAATATTTGTAGATAAAAAGACACCAACTCGAATTAATTTTTTCCAGGCTCGGCTATCGAATTCTATACAATTACCAAAGTGATTCAAAGTGAATATGCAGTTACCATTACTATTTTTATATACAAATTCACAATGTATATTTTGAAATGAAGGGTAACTTAATAATGTATCCGGTGAAAGGAATTTTTGATGATCAAGTTTTAATTATATGAATTCCTTATAAGCCATAAGATGAATCCATTCCCCACGATCCAATCCAATATAATTATTTCCTTGCTGCATCCATAACTTTGGTGTAAAATTTCGAGTTGTTGAAAACCCACATTTTATTTTTAAATTCAAGTTTATATAATATTCCATACCGAAAATTACTTCATGATCCTGTATCTGTCTAATTTCACGTTTTTCCTCCTTAATTTGTTCCATCTTTTCTTGCGAGCTAACTCAAACTGAAAAGACCTCAAGCAATTATATGCTATATAAAGGATTGAGATGCCGATTACAATTTCAGTTTTATTTTTTCTTCGATTCGAAAATGACTCAATTTCAGAAAGAGAAAACAATTCTACTGGATTTCCAATATTTGTGTGGAAATAATCAACAATTATGGTGGTGGATCAGTTATACCTAACTATTATGTGTTTAAGCCACCCTATTCATATAAAGAACTGGATATAAACGCTCGAAAGAATTATTTATTTTGTAAAAAAAAATCTAAATGGACTTGATTGGAATGATGGATACATCGATTATTTATCAGTCGCAGATATTTTATCACCTTTAAATAAATTTAATACTGTTTTTCTTGTTGGAAAACATATAAAAGAATTCCTCGAAAAATATTTATCTCCGATCATAAATATTATTAATATTGAACTCACAATGAGTTTGAGTCATTTACCTAACTATTTCACAAATTGTTAAATGCATAAAAATTTCCAATACAGATGTGCACTCAATAATATTTTTAAGATTTTTGTATTCTTATAATTCTTATATTCTTATTCTGTAAATATATTATAAAATAAAAAAAATATATATATATATATATTTAAGAGGAGATGAAATCAAATTATTTTGAAATTAGTTATACCATAGTTATCATGTTTTATCAGTTCATACATCCATTTACAATGCTAATCAGTGGACCATCAGGGTCAGAAAAAAATACATTTTAGAGAAACTAATTGAATTAAAATAGTATTTAATAAGCGAAGAAATCAATCGTATAATTTGGTGTTATGGAGAAGAAAAGGCTAAACCAAAACTAAATAATATTGAATTTCATAGAGGCATACCTGAAAGTTTTGAGAATGAAAATAATGAACCCATTCTAATAATATTAGATGACTTGATGATGGGTGCGTTTAATAAAGAAGTCTGTGAACTTTTTACAAAAGGTTCGCATCACAGAAATCTATCTGTTACCGTAGTCACTCAGAACATTTTTCATAAATCATCTCACACTCGAGATATTTCATTAAACTCAAAATATATAGTTATATTTAAAAATCCCCGCGATAAGTTGCAGTTTCAACACTTAGCTCGGCAAATATATCCAGAAAACCCTAGAGAACTAATGAAAATATATAAAGAGGTTACAGACGAACCTCATGGATATTTAGTCATTCATCTCACCCGAGGCATTAATGATCTTCTCAGATATAGAACAAAAATATTTAATAAAGATTATTGCTTCTGCTATTGTGATACTAGTGAAAATGGTTTACAATAAGAATCTCAAGCGGTTAAAGGAAAACAAGCATTTTTTGTACACGATAAAAAATGCTGACACAAAACTAAGGAAAGCAATTTTAAAGAATTGTCATGAAGACGTATTAAAATCAATTATTGAAATAGCATATAATACACTAAATGGAAATAACAAATTGAAAACATAGGATAAGAAATTTTTAAAAAAGTATAAAAATTAACTCAGATGTATATCATGTCCAAAACGATCTGTTAGCTCCAAAAGGAAAGTTCTAATTCAACGTGGGGGATTTCTTCCAGTTCTCCTATCTTCATTGCTCTCAGGAATAATTGGCAAACTCATCGATAATGTCTAAAACTAAGTTAAATAAAGTATTACTTGTACACCCAAATACTTACAACATGATTTTTAATGATTCTCTGTCATCTGTATTTTTAAATCGGAAACTAATACCGATATTTATTAGTAAACATTTGAATGATTTTAATAAATGGATTACCATTAGAGAAGAGTTAAATAAATATATTAACAATAAAAGAAGACGAAATACAAATAAAATTCTAGAGTTCAATAGCCATACGAATCAAAAATTTAATTCAGCTGATAATGAAACTCAAACTGATGAGGTAGTTTTAAACCCCCAGATTAATGAAATTAATAAAAAAGAATTAGATACTTTCAATGATATGGAAAACAAGTTCGACAAGGAAAAACTAAAATCCAGTTCTAAAGACGAATTTGAATCTTTGCATAAGAGACAGAAAAAAAATTTGAAATCAAAAGAAAATGAAATTGAAGTTTATCCTCATAAGAGAAAGCGTCATGATATATCTTTAAATGATAGTAAATTAGAAAATCCACCTAAGAAGAAACCTCTATCTACAAAAAATCTATGTCTGCAATGCAGGAAAGAAATCGAATTTGGAATCACCCTTATAAATTAAAACTGGCTGTAAAACAATTTGGAAAAAATGATATTGAATGGATATCACTTTGAAAATACATATAAATATCAACATATTTTCAAAAACGCTATTATTCTCTGATCAATAAGATAATGAACATCCTTCAAGAATTCAGTGTTACCTTACTCAGTAATAATTCATTAAGTGTATACACTGGAAATGTTCAATCTGCTTTTACAAATATTGTGAATATACCAACTCAAATTTCAGAGAATTGGGAGGTTGGATTAACAGAAATTTTTTTTGAATGCATTAGTTTCTAATTCTATTGTAAAGAAACTAGACCCTCCATCAAACGAAATAATTTTAATTTATTCTGATATTATTAAACCCAGATGCATTGGTGATTCCAATTTACGTTGCTTAAAAGTCCTTCCATATGATGGAACTAGTCAATTAAAAAAATTTTCTTTCATTGAATACTATCCCATTAAGACGATTTCTATAAAAGATATATCTATTTTGATAACGAACCTTATAGGTGAAAAGCTGTATTTTGAGGCTACTCATGTTACCTTACATTTTCGTAGAAGGAAATAAAAGATATAAATGAGGTACTGAGAAAGAAAGTTGCTCAGATTTAACTCGTCATGGAATAGCTTTACACACAATATTATCTAAATCAGTCCGGATCTGGAATTAGTCATATAGGATCACCGAGAATTATTCAACAGGGTAAAGGATTGGGTCATTTTTCTCCGGTTTATACAGAAATTTAAAACCTTTATTTCTATCAGAGCTAAATGCCATAGAAAATCAAGCTACGGAAACAGGAAAAGCAATAATGAATGATTTCGGAAGAAAACCACTAAGAAATATTATAGAAGGGCAAGGACAGTTAGCCCTTCAAAACTTATCAAGTAAGGCTATTAATAAAATTTCGAAAGTACTACAAAAAGGATCAGGAAAAAAACATATAAAGCGCAAGAAACCGAAAAAAAAAATCCTCATTCTAAAACTTCTTCCAAACGTAAACGTGTCAATAAGATCAGAAAATTTTTTAGTCAAAAAACTGTACCCAAGGATATATTTTCACCATAATATAAAGTTTATGCAAATATTAAAAAATGGAGTGCATGAAAAGTGAACTTGATTTATTTGAGCCTCTCCCCACTCAAAATAGTATTTTGCGAACAGTCAAAGTCTCGGCTCCTTTTTATTTGAAATGTTAGGTTTCTTTCTAGCTTTATCATATGAGAAATCATAATGTATGTATGATTATTGTAATTTAATATGTAATATATGTGAGGCCGATATAGACCGGGTAAATAACTAAAATTATACTTTTGTTCTCAGAATTATTGAAATAATGTGACATTTAAACGGCAAAATTAACAAGAACATAACATGGTTTAAAATTGTTCCTTTTATTGCAACCAGGATCACTGTCCAATGCTACAATGAATCTTCTATTAGTTCTATCCCTTTAGATAGTTCAGATTTTCTAGTATATGGTTCATGATAGTCAGGCATTGTTCCAGTACTAACTTCGTCTTTCATGATGTACCTATTAAGGAATACCTAATCAAAATAAAGATCCATCAAAATAAAGATTATGTTCAAATATATTCTAGAAATGACTTAATTGATTACTTCTTTAGCAAATGTTTGGCATCAAAATTTGCACCTGTTCCTAGATATTGTAACGAGCTCACTATCGTGGATATTCTAGTATCAATATCGGTTCTAAATACATGATATGATACTTAAGTAAATAACATTTTAGACCGGGCGACGAAGCTCGACTATGGAGTTCTCTAATGAACGCTGCAAACTGTTGTGGAGTACTTCCATCTTCAATGATTTTGTTATCGTCACTCTAAATATGATTTTTTTCCTATCTCAATGTTCAGTTTTTCTCCGCTCTCGAATTGTTACTCTACCATAAAACACAGAGTTCATATCTGAGGTCCCAGTTGTAACAGGTCGCTTCCCATCGCTCGTTCGAATCAAAGTGCATTTTTTAATTTTTATTTTTACTTCGCATTTTACGTATAAGCGGGATTTAGTAATAGGTGAGTTAATTTGAGCTAATATCTGCAAAATCAACTTCAAAATATATTAACTTATGTATTGCCAAATACTAACTGATGACCTAGGATATTTACTCGTAGGTTGGTGTAACTAAAAAAATGCTCACGTGTTTCAAAACACAATCGTTCTATCGATCATTACTCGATAAACCCTTTCGTTCACAATATATTGTTTTGGATATGCCATTATGAAGACCTAGTACTACAATAAAAATGAGGAAATATCACCAATTAGCTCTATTAATAATATGCGGTTTCAGCATTGCCGTTCTTTTAATATACAAAAGTGAGAATAATCGTCTTAAATATGTGTTAAAAGTTGTAAATTATTTTGGACGAAAAGATGCATCAATAATTATGCGTTCGGAGAACGGAACTAACGATGAAGTATATCTTAATTTTGGTTACCCAATGCCAATATGGTGGTCATTAGGACCTGATTTTCACATCTATGCAGCATATTGGAATCAAAATGAATTAGTGGTTGGAGGTGAAGTCATTGCCATTGTTATTGGCAATGCGAAAGCAATTGTTAATCATAAATGCACATTGATTTTCGCTAACAAAACTGCCCAAGGGAAGTTCAAGTTTCAACGTGTTGTATATGATACTTTTAAATCCGAGGAAATGTATATGACGTACAGATTTTACTGCAAACTAAGTAGCAATATTGGAGTTCCAAACAGTGTAAAATTTATGGACAATAGATCAAAAGCTGAACAAGAAATTAAGTTGCGTCATCTGAAACCCAATAACCGATCACAGAATAAATTTAAAGAGGAGCCCATGACAGTCTGTGTTGATTCAGTTAATTACAATATGAGTTCTAAATTTTCCAGTAATAAGAATATTTTACAGTTTTTCCTTTATCATCAAGCAATTGGCATTGAATATTTCATTGTTTATAATAGTGATTCCATTTCATGGAATCTTCGCCAACTTTTGAGGAAAAATAATTTAAAAATAGAGTTTTTTCCGTTTAATTTTCCATTTATATTAAAAAATTCATCAGAATATGTTCGTAATATTATTGAAACTGATTGCATTATGCGTAATAAATATAATGCACGATACACTACCTTGCTTAAATTAAATGAATTCTTCTATCCTAGCACAAAAATTAAAGACCCAAACTCGATACTACGATCGCTGGATCAATATTCTATTGATATAAGCCACTTTGAAATACCTTCGTTTGCTGTATGCTTTGATAGTAAAATAAAAACGCTTGTAGATAATCATTTATATGATCCTGAGGTCCAACTTCCAAACAAAATCTATATATATCGAACATTAAGTAATTCTATATATACTACAGAAGAGGACAAAATTAAATCGAAACATAGTATGACTATATCTCTCTCCAAAGGCTTATCTCATCGATACATAGATTGCAATCATATTGGAAACGATGGCCTTTTTGATTGGCGAACAACCGTAAGAAAAGACTTTATGGAACATTTGAATGTTTTACGAACTGAAATAGATAATTTACTTTAAAGTAATTTTTTAAAAGTAATTATGGATTTTAATAATAATAATATTAATAATTTATAGATGTACTTTTTTTAAATTCTTTTAGTAGATAGTTTAGTACGAGATGTGTAATGATTTTTAGGGTAGCTCAAACTATGCAAAGAAATATAAATGTTTGATAACTACAAAATATATTTCAGTATTCGTTTTTATGTTTGCTACTAAAATTTTTGATTTTTTTTCATAGGATAAAATTTTATTATATTTTTTCTATAATGTTTATTAAATTGTAGGCCTATTAACAGAATGCGATCAAAGCATACAGAATTTATAATATTTTTTACACGTTATATAAAATGCGTTTTTATTTATTATAACATTTTATTAAAATAAACATACTCAAATAATATACAAAATCTAAAACACCTCTAAACATTCATTTCTGAAGAACCTCCAAAAACCATACATATAAATGTAAACAGATATAAATACATTGTTCAATAAACAAATTTATGTAATTTACATGTTGAATAAAAATATGATAAATGAAACAAATTTTTGGTAAACAAGTTGAAAATATTTTAAAATTACGGATTTTCATACTTATACGATAAAGCATACCCAGGATTATAAGTTAGTTGTTATCACTCTGTAAATAAAATAACAAATATGTTGGAAATTATTCATTGAAATATGTATATTACACGAAATCTTTTTTAATAGCTATACTAAAACATGTGGGAATAATAATATTTAAAAAGATGTCATAATGAACAAGTCTAATTACCATTGGAATAATATAGTATATATTTTCAAAATTTATTTCAGCTTCTTAGCGAGATAATAGTTTCCACTTTAAATGGGCGTATATGTGAGCGGATGAGTATATGAAAGAGAAATGTAAAGCACGCTCAGGTTAAGTTGTTAAAAACAAAAAAACAATGGTTAAATTTATGAATTAATAAGTTAAGGCTTTAAGTGCAAATAAATTATTAATATTGAAATAAAATAATTACCTGAATATAGTAATTTACTAAGAATGTTATCCCTACTCCAAGACCAATTGCAAAAATATGTGATATATATAATTTTGGAAGAGGACGACGTTTACGCAACAGAAAACCAAGTAAAGATGCTTTACGATCTGAGTACGGAGGATATCTTCCACTGTAAGTAATATCAGTTGTAAATAACGACAATCGTTTTCAACAAAAATTGTATAAATACTTACGACGCCAAAAGTTCACCAAGAGGTCGTAAATTTTTACCCAAGCATGATTTTTTATGAGTAAAAGTATCAAATCCATATTTACCATGATAACGACCCATGCCACTTGAGCCAACGCCTCCAAACGGCAATGTGTCAACTATATTTGTTTTAAAGTAAAAATAACATTACACAATTATATAAATAATTGAACAATTTTGTACCTAAATAGTGAATTTAATGAAATATAAAACAACTTAAGAAACTAAGAGAGTAGATACCTCCATAATGAGCAAGAAGATCATTTGAACAAACGCCACCACTTGAAGTATTATTTATTATCAAGTTAATTGTGTTTTTTGTATTACTCATTATATACAACGCCAAGGGCTTCTCCCTGTTTGAAATTTTCGAATTATATACTTTTGTGTTTATGAATACTACTTCAAAGTGGAACATTTAAAAGCGTATGCCATATAATTAACAATTAAAAAAAATATATAACTAAATGCAAAAAAGCAATATACCTCCACAATGCATTAGCGTTTCATTACTGCTAAATCCGCCACTCGTGGTTTTTTCGCGAAAATCAATAACCAACTTCTGGGATTTAGAGAAAACATAGATGACTAAAGGTTTTTCCCTATGTTAAGCAAATTTATTACATTACAATTAATCTTGAATAAATTGAACACCTAAATAATTTGAATATGAATATGTACACTGAATGATCATGATAATTGAAAATTATATATCTATTTAAAGTCACCAGCTCCAATTTAAATAAAATAAAGGTAAATAAAATTAAAATTATAACTATTGAAAGGTTTTTATATTAAGAAATTTAAACTAAACAAAAGCGAATAAGTTTGATGTTTGAAATTTATGCATTTTAAAGGTTTAATAATACTTATAGAATAAAAATAATTACTATAATTACTTATAGAATACAAATTTTAATAGACCAATACTAATTTAAGATTTCAGTATAGTAATATAAGCATTCAATAGGAACTAACTATTCACATTTATGAAAGCATACATATGTAAATAAGAATAGATGTAAATAGTCCCTTGTTTTCATTTGGTAATAGTCAATAAAGACAAACATATTTTATAGGTCTACTGATAATAGTACATAAGGTCAAACTTAATCCGCTTTTCACCTACCACAACCTTTAACGCATGACGTAATTATATATTATATATGTACACTTCGAGTATGCTTTTTGAAAACTAAAATTTTGTTGGTACATTGTAGTCTATTGCAGCTAGATTTCTTACCAGCATAATGCATTATTGTGTCATTTAAACACATTCCTCCCGATTGTGTTCCATGAATAAATAAATTTTGCACATCTGTTTCCATCGTAAATATATATGCGACTAAGGGAATTTCTCTAATAATGTAATATTGTGTTGTAAATAAACATTAAAATCAAATAAACGAAACGTTAATGAAATATTTAATGAATATTATGAAGTTTTAATGTATATGAAAAACGTCACTTGCTTCGAGATAAAACGCGAATTTTCCGAATATTACCTTGCATTAATGAACTTAATAGCATCATATGCATTTTCTATTGGTATAATAGGAAGGATAGGTCCAAAAATTTCTTCCTGCATTACTGGGTCTTCCGGTTGAACGTTGATAAGAATAGTGGGCTCAATAAATCGTTCAGAAGCATCGTAGTTGCCACCAACTGCAATTTTGCCAGATTTCATCAAACCTAATAATCGCCTATACGCAAATTATACGTTTTATTAAAACAATTATACAGTTCTACAGTTATTCCACTTACTGAAAGTTATTTTGGTTAATGATCCGACTTAGATCTGGACTTGCTTTAATATCATCACCGTACCATTCCTTTAGAATATCTTTCGCTTCAATAATAAATTTATCTTGAATTTCTTTTGAACATAGTATATAGTCTGGGGCAATGCATGTCTGTCCACAATTAATCATTTTACCCCAAAGAATACGCTTTACAGCAGTGCGAAGATCGACCGATTTATCGATATAGCATGGACTTTAAATAAAAATGGGTGACTACGTATGCTGCAATGAACTAGTAAACAAATTGTACCTTTTTCCACCAAGTTCTAAAGTCACTGGAGTTAAATATTTATTAGCTGCTGCGTGTATAATTTTGCCTACTCTTGTCGAACCAGTATAGAAAATATAATCGAAGCGATATTGCAGCAATTCGCTTGTTTCGTTGGGACCACCACATACCACTGGATAGCAATCCTAAATTTAAAGAAAAATAGAATCGAGCTTAAATAATAAAATTTTGTATTATTACAACATACATTATCTAAATATTTAGGCAAGATTTCGGCAACAAATTTTGCGCAATGGGCGGAAACTTCGCTAGGTTTAATTACGACACAATTACCAGCAGCAATTGCTGAAGCAACAGGAACCAATAGCAACTGCAACGGATAATTCCATGCACCAATAACAAGGACGACACCATATGGATCATTATATATTTCCACGTTATCGAGCATATTTACTAAGGACTTTTCAGGCTACAAAAAAATATATAATTAAAAACAGGTGCCTTATAATAACGTTTCCTGTTCTTACCTTTTCGGGTTTAACCCATTCATTAAGGTTATATAGAATATGTTTAATATCATTTTTAATAAATTCAGTTTCAACTACTAAGCTTTCCTGCTTGGGACGACGTAAATCGGCATCAAGGGCATTTATCATATCATTTTCGTGTTCCTCATACATTCTCAACAGACCCTCAAGCTGTTTTCGACTAACATAAAACGAGCATTTTATTGCTATACATGAATAATTGCTATACATGAATAAAATTCTTATGTTAACTTACAAATAAGTTCATTACTCGAAACTGAATATTACTATATATTACTATAATATTGATATTTATCAATTTGCATATATGTACTTTTTGCAAATTTTATTCTTTTATAAATTATAGCCGAAAAATGTTTCGGTGAGCCGAACATTGTGCTAAACTTGTATAGAAATACCTGGCAAAGCAATACGAACCAAGGTTAATGTGAAACCCTTTTGCAAATCAAATAAAACTTAAACATTTATTTTTTTTCCTCTAATTATAAAAAAGTTTACAGAAATAATAAATGTTATGATTTTTCACTTTTCTATTTACATATACGTCAGGTTTGATGTTGCAGTTGAATGTGAATATAATTTGAATGAATATGCGCTCTACCGAAATTCATATCTATATATTATTCATTTGACTTACCATTTGCATATGGTTAAAAATCAGTTATTAGCGAATATAATATAACCTTTGAAAAAAAAAAAAAAAAAAAAAACAACCTTGATACATGCTTCCGCTTCTTTCAAGCTGACTTTTAATTAGATATTTGTAATGTAAAACACAATAGCTATTTATCAAGCATTTAATTTTATATAACATGCTTCTGCTTCTTATCTGCTTCCACGAAAATGAACTTTAAACAGTAAATAAGATGGTTTTTGTATATGCGCTATAATTTTTTACTTATAGAATGGAATGGAAAAATATACAAGTTCATTTGGAATTAAAACGAGTGATTAAAACCGGCATAAGACTTATCTTCTTTAGTTAATATTGATTTTGTCAAACTTATGCTTTATGCAAACCTTATAAAGTAACGTTCTTTAAATTTGGCAATACGATATTACGCTGCTCGACTTTTCAACTCTTATTCATTGAGAACCATTAGTATATATAATATAAATAACTTTCACATTAATCAGAGTCTGATAAGCGATTAAAGATTACCCACTTACCGAAATCCGATGTTCCTTGTTTTTCCACTGGCATATGCAGTGCGACATCTTTGCAAAATCTTTCGAATTGATTATAAATGTATAAAAGTTAAAAATAAATGAATACAATTTTAGAAATATTAGACTCACGTCATCGAAATTTGTCATTATGGAGATTTGATAAATATCTGAAAAATAAATCTTGATTTAATGTTTGCTGTGTTTTATATTTCTTTAGTTCAGTATGACAAGGCATAACATTACTATTATAATTAGATCGACATGAAAAAATACTGCTCGAAAATTAAACAAGTACTGGAATGCAGATTTAAAAGAAAAGCCAGTTGAATAAATTCTTCTTTAAAATTAATTTAATTTTTGACCCACGAAACAAAGAACACTTCCATAAATTTGGAGTACTTACTGAATCGTCGAACTATATCAAAAACAAATACAATAATATAGTTTATCAAAACAATCGCGAACCCAAAACAATTTGAACTACAATACGCTGTGAGAACCAAACGACTACTGGAAAGGCAACTGAGTTTGAGTGTTCCGTTCATAGTTGTTTGTGGTAAAATTACTTAGTAGCAGGGTTGCAGCTCTTAGAAAGTATTTGCAAATAAGATAGCTCTAAAATGTTACCAAATTTTTAAAAATACTCTTACGTACAATACTTTAACCCTGCATTTGCTTACCTCATCGGACTACGTCTTAAATTGTATAGCATATAGTTTTCAGCAATTGTATTTTGAACGAATTTAGTATGTTTAGACAGACTAGATAATTTTGACACTATGAGGTAATGTCGTTAAAAAATTAGATAACTAATTTAATTAGAATAAATATACTGTCATGCAATGTTGTTTATTTTTAATTCAGCGGTAAACATAAAATTAAACTGATATACTGAAATGAACTTAATCACAATAGGGCTGAATACAATCAAAGCCTCGCTTGCTTCGCTTGCCTCGCTCCGCTTGAAGCAAAATTTTTGAGTTACAATGAAAGCTTCGCTTCAAAAGTCAAAACATATGTTATGTGTCAAATTGTCTTGTCGAAGTGAATTTTGTTTGTAAACAAGAAAAATAAATTAAATAAATTAAACTGAGAAATGGATTTAGAAAATTTATTATGGTTGATTATGGTTGAAACATGAATACTGTGTTCACACTGACAAGTTGATTACGTTCCAACGAGTCAGTGAACCGACACGGGTGACACTTCACGAACGAGCGTATTTCAGCGTGATATTTATTATTGTGAATGGACAAAATTCCATTAACGGAAGCCTATCGAAATCTAGTATCATAACCTCTGAGAATGGTAGGTCGGACGTATTTGTTTGTTGTATGGATATTTCCTTCTTACCTTTTTATTGTATGAGTACAAGATGTATTATGAATATGTATTATTCCATTAATGGAATTTATTATATTATTCAATTCATGCGTTTAAATTCCAAGTGCCGTAAGTTTTTGAAAATTATTGTGAATCTTAAATTATCGTATTAAATTTCGTATTGGTATTTTCGTTCGCACGAAGACGTTCCGTAAACGGATTTAATAAGTCGAGACCAGTGGTAATGTTTTACTGAACGCAATTGTTATTATACATTTCTATTTTCTATAAAATGAAATTATAAATTGCAATTTTTAAAAATTTAAACATTATTAATACTTAAAATTGCATTTATTGTTCACGTTTGTATTAAGTATATCAAATTTTTTGTAATAAATCGATCTTTAAGTTGTCAATTCGAAATTATGAAAATAATACAATCAATCAATTTATTTTACTACTACTATGGTCACCCTTTCATAAAGAATAACACATAAGGGCTAAATACAATCAGTCTCGCTTGCTTCGCTTGAAGCAAAATTTTTGAGTTACAAAACATATGTTATGTGTCAAATTGTCTTGTCAATTGTCTTGTCGAAGTGAATTTTGTTTGTAAACAAGAAAAATAAATGAAATAAATTAAACTGAGAAATGGATTTAGAAAATTTATTATGGTTGATGGTGGTTCTGATATTGCTCCATGAAGCAAAAGAACGATTGACGATTTTAAATGGAGGCCCATGACTTCTCTCTTTTTAATTTATTTTTATATGCATAATCCCGTTTATTAAAAATGCATGGATATTTTATTATTTCGTTTAAAAGAATTTCCTCGAACGACATTGTTTTATTTCGCGGATAATAATTAAGAAAACTCAACAAGAAAAAAAACAAAACAGCTGTCTCTATCTGTCAAAGCCTCAGAAAAGTTGAAATTTCGCGAACTCGAAGCATGAAGCAATCAAATTCACAACAAAATATAGTCACCGAATTATAGTCAGGTTAGAAATGTATAAAACAAATTGCACGGCATACAATTCAATCAGTCACTCTGAATACCTCAATTAACATTGCTGTAGTAGTTACACCTTCGGTTGCGAATTAAATTCAAATCAAAATTGATATTCTCGCTTTCGTTATGAGAGAAAATGAGAGAAAAAATATGCAATCGCAGTTTTTTGTAAGGGTGCACAATGAGATGTCTAGTGGGTTAACAATGTGTTCATCTTAATGGAGTGTGGCGTTAGAAACCTAAAATAGTATTTTAAAAGTTGAATTTGATCCACACTATGGATTTATTAAGCAATTAATTAGAGGCTCATACAGTGACTGTACAATTGTAGAAACATATTTGTTACTCCTCTTCAGATTATAATGCGATTAACTCACTAGTAAATCGAATTTTAATTAAAAAATTTAAAGTTCTATCTTCTACCTGGTCAAAAATATGTAATAAAATTTATTTCCCATAGAATTTATAGTGTTTAATGAACTATGTAAATATTAATTTATTAAAGGCATCATAGTCGAATACAACCTCAAAAAACCGTTCTCTATTATTGATTATCTATATATTGACAACTGGCTTGTATTGTTCTGAGAACCATTTCAATAGATTAGTTAGTAGGATATCGATTTAAAAATTGAACTATGTACGTTAAGTATTTCATAGTTCACTTGAATCTTCATATATTATCGTAACTATATTCAACTATATATGGGTTTTATCGTTTTTAGCATGATTAATGGTTTTATGTAATTAAAATGAATTATTATATATAAATTGCGTATTTATTACATTTAAAAATGAACACTACGTTATAAAATTATATATAGTAATATATATATAATATAGTAATATATATATATATATATATATATATATATATATATATATATATATATATATATATATATATATATATATATATATATATATATATAGTAATATAATATAGTAATATATATATACATATGTATAAATAATAGTAGTAGTAGCATATCAAAAAATTAATCAGCAACGAAAAAATGTATGAAATTATTTCACTATAAATTCTTTCACTCTAATTCTTTTTTGTAGTTTATAGTCTTAACAAAATATTTGATAACTTGATTTGAAGATTTCAATATAATTATGTAAAAAATAAAATAATATTGTCATATCAGAAAAATGGTCGTTTAAAAATATTGTAGTTTAAATTTTGTCTTTAAATTTTTGTCAAAAACGTAAATAAACTTAAATGTTTTATATTATTATGTTAACTAGGATATATTTTAGTAGATTTTTAATACATTGTTGTGTAACCTTTGTTCGCAATTACAGAAGCACAGCGTCCGGCATGGAATCTACTAAATGTTGACACCTCTCTACAGGTATCGGTTGCCATGCATCCTTCACAGTTGCCCAAAGTTACGAAATATTTGTGGGCTGACAATTGACTACTACCTTTTTATAACGAAACACAAATTTTTGATAAGGTTGTAGTCTGGCAACTAGGTGAGCCACTTAAGAACATTAATATTGTTACCTTGAAATCATTGTTTGGCAACCTTACTTATGTTCTTCGAGCCATTGTCCTGCTAAAAGACCCAAATCAGTGTAATTTCTGCGCTGACATATGCTAGCATCACTTCCTGCAAGATGTGAATATAAAGGTGCTGATCCATGACATCGTTAAAATAATGCTTGTCAATTTAAATGCTCTTTGGCAAATTTTATTCTCTTGGACACATGTGTTTTATTAAGCAGCTGCACCTTCCTTGAGTTACTAACCACTAAATTATTTTCTTGCAATCGTATGCGTATTGTTTGAGTACTTGCTTTTACATTAAATTCATTTTTTGATTGTGTAGAGCTCACAAACGGTTTATGTTTCAAAAACATTACAATTTAGCAGATATTACACGAGGTCGATCTCTTTCTTCATGATTTGGGATATATTTAATTGCTTTCCGGATCACAGTTGGTGAACAAGTTAAAAAATTTTGTATCTCTTTGAATGTGTTTCCCTCAAAGATCAATTAAATAATGAGATCGCGACGTTCAGGTGTGCAGTGTTCACCTCGTCCTATTCCACTTCAAATATAAACTAAGTTTTGATCAAAAATAATTCTTAATTAATCTGAACTAATAATAAATAACCTTTTCGTATCCTTTCGTTAACAAAAAAACGCGAAAATTATTATTTTTCTAACGATATTTACACGCAAAAATTGACTCTTGTGTGAAATTTTCTAAATTTAACTAAAACAAATGTACAAGAACCAATGTACGGTACTTTTTAAATGGCTCTCTCATAGTGGTACGAAGATGTAAACAGGATTAAGTAAAAATATGTATATATTTATTTGAAATAAAATGTATAACTATATTTTTGTATACTTTAATGACGTCACATTTTGTAATTATTTATAAAATGATATAATAACAGTTGAAACAGTTGAATTCTTTATACCATTAGAAATCTGTGTGTTATTGGATATTTTTTCCAGGTAATTTTTGATTCAAACCAGTTTGTCTGATCTTTATGATAATTGTAATTATGTGAAATATATTCTATTATTCTAGATAGACATTAGTTGATAGGTTGCGGAAATATAATTAAATACTTTTTTTATTTTATATTTATACATAAATATTTCATGGAAAAATGTAATGTATATTATTTTGCGTTGGATCTAGTTCTTACCGAGTTCTATTATAGTAGCGTTACTTTCTGCAATATTTACAATAATGTTAAAAGAGTCTGCAATTTTATGAAGATAATAAAACAGAATTTGATTGGAAATAAACTTTATATTACTTTACCTTTGCTCATGTTTTTGGATTCCATTTTCCAATGTTAGTCTGAGTGTTGAGAGATAATATAAAAAATAATTATTGTACTTCTGCGTAGATAACAATACTGCGATATCCAACACTAGGGTCTAAACAACATGATCTGCTAATAAAACATTCACATTGCGTACGGCATTGGTCTCTTAAAAGTCCGACCAATGCAATCAATAGCTTAGGTTGATTTAAACTGTGGTTGCGACTTATTTTAAAGCTTCAAGAGGCAGCACCATCTCCTCAACATTGCTCGGCTTTCTTACCTGTGTTTTAAAACTTGAACTCACATATGACTCGTGCTTAAAAAGTTCCATAAGAGCTTTCAAGCTTCACGTTATATATATAAAATTACTTCACTATATAAAATTAAGTAACTATGAATTACATGCGATGTTAATAAAAATTAGTATACTTGCTTGCATGATTGAATGCCTTTTTTACACTATTAAATTAGCTTATTAATAATGATTATGATTTTGTAATATTCAATTTGTTTTTAAAATATTAATTTGAAAATATAATTTAATTTCGATATGGTAAAAATAAATGGTGACCATTTCTTTTCATTTCAACTAAATTCACTGTATAAACCAAGAATAAATTTGATTATAAATTGTTCACGATTAAAAATATTCAATTCTTTTTTTTTTAAATACTAGAAACCAAGTGAATAGATTTTCCATTTGCGAAGAATATATTCAATATTCTTGATTGCCTTGAAAAATGTCATGTTTAATCGTTTAAGTAGAAGCTTTCGATGGTCATCTACTTGTCCGTAATACCAAACCACTGTTATTTTAGCTATATGTAAGTCGCGACCGTGTGCTTGAATATATATGATAATCAGAAAGAGTAAAACGCAATTATTAATTTAAATTTGAATTGAATGTTTTAGACATCCTCTTATTAAAAAATATACATTTTCTAGAACAGAACAAATTTTAAATATAAGTTAAGCATGGTTATGAAATTTCATGATGTGAAGAACTAATGTGCACAAGATCCTGAAAGAAGGAAACACTACTTCGGTTTTACTAATTTATTTTCAAAAAAATTGTATAAAATGTCATATAAAATATTGAAAATTCTTAAATTGGCTTGATATATTGAGTGTAAATATAAAAACTTTGACAACTTGCCGTTTAAATTCCCAAATGGCATATAAATGTTATACATGGATCAAAATTAATGCTCCGTATGATTTGGAGTAAAATTTCGATTATTTTATATTAATTAATTAATCTAATTTTATTTTATTATGTTCACAAATTTAGTTCCTTTGCATTTGTACTAAACATTTACTGCATTTCAGGTTCATTTTATTAATTCCTATATGAATACTTCGCATAAGATATCTTGGATGCAAAATTTGTATACATACTTTTGGGTTTAGTCAAAATTGTATTTTGATACATATATTTTATTTGATCGTTCCAAACATTATTTTAAATTTTCTCCGCAAGCATCTTCATAAGAACGCGTCCAAAATCGTTATCTTAAATCTAAGACATATTTTTAATACGTATGACTTTATTTTTTCAGGGTCAATTCCACAGACGCATTGACATCTTTAAAATGTTTTTAATGGTGGTCGCTACGGTTCATCGGTTTTTTCTTTTGATTTTAAGGTTGTTTTTAGAAATTACATTGTTATTGAATGCCTTATTTACAATGAATAATATAAGTTCGTCATTAGGAAAAATAGTGATATTGGCTTTTACCAGTGATCACAATATATAAAATCACTTGGCCCACCTTTATATAAATATATAACCATTTATATATATTTATGTGTTCAAAATTAAATTTGATCTTGTAACACTTTTGAAGATATAAAATTATAAAGTTTTATAGAATTCAGCAAATAATATATAACATTATATAATAAAACAAAAAATTAATTCAATAAAGGAATTTTTCAAAACATTATTTAGCTATTGTGTATTACAATAAACGCGACATGACTTTTTCGAGTATAGACGCATTTCATGCTTATCGTGGATAGAAGACACACATCTGTAAATTATTATGTTACCGCCAACCTAATCTCTTACACCACATGATTGATCTATTTCAATTTTTTAAATAATTATATTCTACTGTTATAGTTGGAAGATATTCAACTCAATGACTTTGCTTCCAAGATGTTCCTTTATCGTATTAATATATGGATTGAAATCAGTCTTAACTAAGATCAAGGAACAATATTAGAAATATTTGTTCAATATTAAAAGAGTCTCTCCATCTTCTTCAGTCTCACTTACAACAATATATACTAATATTATTTGAAAATATAACTATAAATTTGTACTAATGAATATAATTTGTACGTGTATTTCATTGAGTTATTTTGTCAGTCAATAGTTATTAATTATTCTATTAATTTAATTTATAATATATATCTAAACTAATTATAGCTTTGCGGAGTTGTATGTGTGTCTCTGAAACCTTCTAAGCTAATCGTTGTGAACTTTTCTAAATAAATAATAATATAAATTTTTAACCTAGACTTTGTACTTGATATTGCGGTAAATGCTAAATACTTAAAAGATGTGTATAAAACGTTTATACGGATTGGAACCTTCCTTAGAATCAGGAGATAGTTCAATTAAGAAAACTATTCTCCCGTCAGGCGTTAAGGATACATCGCAAGTTCTATCTTTTTCATCGAGTGTAGTTGGCATCAATGGATTTAGCGATGGACGAACTTCGATCTACGAAAATTCAATTCATACACATTTTTTTTGATATAAAGAATGATGTTTACTTACATCCCACAAGTAGTCCAAGCTTGGACTGAATACGACAATGCGTTGATTTTTAGAATCGGCAACTATTATCCGTCCATCATCATCACAACATAAGCCAGATGGCCGGTTGAACTCCTGTAAACCAGAACCTTCATGGCCTTTAGCTGATAAAATCTGTAGTGAATTAAATATTTCTCATTTAGTAAATAATTAGGGGCTAGTAGCAGTCAGTCAGCAAACTCACTTCGTTAATATCAGGATCAATCAGGTACAAACAATGATTGTCAAAGTCTGATACAATTATATTTCCTGTGGGGGTATAGCAAACACCACGTGGCGAAGCAATTCCTTTATTCAGACCATGATTGTCGAACACAATTTGACGAATGAAGCGGCCTTCAGAGTCAAATTGCTGTATACGGTGGTTACGCGAATCTGTGACGACAATTTGACGACGGGAGTTAATAGCAACATCCCACGGATACTGGAACTGGCCATATTCTTTACCGTAGCTGCCAAATTTAATGAGAAAAACTCCACACGATGTGAAAATTTGTACACGGTGATTGTCTTTGTCAACTACAATAATTCGGTTATCAATGTCAACACAAATACCGGCAGGCAAATCAAATTCGCCATTTCCAACTCCTTTGCGGCCAAATTTAAACTTTAAGGACCCATCCGGATTGAAAACTTGCACCCGATTGTTACGTCGATCTGAGACTAAAATGTGCCCCACCTTATCCACACATATACCCCAAGGACGACTTACCTGTCCATCGTCATGTCCCTCACTTCCAAAGGAATGTGTCAGTGCATTAGATTTTCGCGCCTTCACGTAATCTGTGCTACCTGGAATTGCTTGAGTGGTTCGGGGAGCTCCGAAATGCAGTCCGGGTGAACTACGCATAACACTCAGCTCCCAGTCTAGCCCCGGGTTTGGTATACTTGCTGCACTTCCAATACGAGTGTGCGATAAAGGGGACGGAATCCTAAAAGTGTTTTCGCGTAGTATAGGACGACGTACATTACACGACAGTATCGGCGGAATGACTGCGTTCGGACTTGGTAGCAGTGCTCCAATATCTGCGCCAGCAATTGCTGTACTGGAAGTTATAGCCATATTCTTTTCATCAACTAAAATCACACCGCCTTGATTTCGAATGTCTTGTAGAATTCCGTAGTCGGGCGGAGCGAAAGCAAATACCTCATGTTTGGGCTGCAAATCTTTGTAAATGGCAGCAAATTGCTCTAACTGACGCTGGCCACTAGTCACCTTCATGGCAATTTCAATATGATCTATACGAGTAGAATTCTCTGCAATTTTATGCAACATATCCGATGTCTCAGATAAGCCCGAGAGCGCTGACTTTAGACCAGCCATTTGATCGTGAAGTATAGCCAATCTGCGCTGACGCAATTTTTCAACAAAATCCAAAAGAAAACGCTCGCGATCCTCAATTGCGATTATAAATTGACGAAAAGCTTTACGAATATTATCACTTAGTTCCGAACAGTTTCGTTCGATGAGTCGAATAAACGCCAACGCTTTGTCAATACTACCTTTAATGCACTTGGTACCCATGCGACTACTCTCAATTGCTGAATCAATACTTTCCTTTGCATCATCTACAAAATTTTGTATAGAGATGTAACTGTGTTCCTTGTGGTCCCGCAAAGTGCAGCATTGGCACACAAGTTTCTTGCAGTATTCACACACGTATCGAAACATTTCATTATGTAAGTCGCACATGTAACTGGGCAAGGGCTGATTCGTAATACAGGACGACATTCCGCCAGTGGGAGACGTACCAATTGGGTTTGGAAGCGATATAAGTGAGTGGTTTGAAGACATCGAACTTTTGCGATGCTGACGTAAGCAGTCCTTGCACATGAATTCGTTACACTCCAGACACCGAATGGAAGCATTCACATCGCACCAGCCACAGCTAATACTGGAGTTATTTGATTGAGGCGACATTTTAAGATTTCGTGTGCTTGATCCAACAGGGCCAATACCATACTCATTGGGAGTATCGAGCGATCCCAAAAAGTTATTGAAAATAAAATCATTGTTTTGAGGTGGTGAACTTCTGGAATCAATTACACTGTTTTTTAAGTAATTACACTAAGTACTTTACTTACGCATTGTTAGAACCAGTTGAAGACATCATTCCGGAATTAAGGTCCCAAGAAGGAAAGGAGTCCAAAATACCAGCCAAGAGACGTTCGGCAGTGGTAGATGACGTAGGATTGGAAGTTGTATTGTTACTAGCCATTTGTTGTGGAATAGAATTGTTTGATATAAGTTCCATCATAAGATGCCACGGGTGTCGAAGAATGTAAGCAAGATGTTATTCGTAATAACAATGATGAACTGAAAACTGTAAGTACAAATATTTGAAGCTCAAAAACTTCATAGAGTAGGAAAGTATGTACACGAGCGAAGCCCTAGTCGAACTGAATTGAAAACAAATGCTGAATGCATTTTAAACTAACGCTAACATAGAATAGAAACAGATGTTTCTGGGACACACAAATGGCGGGTATATAGTAAAGTTCTTTGAATACGAGCATTGAGCATCCTTACATCTGCTAGGTATGAGTCCATACCTATCGAATAAAGGAGAAGGATGCGATTTTTCTTTTGCTTTGTTACCTACTTCATGAATGTCGATCCGGCAGGCAGATGTGCTACAACAGGTAAAAAGTATCAAAAAATTGCAACAAATTTCTATAGTTCACTTGTGGATTCGAACAGTATAATAACTGAAATAGAAAGAGAGCGTGGTTGCAATATAGGAATTAGGCAACGTTTTATTGACGGATTTTCAGATTAGTATATTTTCTTGAAATTGTATCCTTCAGTTCATGGAATTCACGTCAATTCTATGAAATGTTCAGTACATATAACGTGTGCATTCGTTTAGTAAAGATTTAGATTCGAAAATTAAACATACATATTCACATATTTCTGTTAATTATGTGCAATTATTATATTCAAAACAATATTCCAGCTACCACATTTAATGGATCCCTATAATTTCAAATAAGAAAAGTATACTCACTTGATATTAGGGTGAACTTATTTACCCAAACCGAAATTTATATTAGTTCTGTATTTCATTATTTTCATTTATTTAAACCTTTATTTGAAACTTTTAAT
Organism: Coelopa pilipes; assembly: GCA_947389925.1. Taxonomy (NCBI): domain Eukaryota; kingdom Metazoa; phylum Arthropoda; class Insecta; order Diptera; family Coelopidae; genus Coelopa; species Coelopa pilipes. Next base: position 27,722,987 of record OX376698.1, on the reverse strand, counting down.
TTTTCAATTCAAGATTAATATGAAATAACTAGTGTATAGTGTATATATTCATGAAAAAAAAAATCTTATTAAAAATTTAATCCAGGACACTAAATTCAATTCAACTCTCGAACCTACGTCCTGCGAACTTGAAAAATAAAACAATCTGATTTTATATAACATATGAAAGAACGAATTGTCGAGAGGGATGCAAGTTGGCATGAAACTACATATTTGGTGGTTGATATTTCAAAATGAACCTCTACATACGACAGTAACGTTGGGTTTTTCACTACCTCTGAAAACGTATACATATACAACATATACTTATATATTCTATATATAAAATGTGTATTCCGATTTTTGCGTTTAACATTATTTGATTAAAATGTAGTAGGATTTGCTATTTAGCTAAAAAAGTTAAGTTTTACATTAAAATGTTCACACAGATTCGTTTAGAAGATTCAATATTACATTGAAACATCCCCTATTCACACGGTTCTGAATCGTATACGCAGTTATACCCAGGTTTTTTCTTAGTTTTATTGAATAAAGTTTATATTGAATGTGACAATAAAAACAAAATTTCGGTCTTGCTAATTGTAATGCTATACCTTAACATACAATAACTTATATGAATTAAATATAATAAACAATATTATTAACATATATCATATACACAAAACCATGAAAATAAACTACGACCAAAATGGAAAAGAAGTATATTAATGAATATTCCATTTATAGTATATTTAATATGAATGTTTTTTCAAAGTTAGGTTACTAAAACTTCATTACATTACATTACGTTAAAATAAAAATTATTTAATATTAACAACATGGATTAAATTGTTAATCTCATAATACTAATACTAATAATAAGAATAATAATTATAAGAATAATAATTATAATAATAATAATAATAATAATAATAATAATAATAATAATAATAATAATAATAATAATAATAATAATAATAATAATAGTAATAGTAATAATAATAATAATAATAATAATAATAATAATAACAATAATAATAATAATAATAATAATAATAATAATAATAATAATAATAATAATAATAATAGTAATAATAATAATAATAATAATAAAAATAATAATAATAATAATAATAATAATAATAATAATAATAACTGTAATTATAATAATAATACCACAGTAACAATAACTTCTTAACGAAAAAAAATAAGTATATTTCTAGTTAATATTTTAATTTAATATGTACGGAGATTTGACTATTCATATACTAATTATGCCCTCCCATTATTTTTAATTTCAGTGAATAAAAACCGTTATTTAATTAATAAGCATTTTATTTTCTGTCAGACAAAATACTTTTATTATTTGAACACAGTAGTGATCGTATCCGTTTAAAAATGATTCAAATGAATACATTTTGCAAATATTAGGTATAATTATATTTTAATTCCATATAAATAAAAGCAATTATATTCAATCGTACACAACGACCCAATGAATGAGTTGCAGACTTACATGCGAGAAATTTACTTTACATGGAAAATAACAATGCTATTGTTATTGGCATAGATTTAGTTTAATGATTAATCTTAACATTTATCATTTGATGTACAAAATACTAATGTGTACCTCATACAATAAGCAAGTTTGATTATTTGAAACTATATAGTTTATATAAGGTTTTCAAATGGGTTTTCCCATGCTCATAATCATGGTACAAGATATTAATTGTTGAATATCTCATGCAAGTTGCTTTAAATGATCTAGCTTTTGACCATATTTTTTTTTTTTTTTAACAAAAGAAAGAAATATTAATATCTGTGCAGTGAAGGTAATTTAAACTTCAAGCATGCAATCGTAAACTTTTGTTCAGGTTTACTGTATTTATATTAATATCTACATTATTTTTGGATATATAATGCAAATATGTGTATATAGTAAAATCTACATAACTTACACACACACATACACACACATACACATATATATATAATTTCCTCAAACATATACCACGAACATTTGATTTATTCAATCCAAGTTTTTGATTGCACCCAGTTTTTAGGGAGAACATATTTTTATATATCCCTGCAAATTACATATATCAGTTTTGATTCACGTATTCGAAGGAGAATCTTTAACTACTACACAACCACCTGTCATAATTGAAAAATTCTTTATATTATTTGTTCCCTTTTTATTATTATGCGTTGGAGATATGGTCGAACTAATGCCATACGAGTGCGGAGTAGACATATTGGAACTGTAGTCACCTTCATTCAAATACATATCCATATGGTCTACTGTGTCTGAATCTGCGAAATCATGATCGCGGCGTTCACTTTTTTTCCATAAGTAGTAGAATTGCACAAGTTCACGCATAGAACGTGTTCTTACCTGAAAACTCCAGTATAGTAATATATATTTTAAATTTATATGATATCTACCTGGTACTGTCGGATTTTCAGAAAGTCTTTACCAAATTTTTGTATTCCCTCTTCAAATTTCCGACATTCATCTTCAGACCAGATACTCATCGCACCATTTAAAGGCACAGCATTAAGGCGCTTTCTACGCAAAGCTTCTTTAAAATCATATCCGCATTGAACTAATAAATGTAGAGCCTGTAATTTTATAAACTTCTTTATAAAATAATTATATAATTCAAAATAAACTACTTGCCTGTTCATTATCTTTCACTACTCTGGTAGCTTGTGTATCAACAAAATGAATTTTCTTTTCTTTCAGTGTTATCTCATCGGCAACAACTCGTTGCTCATCAACATCTAGATTAATAACTCCTTTTACTATATTTTCGTTCTCACCTTCTTCCTCCTCTCTTTCAGTTTCATCAGTTAAAAAAAGTTTTATTTCACAAGACTTCATCAAGTATTCCTCTACCTCCTTTTCACTGACTTGACTCGGCTCCCATATCAGTTTATCCTCATTTTCGTACGGAAGTACATCACCATACTTTGACAGACCTAGTGGTATAGCCGCTTGATAAGAAGATCCCACCATAATAGTTTTCCTTGAGAAATCTGTGTCAGGCTCATATTCGTCTTCGTCTTCCGTTTCATCTCCATAAAAAAGGGATTCTAAAGAAGTCCAAATTAAATTTAAAATATTGTTTGAAATGGCAATTGGAATGAAATCTATATAATACCTTTTCTCTTAGCGCCGCTAGATGAATAGTTTTCAGGATAAAGGTCCATAAGATGTGAACGCCTTTGTTTTTGTGTTGTGTGATTTAACGTTACATCACTGATATTTTGATTATTTTCATCTTCAATAACGGGTCCATCATATTCTTTTAAGGTTTCACATTCTTCATCACCACTGTCAATTATAATTACATCTCCTAGAGTGTCGTGTTTTACGGATTCGGTTACGGATTGTAAGGAAGCACTCTCTTTTTCATTCACGTTATCACATTTTTCAAAACTGTTTTGAGTTTTAAATTTCTTTACTACTTTAACATTTTTTTTAGATGATTTTTTATGTATTTGTATTGTAGGCAGAAATTCCTGATATTTAGCTAACAACTCTTCAAGAGGAATTTCGCTTTCCTTCTGCAGAGTAGCAATTTCTTCCGCAGGGTCTTGTAATTCCATAGCTGCCAAAGCTTCTTCCTCATTTAAAGTTTGCTCATCGTCAAAATCATTGACCATCATGTCAATTGAAGGCTCAAAAGTAATATCGACAATGTGATTAGATCCTCCAGATGAAAATGGCTCTACAAGCGATTCTATTAAATTCGGGATTAACGATCGGGTTGTACATCGTCGATTAGTTGGCTTACGTAATGTAGGTTTCAATTCCGAATAAAAAACTGAAGACGAAGGATTATTTTCCACTTCTGAAGGAATCATAATTGCTTTCTTGTCTTGTTTTTTGTTTTCAGAATATGTTTCACATTTGGAATAATGAATATTCTCTTCATACTCTACTTTTTCTTTTGACATTGCATAGATACTTCTATTAATTATATAAAAATGAATGCTGTATTAAAAACTCGGTATAAATGTTTCATATGTTAAAATATATATCGGGACGAGGTAACTCAAAATTACTAGATTTTTTTATTATGACATATAAGAGTGAATTAAAATATTGCTGTGTTCAGAGTTGCCAATTTGAAGGTATCATTACGTTTTTAAGGTTATTACTATTTATTGAAAATACTATAGAGTAGACTTTTTGTAAACAACTATAAATTCGTCGTAGAATATTGTTTCTGTTCATATGATATATATCTCGTTCTTACACTTATTTGCATCAATAATATTTATTTAATTATTGATTTGTTCTAATTCCTATAAAAAATACATACATACTTTAGGAATTTTACACATTCCTCAACTCTGATTGCACCTCCGGTCACATAGGATTTCGTTGACGTTGTCAATGCAAATTTGTCATTGAATTTAATTTAATGCAAATTTTCGATTTTGGTTTTTAAATCTAAATTATTAATATGTGTAATTGAATTTTTATTTAACCGGTTATCGTTTGAGTTCCATAGTAGAAAATTTAATGAGTTTGGAAGATTTTCAACATAAATATGGCTAATGATGAGATGCTTTATGTAAAGGTATTTTTATGGATTCCCTACACAAATAGTATAAAAATTAAATCAATATTTTATGATATCAAAATTTCAAAACGATTTATATTTATATTGTTAGAATTCTCCAACTATAATGTGTTTATTTATATATATATTTAAGTATCAAATATTTCGCAATATCATAGATAAGACAATATTAAATTTTAATATGAAAAATCTGATAAAATCATTCTTGTTTTAATATGAAAAATAATTTCAAGTGTTTTATTTGTAACATGCAGTTAATATCCGGGGTTAAAGATATACAGTTTATTTTATATAACTATTAATCCAGCATATTTGTGTAGAGAATTACATTTTTTAATCCTTTTATTTTTATGATTCATACATTTTTGGATACAACACACTATTTATCATATTGTTATTGTTAGTACATTAAACAACAAAAAAAAGGCAAATCTTCTTTAAAGCAAATATAAAGTCGTATTCCCGCGAATGCGGTGGTATATATGTAAGTAAGATTTATATCCTATGATTAATTTTTTGTAGGGTTCCAAAATATGGATACCTCATATTGATGAAGTTTGGGAGGGTGCATCATTAGCCTTCGATTACCACAGAGGCGACACAATAATAAAAATTATTAAAGATAACGGGCAGGCTTCTGAAATCAAAATTAAATCCGATGGCAGTGATTTACCACATCTTCGTAATCCTGCAATATTAATAGGACAAAATGACCTTACATCCTTGTCTTATTTGCATGAACCTGGAGTATTGTATAATCTAAAGGTTCGATTTCAAGAGCGTCAATCCATCTATACCTATTGTGGAATAATTCTGGTCGCTATAAATCCGTATGCAGATTTACCACTCTACAGCCCAAGTATAATTCGTGCCTATCGTGGTCGTTCAATTGGTGAATTAGAACCACATATATTTGCTTTAGCTGAAGAGGCTTATACCAAATTGGAACGTGAGAAATGTGATCTCAGTATAATAGTTAGTGGTGAATCTGGTGCCGGCAAAACCGTATCTGCAAAATATGCCATGCGTTATTTTGCAGCAGTGGGAGGCTCCGAATCAGAGACTCAAATAGAACGTAAAGTCTTGGCATCTTCCCCAATTTTAGAAGCATTTGGCAATGCAAAGACTACACGAAATGATAACAGTTCTCGTTTTGGTAAATTCACAAAACTGCTTTTCAAAAATAATATGAGCGTCATGAACTTGACAGGAGCTACCATGCACACTTATTTATTGGAAAAATCACGAGTTGTGTTTCAGTCAGAAGGGGAGCGAAACTATCATATTTTTTACCAGTTATGTTCATCACGAGAAGAACATCCAGAGCTAATTCTAGGTAATTAATAAAAATATGATTACATATTTATATATTATAGATATATATATATATATATATATATATATATATATATATATATATATATATATATATATATATATATATATATATGTGTAAAAAATAATATTGGAAAATTGTTTTTGTTTTTTTTATTACAGATCATCAGAATAAATTTCATTACTTAAATTGGGGACAATCACCTGATATTGAAAAAATATCTGATAGAGAACAATTCAAAGAAACCCTTCAAGCTATGCATGTGTTAGGATTTAATACAAATCAAGTAAACATAATATATGCATAAAATACTTTATATTCTAGTATTTTTATTTAGATTATGGACATCCTTAAAATTCTTGCTGGAATTTTACATTTAGGCAACATTACATTTTCCAATAAATACAAAAAAGATTCTGAAGAAATAGATCCCGATGCTTGCGACATTTACGTACGTATACTTATATCATAGACGGCTATAACCCTACCTATAAATGTGCTTCGGCAATCTGGCAGCTATTTAAAATACAAACTTTACAAGTAACCTTCGTGTATTTCGATTATACAGATCGCCAGATTGGCATCTAGTAAAATCTTCCCTTATGTTGCTTAAAGAGCGTAGCCACAAACTCATCTATCAACGCTCAATTCTGAACGGCTCAATTTGTAGTTTCTGGTGTACATTTATCCATTTGGTACTTCCTTGACACGGATTTGAAATAACGGAAAAATTAAGGATTAAACCTTTTTTAATTTTAAACTTAAAAATGAATTAAGATAATGTTTTTTTTTTTTTTTTTTTTTTTATAACATGTCTGACTCGCTTTCATAATAATTTGTAAAAACTATTAAATATTTTGTGAAAATACATAAGAACAAGAAATATAATGTGAAAAACGAAAGCAGAAGCAAGCGGGACATGGTTGGACTGCTTTCTTATATATTCCTAAATGAACGAACATTAAAACATTATTCTTTTACTCAATAGAATTAAGCTATTATTTGAACTTTTTACTTTCTGTAATACTTTCTCTAATCTAACTTTAAAAACTATTTTGTAGCATAACGATCTTCATTTGCATGTGGCAGGAGAAATGCTTAAAATAAATTCTGATGAGCTACGAAAATGGCTTATGATGCGTCAAATCGAATCCGTAAATGAATATGTACTTATACCTAATAATAAGGCAGTGGCTCAGGCAGCTAAAGATGCTTTGGCTAAACATATTTATTTAAAGCTCTTTCAATATATCGTCAGTATAATAAACAGTAGTTTAAATACAGGACGAATGCAAAGTAGTTTTATAGGAGTACTTGACATTTATGGTTTTGAATCTTTTGAAAACAATTCATTTGAACAGTTTTGTATTAATTATGCCAATGAGAAGTTACAGCAGCAGTTTAATCAACATGTCTTTAAATTAGAACAAGAAGAATATTTAAAGGAGGGTATAACCTGGACGATGATTGATTTTTATGACAATCAACCTTGCATTGATTTGATTGAATCAAAATTGGGGGTATTGGACTTGTTGGATGAAGAATGCAGGGTAAGAATAATTTAATACACTTTTTTGTGAATTGTATTATTTAACTAATTGTTAGATGCCGAAAGGATCTGATGAAAGTTGGGCTGGAAAAATAATTGAAAAATGTAGTAAATTTCATCATTTTGAAAAACCAAGATTTGGAAGAACAAGTTCGTATTATTCATTATACTAGTTGACATATATAAAAATTTGTTTCATTTATCTTAGGCTTTTTTATAAAGCACTTTTCCGATGTAGTTGAATATGATGTTCAAGGTTTTTTAGAAAAAAATCGTGATACGGTTTCAAAGGAACTTGTAAACGTTGTTCGTCAATCTGAAATGCCTTTATGTAAGCAACTAATGGACCTCGTAGAAGTAGATACACTTTCAGTTGACAAACATACATCATTGGGAGGAAGAATTGTAATCAGCGCTACAAAACATCAGGTATTTTATATTTTTAGAATTTCATCAAAAACTATTTATAATCCAATTTTTTCATATAACTTCTCGCATTTAAAATATGAGTCCTATAAAGAAAATAATTATATCAAGCTGTTTAGAATTGAGAAATTAAATTGTAAATAACCACATTAAAAATTGATAGGTATTACCATCTAAACAACATCGTCGATCAGTAGGATCACAATTTCGGGATAGTTTATCTTCTCTTATATCAACCCTGCATAATACAACACCTCATTATGTTCGTTGCATAAAGGTTCGTAGTATTAAAAAATCTTTGAAATATATCTATATACATTTATTGTTCCCTAGCCAAATGAAAATAAAATAGCTTTTAAATGGGAAGCTCCAAAAATTGTGCAACAATTACGAGCATGTGGGGTCCTTGAAACTGTACGGATTTCTGCTGCTGGATTTCCTTCTCGGTGGGCCTATCATGATTTTTTCATTCGATATCAGCTACTATGTCATCGTAATATAATTAATAAGAATGATCTTAAATACTCGTGTCGCTGTATTGTCGAGAAATGGATTTCAGATAAAGATAAATATCGATTCGGAAATACTCAGATATTTTTCAGAGCAGGACAAGTAATTATATACATTTCTTTTTTTTTATTACTTTACTCCAAGTAACATTTTTAGGTGGCTTATTTAGAGCAAAATCGCGCAAATTTAAGAAAAAAATATATAACAATTATACAATCAGTTGTCCGTCGTTTCATCTATCGGAAACGTTTCCTACATATACAGAAAACTGTGTTAGGTATACAGCGTTATGCTCGTGGTTATTTGGCACGAAAAAAAGCTATACAGTTGCGAGAAAATCGTGCAGTTTTAATAATATCAAAATATGCACGTGGTTGGATATGTCGACGGCGCTATATACGTTTGCGGCATTCTATATGCGGCATTCAACAATATGCGCGAGGAATGTTGGCTAGAAAACGTTTTAAGGAAGCAATGGATCATCATAGAGCCATTCAAATTCAAAGATTCGTTAGGGGTTATTTGGCTAGACGTGCATACCAAAAAAAAAGGAGAAATATTATCATTTGTCAAGCTGCTGTACGAAGATTTCTGGCAAGGCAGCAATTTAAACATTTAAAGGCAGAGGCTAAGACTATTTCGCATATTCAAAAAATGTATAAAGGTTTGGAAAACAAAATCATATCCATGCAACAAAAAATTGACGAACTCAATCGCGAAAATAACAACTTGAAACATAAGACGAGTGAAATTTCAGTACTTAAGTAAGTAAATGTGTTTCTCTTAATTACTAAATATTTTTAGACAATAATTTTTTAAATCGTATATATTATTTTAGAATGAAACTAGAATTGAAAAAATCTCTGGAGAATGAACTTAAACAAATAAAATTAACTTTGGCTGAGAAGGACCATATACTTGGAAATCTTAACAAGCAGTTAGAAATTGAGCGAGATGAAAAAATGCAATTATTAGAGGAAAAAGTTCATAATCAGGAAGAATGGACAAAGCATAAGAATATTTGGCGGATTGAAAATGAAGAATTAAAAAAACAAATTGATGATATGATCGACATGGCCAAAAATGTTGAACCCAAAGAACCATTCCAAAGTGATCGTTTGTTATCTGAGGTCGACTCAAATGAAATCAATGAAGCGTATCAGCGAGCACTTAAAGACAAAGAAATCATTGAAAATGAGAACTACACACTTAAGGAAGAATTAAATCGAATACAAAAGTCAAATATTTATGAATATGGATTTCATACGCGTTTAATGAGTAGTGCTTCTAGCCAAAATGGAGAGGATATTGGGTACTCATCTGCTAAAAACACTATTGATAGTCGAAATGATCACACAAATAATTCAGAGAATAACCAAACAACATTAGATATGTTCCCAAATACTGGTAATACTCAAATTAAAATAATAATTACAACAAATAAAACAAAAACAAAACAAAAAGTAATAATAATAATAACTCTTTTTTTATATCGACGCAAAATTAGGTCAAACGGGTTTGATTTTAAAACTTCGAAATATACTTGAGGATGAGAAGAAAAAAAATAGATTACTTAATGAACAATTGGATAAACTGACAAATCGTAATAAACTTACTGAGGATTCGTTAAGGTAATTTCATCATAACTGTAGTTGATAATTTTCAAACAAATTCGCTTGGTAGGGTTTCGGAATTGGAAGTAGAAAATGAAAAACTTAAAAATGATTACGAGCTTTTGCGAAACAGTATCAATCGCGGAGCTGAAGTTCAGGAATTATATGGTTAGCAAATTCAAATATATTTCAATGTTAATATAAAGTCCTTCATTTTTACATAATGAATTGGTATTTTAGCTCAATATCATGCTCTTCAAGAAGAACTTAGACGTAGACGTGATGAATGCATTCAACTTAAAGCAGTGTTACAGCAACAAAGTCAGTCATTAAAAACGCTTGGAACTGGGTCTTTGCGTGGCAACAGTCTAAATGAAAATAATACCGAATTGATCGAAGCCTTTCAAGCACAGAAATTAGTAAACTGGTATATTAATTATATACTTATCAAAGCATGATATCCAAAACGCATTAATTTTTATAAGGCAACTTGAATCGGAGTTAACAGCATTAACAGAAGAAAATAACGCGCGACTGGCGGAACTTACGCAACAAATAGAAGATTTACGCACTGAAAAATTACAGCTTCAAAACCTCCTACAATCAGGAGTAGATATAATAGATGAAAAAAACATCGACATTTTGAGACAAAACGAACGCTATCTTCGGTTTGAATTAGAAAAGGCTTTAATGCAGTATTCGCAACTACAGGTATTTTATTATCTTGCTATTAATTTATATTTGTATTTATAAATGAAATTTGTATAACTTTATGGCTTTGTAGGAGGAAATGAACATTTTAGGGAATAAATTTGATACTCTGAAACGTAGTAATGAAAAATTAACTCTCAAGCTGCAAGAACATGGCATCTCAGATTATTTATTAGAGAAGAATGAAAATAAAAAATCATTTGCCACAGTGAGCAAACAAAAAGTGCATAATTATCAAGGTTAGTACATTTTAAATGTTCTGAACACAGGAAAATTTGTAAATTATACTTTTAGGTGTAATGAAATTTCGTAGTGAAAATCTAGATAAAATTTTACAACGCTTAGTTACTGCCATGACTACAAGAGTCGCTATAGGTTTGTTACCTGGATTTCCAGCATATATTATATTTATGTGTATACGGTAAAAATAAACAATATATAATTTTTTAAAAATATAACCAACAATTCCGAAACCCCAGATACACTGATTTAATAAATGCTGATGATGATGTGAGGGAACTTTTGAGTAAATTTGTAATGCAAATTAAAAAAATTCACCGCAATCCTCACGTTACAGAATTGCGTATGTTATGGCTTGTGAACTCAATAACGTAAGATCATACATTTTTCATATTACTTATTTATTATTTTCAATTTTAATCTCGTAGGCTACTCAATTTACTAAAACAATATGGAGACGTTGAGGAATATGTAAAGTTTAATACAGAAAAACAAAATCAGCAACAGTTGAAAAATTTTAATTTATATGAATATAGACGAGTTGTTTTAGAAATTATTGTAAATTTATATCAAGTACTGGTTAAACAGATTCAGGGACAAATTGAACCTTATATTGTGCCAGCCATTTTGGACAACGATGAAATTCAAAGAGGTCGACAGGCATATGGTATACGTGGACGTACACTCTCACTGGAATCATCTCCTGAACATGGAAATCTAGCTGCTTGGAAGCAGCTGATAAATCAATTAGAACATTTTTATAAAGAATTTGAGCATTTCGGGTTAAATCCTTGCTATGCTGAACAGATATTCTTACAACTACTCTATTTTATTTGTGCAGTTGCCATGAACTGTTTAATGCTCCGCGGTGACATTTGCATGTGGCAAACAGGAATGATAATTCACTACAACATAGGTCGAATTGAAGATTGGGTTCGAGGAAAAAAAATGGTATGGCAAAATTTGTAGTAAACCCTGAATCCCTAATAACCTTCTTTTAGTCTAATGATGTGTTGGCACCATTGGCTCCTCTTAACCAAGTTTCTCAATTGCTGCAATCCCGAAAGAAAGAAGAGGATGTACAAAGTATTTGCGATCTATGTACGTCTTTGAACACGGCGCAAGTATTAAAAGTAAGTAACAATTATGAACTCCTACCTCATAATACAACTACTACTACAACTCTAATATAGAATTGCTTTTTTATTTCTTGTCAAAAGAACGATATGTGTTGTTTTTGTTCATATTCCATTTAAATGTATTTTTCATTATCTTCAACATTGAACATCAAGTTTTTTTGTAATATAAAAATTCATTCAGACCCTTTTACTCTACCACCGAACCCTTTTACTCTCAAATCAGAAATAGATCAAAATTTGTATAAGAGACGAATTTGTTCGGCTATTTACGATGTTGAGACATGGATTGGTTTCCACAAGAGCTAATGTAAATATATTATGGAATATGAACCCATGACAAAGTTTCACTCAGTAAAATGAAACCGGAATAGAAAATGCTTATTTTCCAAATATAAAACGGCTGGTTAAGATTTTGATAATTATCAAATACAAAAATTTAAATTTGTTCAGTAATCTCGAATCTGAAACAAAAAACATTTCAATTTCACAAACAAATATTCAATTTAAAATTAGAATAAATTTGGACTACCATAAATTAAGCTCGTCAGCAAAGTCTCTATAATACAAACGGGAATCGAACAGTGGCCGTGAGCAGTGACTGTCGCGTAAAACGCTTTAGAAAGTATCTGAACAAAAAACGCGCAATGACCCACAGTGACTGGGGTCTGGGACTGTTTTTCTTTTTTTTTTTTTTTCATATGGTTTACATTTGTTATTAGAGTAATCTTCAAAGTTTTTCTTTTCTTTTTTTGATATTTTAAAAGCGGTCTGTGCATTTATAAGTATAGCCTAAACGACGTGTCGCGTTTTGAATCAAAAAACGTTGCAGCGCCATTATGGGTTGCTGCATTGAAAACTATGCTGCCTAATTGAAAAGAGAGAAATGTTAAAAAATACCGCCACTGCCACTGCTCAATTCCGGTTTCGGCTTATGTGTTCGACTCTGCGTTAACGCTTTCAACGCTGTGTATGTGCTCCAATACTCCAATGCTCTTAGTAGAATATTAGGAAAATTGATTGATATGTCCAGATTGCTATCAAGAAATTATTTATAAATATTATAAATAATATGTTGACAGAGTGCTAGAGACAAAGAGAAAGAGAGATATGAAATATATATATATTTATAAATTTTAAACAGGTTATGAAGTCGTACAAATTAGATGACTACGAATGTGAAATTACAAATACATTTCTCGATAAATTGACTAAAAAATTAAATGAACGTCAAAAGGTAATACATATGTTTATTTGTGTGCACATATTGAGAGTAAATATTTTTTCTTTCAGTTAAAAAATGATGAGTTCACCATGGATCAAAAATTTATTCATCCATTTAAAGTGGTATTTAAATACAGCGATGTTAAATTAGAGGAAATTGAACTCCCTAAACATTTAAAACTTGATGAATATTTGGAAAAGATTTAGGTAATTTAGATAATTTTCTTTATAGAAAAAATTAATGAAAATTTGCTGAATATATTAGATATTATCAAAATATATGTATAAATTTCTAAAATTTAGAATGCAAAAGTATTCCCTTAATTTAAATAATCTTTAAATTTTCAAAATTAGTTACTAAATTCATTAATTAAGTGGCCTTTTGCAAACCTTTGCAAATCTTAATAAGCATAAATAAATACTCTCCAATATCACGGTTATTAAGAATTTTTTTTTTGTTGAAAATAATGTTAGATACAACAAAAAAAACTTAAACTTTGAAAGTATGGGATCAAATTCCATTATTTTCATTTCTATTACTACCTGAATGTAGCCTTACAAGAAAGTGTTTAATAGAAATTTGTGATAAAAACAGTATTTAAATATATTATTTTTAATATGCCATATACGTGCTTGATAAAAACGTACTTACTATTTAAATGGTCATATTTTTGAAACCTTAAAACCCTATTCATATCACATATTATATAATTACCGTTATGGTGAGAATTTTGTAATATATTTTGACATTGCTGATTAAATATCATAATGTTTAATAAATGGTATATTGAAAATACAATTGCAATAAATCCAAAATTGAAGAAAAATTTGTTATTGTTTATTTTTTTTTTTTAAATTACCACTACTACAATTATTTAAAATATAACATACTGTAACATACTGAAGGAAAATTTAACAAGCTTTCCGAAAATTTATTTAAAATATGGAAAGAAATATTTAAAAATTAAAGAAGTAATTCCTTTATTACTGAATACAAACACCAGTCGCGTGAAAAAGAATAGGTTTATTTATTTAAATAATAGGTTTAATTATTTAATATATCGGATCGGGTGGATGGCGACTTAGTGCAAGGTGGCGACGTGGAATAAGACCCACCTTTGGAAGCCGACATGTCCTTTGAAAGGCGATGCACTTGTTATTGTTGTGTCTTCGACCGGATGCGGTGGGTTTGAGTACTCTCCCAAAACAAAAGGGTTATAGAATTAAAACAGATAATAGCGTATAAATTGTGTTAAGTCGTACTTAATAACGTTTAGATTGTGAGACATGTAAGAATTCCCAGTATCCCTAATAAAATGTTTTGCATGAGAAGTAAATCGTTTCACTTCGTTCTGAGTCTTTATGCTATCGTTGATAGGCAGCAAGATCCCACTCTCACTAGAGTCGAGCTGGAGCCGGATCCCTCTGCGTGCTGCGGCCTATCATTGGCAAATTGACGATGCATACAAAAATATTTCAGAACTTGCTCCAGAACGTTGCATGTTACAAACGACAAGAACGAGTTCGTTCGGTATTTATTGGGGGCGCAAACTTAGTATGGAACACGAAACCCTCAAACTCTCCCAAATCGAATGGTGGCTTCGGTGGCTCACGTACACAAAAGCTCAAGGAAGAGAGCACAAATGCTCAAGGTAGAGATGTCTAGCATGGTGAAAGAGGTTCGAGGCAATGACAGACGTCCGGTCTCAAGCCATGGCTTTATAAATTGCCCATTTGAAAGAAGAAAAATATTTTGATACAAATGCGGAAAGAAAGGAGTGAAAACAGTGCGGGAAACAGTCAGCTGAAAACGTGCCACGGCCCGAAGAGGCACGTTCCACGCAATCCCCCGTCGAAATGTAGAAGCACAAACAATAGATGTTGAGGACATGAAAGAGAAGGAAAACGTTACTGGGAGAAGCACGAAAGTTAGAGAGGTAGGTTGCAATTTTGGAGAGAAGATATATATTTTTATTGTAATTGTTGCAAGAAATATACTTAGGTATCGATTTCTGGAGGTCCTTTCAGCTTGCGTCGGATATAGTGGTCTTAAATGAACTCAACACGCACAAAGTTGAAAATGGTTTTTTTGTACCGGAAACGGCAAAAGGTAAAGAAAGATATAATCTGAGTACAGTATAGCAAAATTAATTTATCAAAGTAACGTCTGTGTTTAAGATATATGGAGAATACGTACTCTGACGTATCCCATTGGAAGAGCATACCATTCAGTTGATCTCAGGAGTGGAGCCGGTGAAAGACAAGGATTTTCTAATGTCACCAGCAGTACAGGAACTGGATTTGCTAGGCTTGATCATATGTTAGAACTCGGGGTAATAGAAGAGAGTATGAGCACATGAAGTAACAGGACGACTATTGTTAGGAAGCTTGAGAAAATTTGTTTTTGCTTAGATACAAGGAAAGGAAGCTTAAGCTGTGCAAAATATTGATGGAATCTTGAGCCATACCAACCAGACCTACTATGTTTGTAGTGTCGATTTATAGATATTGTCAATTATAAGATTCCGCAGAGGCTCAAAGGCAATGTGTTCGCGTATCTAGATAATCTGTTGATCATTGCAGTTGACGTGGGTATGCACGTATTGCTGTTACGGGAGGTAGTGTCGTTATAAATATTGAAATTATATTTATTAAGAAAACGCGTGTTTCAACATGTGAATCCGAAAATTGAATATTTTTTATTTTTGACTTAAATGTCTACAAAATTTGTTTTATGAAAATTTTGAAAAGTTAAATTTATAAAGTTGAAATGTATCAAGTACATTCGCTACATCATTCCCCCTCCAGTGACACGGACTTTTGTGTCATGAATTTAATTCGTTTATTAGTGTAGTTGACGGGATTGAATAACTTGAATGAAGTAATGTTGTCATTATTGACAAATGCAGTTTTCAATCGATCAATGGATATGGTTTTTAGTTTGCCGTTTATGGTTATCGTGAAAAACTTTGGCATTCGTTTTTCCACGAGATATGGTCCATCAAGCGGTGTTGAAGCGGCTTTCTGATACTGTCTCGGCGAACAAATACGAATTTACATGTATTTAAATCCTTGTGGATGAAGAGAGTGTCGTCCCACTTCAGAACAGGTCCTTCGATTGGATGGATTGCATGTCCGATTTTAATTGACGCACGTACTCATTGGTGGGAGTAGAGTCATCACTGTAGGTTAAAAATTCGCCAGGAATTCGAATGGTGTGTCCATAGACCAAGTCCGATGGAGTAGCGTCGACATAATTTCGGAGACTTGATCGCAATCCTAGAAGCACGGTTGGAAGAACATCCATCCATCGCTCGGTGTTGTGGCACATGATAGCGGCTTTCATCGTTCGATCCCATCGTTCAACCATGCCATTCGCGCATGGATGGTAGGGAGTGGTCCGGATGCGTTCACAACCTAGAAGCTGTATAAGTTCCTTAAATAGACTTGACTCGAACTGTCGTCCTTGGTCTGTGGAGATTTTTGCTGGTACACCAAATGTTGCTATCCATCCAGCGTAGAATGATTTTGCGACAGTTTCAGCTCGAATGTCCCGTATCGGCAGTGCTTCTGGCCAGCGTGTGAATCGGTCAATGCAGGTGAGGATGTATGACATACCTTGAGACGACGATAGAGGACCAACGATGTTAATGTGAATGTGCGCGAAACGTTCTGTGGAAGGTGGAAATGTTCCGACTGCACTATGGGTGTGTCGATTTACCTTCGATCGCTGACAGGTCACTCATTCACGGGCCCATGTCTTAATTTGCCGATTCATATTTGGCCATACAAAACGCTGCTGAATGTTCTTAAGAGTGGTGCTGATTCCACTATGTGACAAGTTGTGAACTGAATCAAAAACTGCTCGGCGAAAAGAATCGGGAACGATAGGTCTTGCGTGGTTTGTGGAAATATCGCAGAAAACGGCTTTGCTGTTCGGACTCATGTGAAGAGACTTGATCATGAGCGATATGTCTTGATTCTTGAGAAATTGTTGCAACTCCGCATCAGATGCTTGAGCTTCAGCGAATTTCTCGTAGTCGATGTTTGGGTTGCTGATTGTTGCAATTCTTGACAAGGAATCTGCAACGACGTTGTCCGTCGACGTTGATATGTCTGATATCAGTCGAGAATTGGGAGAGGAAATCTAGGTGTCGGAATTGACGTGGTATCGCTTTTTCTGACTTTTGCTTGAAAGCGAAAGTGATCGGTTTATGGTCAGTGAAGATTATGAATTTTCTGCCCTCCAACATGTGCCGATAGTACTTGACGACTGTGTATGCGGCGAGTAACTCTCTGTCGTAAGTACTATACCTCTTTTGCGTGTCGTTGAGTTTTCGCGAAAAGAAACTCAATGGCTTCCATCCTTCTGAAGTGTGTTGCTGCAAAAATCGTTTGGGTATGCGTGGGCAAGAGTTGCATCCACATCGTGCGGAGGAAATCGTCGGCGACGTTGCCGTTTGCCAGGGTTTTCATTTCCCGAAGCAACATCGATGGCTTCCTGTCGCCAACCTCCACTTCCGCGATGAGCTGCTTCACACGACGATCTTCGGATAAAGAAAAATGTTCGATAAGACGTTCTTTAATCTGTCCGTATGCATCACTCGGCGGATTTAGCACTATATCGCTCACAACACAGAGGACGTTTGGTCGAGTTCGGTTACAACGGCGTTGAATTTTAGGAGTTCGTCACTCACGTGGTGTTGGGGCAAATTCTGCATCAGGGAGCGCGAACCACAGCGCGGCGTTGAGCTTCCCAAATCGTGGTAGTTTCACGATCGCATTAGAAACTGGCGCGATACTTTCCGACGACGGCGATGCGGATGGAACGGACGAGGATAAAATGGGCTTCGGAGGCATTTTAATTCGCGACGCACTTTCGGATCACGTTGGGGTCACCAATTATAAATATTGAAATTATATTTATTAAGAAAACGCGTGTTTCAACATGTGAATCCGAAAATTGAATATTTTTTATTTTTGACTTAAATGTCTACAAAATTTGTTTTATGAAAATTTTGAAAAGTTTAATTTATTAAGTTGCAATGTAGCAAGTACATTCGCTACACCATGTTCACAAGAAGCTGATCTAACTATCGAGATGAAAAATCAAAGTTATGCTTAAATTGCATGGTATTCAATATTGGGGGCTCACCGAACCTAAAATGGAGATGCTTCAGATCACTACTTTATGGTATTGTAGCATCCCTAAAAAATGTTCTCTCAATTTTCTCTTTTACCGGAGGCACGAAAAGCTATAGCTATATATATAGCTATATATATAGCTCTGGATGCTTTAAGCACGGCCTCGTGCTGCTACATTCAGATCTCTTGGGGTTCGAAACCGTAGAATTTCAACCAATTTCCTCACCGCCGAGAGGACCATCTCCATCGATTAACTGAAATGGCGCTAACTAGCTCTTATTGAATGCAACGTATCGGTCTTGGAACAACCACTCGCTTCATCTATCTGAATGTTCTATCGTTACCTGACCGATGCATCGTGGTACTGCGGAGGGGAAAAATGAAATAAAAAATGGAAGCTAGTTGTAAAAATTAAAATTAAGTTCAGTCAAATATTTTAGGTCTTTATTAGTGTAGTGGTAGTCAATTAAAGTTAATTAATGTCTTAAAAGGGATGATTTAGCAAGAAGAATGCGGACTACTACCTATGGTAAACAGGGTGTGATGGAGGAAAGCAATCTATCTATAAAGACACGGACTTCGATCAATGTAATCCTGAACCATAAAATAAGCGTATTTGCTTAATAGGGCAGGAGCACACATTTTTTTATGACCACATGTATTTTGCAACTGGAATGTGCGATTTTCTGAGATATATGACACTATATACATTTTGAAGAGGATATTTTACTGATTTTCATCTGTACATACTGTAGTACAATATCGGGGTCCTAGACATTAAACATAACTGTGATATAGCCAAAAAATGATATGGGAGATTTAAGCTCTGTTTCAACTTCTAGTTCGTCCTTTAAGTACGACTAATTTATTTCATCCTTATTCAGCCGTAATCCTCTCTCGTCAAAAAATTGAATTATCTTCTATATACAAAAACAAAAACACATTCAATGCTCCGCAGTAAACCTGGTATCAAAGTGTCATACACGACGAATTGAGGAATATAAAACCAGTGCCGATAAGTCAATATCAATAAGATTTGCTTCCTCAATATTAAGGATCAGAATTCTTTACTTTAACAAAATTACTGTATTAACAGACACTGCTTCTGTTTCGACGTATCCATGCACAAAAATGCTGTGAGAATGGAAATTTTATTGATATTAGGTGGCCGCTGAAAGATGCCATAAAATTTATAAAAAATTAAATTTTCTCCAAATGGGAAGAAATTTACAAGGAACAATCCAAACCACAGATCAAGAATACGGCTCTGATCCGGATATAAATCATCGTACTTGGTTCAATATCAAATATCTTCAATTCGAACTAACTGAAAGTACTCATATTACAGTTTTTCTTCATTAATGAAAAGTTAGATTATTTAAATACTTCGTTTTTTATAGTCGACCATGAAGGATCAATGATGGGAGTATATGCTTCACATTCCTTGAATTTAGTGCTTTTCTCAAGAAGAACAATTTTGAGAAATTTATGAAACTAATGGCTGCTACCCAATAAGCCAATGGGCAAGCTGAATGAAGTAATAAGGTACTCAATAATCCGGTGCTGCTGGTAAAAATTGCTGAGCCTCTTCAGCAATCTAATTGGAACTCATAGTTTTAAGATGTTGAATATGCCGTAAATAATTCTTTGAACAATATATTTTTTGTTAATTCAAATGTCAACGAATAGATCTTCAGGGTGGTATCAGCGATTATAACCTACTGGGAAAGTGGTGTCGAAAACGATCTATATTGATAAGAAGTGGCTCAAATGAAATTAACGGTATGAATTTGGCAGTGCTTAATAACAGGAGAGAGGAGGATCTAGTCAGAAAACAGGACCGAAGAAGAGGCAACAAGTAGGAACGATAGACACATGAAAATATCAAAAGCTAAAGGGGAGGCGACGCCAAGAACGTCAGAAATTAGAGAAGTCTGTCCAAAGAAGTACCAATTTTTCGCCAAACTAACTCTGACACTAACTCTCATTGAATACAATGTATCACTCTTGGCTCGACCACGTTTTACACTAAATACCACTTTTGGCAGTTTTGTAGTATATATATTATCTTAGGTAAAGGTATATTTGTAATAATTATATTGTGTTAAATATGTTAGATGTCTATTAATGTGGTAACAAATAGCTGGAAACGTGCCACGGTCCGGACAGGTACGTTCCACGCAATCCCCCGTCGAAATGCAGAAGCCCAAAAAATAGATGTCGACGACATGAAAGAGAAAGAACACGTTATAGAAATAAGTCGTGATAGAGATATGAGAATAGAAATTATGCCGGATTATATATACACAACTGGTAATCAGTACTGCGGAAGGGAAAAATGAAATAAAAAGTGGAACCTAGGGGATGTATTTGTAATATTGTACTACAAATTATTGTAAAAATTATAAGTTGAGTCAAATATTTTAGGTCTTTATTAATGTAGTGGTAGTTAATTAATGTTAATTAATGTGTTAAAAGGAATGATTTAGCAAAAAGGGGGCGGACTGCAGTCTATGGTAGGCAGGGTGTGGTGGAGGAAAGCAATCTTTTAAGTACGACTAATTTATTTCATCCTTATTCAGCCGTAATCCTCTCTCGTCAAAAAATGTAAATATCTTCTATATACAAAAAGAAAAACATATTCAATGCCCTGCAGTAAACCTGGTATCAAGGTCTCATACACGACGAATTGAAAAATATAAAAGCAGTGCCGATTCCTAAACACCATAAAGACTTAGCCAACACAGCTAATTTAAACTCTAGTAGACACAATACGGGCAGTTTCGTATGCTTCACTAAGATTTGCTTCCTCAATATTAAGGATCTAAATTCTTTACTTTAAAAAAATTACTGTACTAATACGTCGAAGCAGAAATAGTGCTGTTTCGACGTATCCTTGGACTAATATGTTCAACTCTTACACATGTCATCTTCCACTTAGCAGGAAAATTCTTTCCTGTATTAACACGCCGAACTCGTTTAAACGTTTATATTCCGCCTCTCACTACGCACAGTCCCCGCATCTGCATTAAACACCAGCTATTACAAAATATTCAAAGAATCTCTTAACCATTCATCATTTCAACAATTCACCATCATCACATTACAAATTTTCAACAGTACATGACTTCATCCAACTCAACAGCTCAATGTTTCTATCCTAATAAAAAACTATCTTCTATATGGACAGAATTATTCGCTATGGACACAACTATTGTCTTTGCTTTGAAAAATAATTTATAGAAACTAGCCATCCTCACAAGCAGCCTCAGCGGTCTTCAATTAATTAAGCAAAAGCATCATCCAATAAACAAAAATAAAATCCAAATCGAGTGCGAAAAACGAGTTTTTCTAAGTAGTCCGAAAGATCAAGCAGACTAAGCACAAAAATGATGTGAGAATAGAATTTTATTGATATTAGGTGGCCGCTGAAAGATGCCATAAAATTTATAAAAATTTAAATTTTCTCCAAGTGAGAAATTTATAAGGAATAATCCTAACCAGAGGTCAAGTATAAGGCTCTGATTTCCGGATATAAATCATCACTTGGTTCAATATCAAAGATCTTCAATTCGAACGAACTGAAAGTTCTTATATTATAGCATAGGAAAAAGTATAAACCTACAGTTAAAAACTGCCTTAGAAGATTCAAATTATACGGAATATATCGTTCTTGTTCTTTAATGAAAAGTTAGAGTATTTAAATATTTCGTTTATTATAGTCGACCATGAAGGACCAATGATGGGAGTATATGCGTCACATTCTTTAAATTTAGTTTTCTCAAGAAGAACAATTTTGATAAATTAATGAGGCTAATGGCTGCTACCCCATAAGCCAATGGGCAAGCTGAATGAAGTAATAAGGTATATCAATAATGATCAGGTGCTGCTGGTAAAAATTGGTGAGCCTCTTCAGCAATCTAATTGAAATACATATTTTCAGATATTGAATATGCAGTAAATAATTCTTTGAACAATATCTTTTTCGTTAACTGAAAAGTATAAACCAAAAACCAAAATATTGCGGGTAATTCTAAAGGTCAATTTGGTTTCAACAATAGCCAATCAAAATAGCAGTTTCAAAAGAAGTTTGCACTATTAGGACTCAAAGGTGAACATTAGCTGTATTCTGTATATGCGTTCGATCCGGTATTTCACATGGTAAGTTTATATAAATTAATTAATATAGTTTTTTATCAATTGTTATTAAAATTAGTACATAGAAATATTTGTAAAAAACACTGTTTCATATATATAAATGAGTAATGATGTAATCTAGATTCAGGAAGTAGTGGTGTTCCTAAAATTACTGTATTGGATCCTTTTCTATATAATCATTTTATCAATGGCTTTCCACATGAATATTATTGCTTAAAATATTCCTTTTAATATAAGATTCTTTGCTATATTCTGACGTAAAATCTCCACATCAGCACTAGCATTGACCCTTAGTCACCGTAATCTGATTGCTAACTATTTTAACAGGTAATAATTTCATGACATTTTTCTAATTTCAGATAATTTAATTATAAAAATTATTCAGTTTATCTAACATTACAAAACTTTCCCCAATACCGAAAATATTACTACGGAGTCGGACTTTACTGTTCCACTACTACTTTTACTTAAAAAGTGCTCCCGGTACTCATAGAGGCCATAATTTAATTTATTTGTTTTTTGTATAAATTAGATGAAAATAACAATAGTTAATACAAATGTTTTATTGTATTAATTTTTAAAAATTTTTTGATTTTGTAAGGACCTAAGGATTTCGTCTGAGTCCAGCTGTGCTGTGTAACTTGAGTGCGCTTGAGTTCACGACAAGTCATCGTATTTAGACCTGCTTTCTTCCTGAATCTTCAATAAATTAACAATTGACCCTTAGTACCATAGCTTAATAGCTATGAATATGTGATTTCTTATAACTAAAATAATACACTTTCAAATTCTGTAACGAGCAATTAATCTCAGACTCGTAATCCGCACGTCCCGGCTATTCCCTGGCAACTGTCTTTCCGTTTTCCGCTACTGTCTGTCCGTCTGTAAGAGCGTCTCTTTCTGTGCAGTCAGTCTGCACGTCCTCTGTATTGCATATTTCGTTACCATCCTACATTCGGCTTCTCTGAGTTATCATTCGACTCGAATGATGGAGACCATTTCTTCATGTTCTCTGCAAACTCTCTTCCATGGCTGAGTTTCTTTTAGATTCTTCTTTTAACCAGTTAAAATTTTGTATGGTGAGAATTTCGTATTTCTAGTTGGACTGTTATTTATCGTCTGCTGTACACGTTCGACGTATTTATACCAATTTTGCGGATGTTCAAAACATAACTTCATGATCATTTGGACTATGATTCTATGTATTCTTTCTATCTGAACATTTCTACACCGTACTCCGCTTGAAATTAACACATGTCATATACCTTGTTGCTAACAATTATATATCTGCGAGGTGAATGCAGTTCCTCTGTCTGAGATAATTCGTTAAGGATTTCAAAATATTATCCTCCTTAACACTCGAAGGATCGCTGTCAATGTTTGTGGCACTTGAAACATGTATAATATGTTGTTTTTACGTTATTCACGCATTTTCTTTTCACTGTTCTTCTTTTCTTCACTTTATCGAAGTCTATTCACCAATGTCTGCAAAGTCACTCAAGTCTATTTCTATTCTTTTTGTTCTGCCGAAAAACCTGCACACACGTAACTCATTAATGTCTTATCTTCTCCTTCGACTTAGGGGACGAAGGATCCACACGCGTTACACTGTGCATCTTCTTATTCTGCCGAATCTACACACACGAAACACATTCGCGTCTTCTTATTCTCCTTCGGAGTCGGCGCACACGACTTACATCAGTTCGTGTGTTCTGAGTTCTGTTCCCCTTCGACCGATTGAATTCAGGTTGCCGACGCGTTACAGACCGCGTCTTCTATTGTCAAGCCGTTTCGAATCTCGAACGTTCGGATAACAGTTTCGGCTTTAATGTTTACACTGTACTTTAAATTTCCCAAAATATTTTTTAATCCACAACATGAATTAATTTCGATTTCTACTATGCATTATTCTTCGACTTTTGGTCCGTAGAAAATCACAGACGAGTCCTCAAAAGGTAGAACGACTTCGGACCACGGGTTGAATAAATCATTGAAAACGAAATGAAATTTTTTAGATTTTTTAATAAGAAATGTTTTGCTTATATACAATTCATAGCTTAATGGCTATGAATGTTTTAATTCTTATTAATAAATTCTTATTACTAAAAAAGCAATAAATTATTATCCTCTATAACAATAAATTTTTGGAATTTGGAATTGTGAATATTGATAAAAGAAAGAGGTGTTCACCCTTTTGGCTCATCTGGATGGAATTCACAAGGGACTAACTCACTATTAATATTTATAATTAAATTCTTAAACTCTTTCTCTATCCTTCCTTTTTTACTTTGTTCTTTAACTTTCTCTCAGGATTGACATAATCGTAACTTCACCAACAATGGATTTAAATTCTGGGAAGCAGTCAGAACCTCATATTAATGCAGCAATGAATCCGACCCTGTTATTGAACTTAGATTGAAATGACACTTAGCCATCTTCTGCATTCTATTGATTCCACTACTGTGGAGACTCGTACCAGTTATTTATGCATGACTAATATATAGCAAGCGTGACAAGCCCCCTCTCTTTTAGTGCAACTTGGTATGGCATTCAGCGGTTTGAACAATTAACTGAGATAATATACTCGAACGCGAAAATATCCACAATGTAATATTTGTTCATAAACCTATTCATTTAAATCAATGAGTCATATAAAAAACTGATCAATCTACCAGATCAACTTACTTTAGATAATCGAGACATACGTATCTACGTTGCACTCTATTTTTCTGCACAATTACTATGGAACAAATCACAAAAAATAAACTGCCTTGTGATAATTGCGAACAAAAAAAATAAATGAATAGCAATTTGTAATTTTATACTGTTCAAAACACAGATGAACATTTTTATCCACATATCAGATGATGCCAAATTATTAGAATGTACTAGCTCTCGAAACAAGGGTGTTTTCAAACTACTACAATATCTGTCTTACTATACGGATTGAAAACGATGAGTGTTATGGAAGAGTAAACAATCGATACGAATTTTAGTGATCAAAGTAAAATATAATCGTTTTTGTGAAAGCATTTTCAAGGTGACTTCAAATCCTAAACGACATATTCAATATTTTTGTAAGTTTGATCACGGTTCTTATTTATGTTATCGATTTCGTCGTGGATTGCGGTAAGAACTTTATTGCCACTTATATCCCTTAAGGGAAAATCATACACCAAGTCCATCGACGACAAACGTGTCGTAGAGTTAATATTTGTCGTTTATCGTCTATGCAGACGTCGTAGTTCAGTGTCCCAAAATTTCGTAATGGTATTCGATGTTTTCAATAATATAATATTCCACAAATGAAGATGATGTAAACAACGTACCTCAATCGGTAACCATACGTTTTAAAGCCGAAACACAGCGCCAAATTATTTAATACATCAATAACAGTCTTCGTTGTAGTTGACTTCACGGGAGCAATAATGGTATATCTAGTGAGCGCATCAAAAATCACAAGAATATATTCGTTGCCCTTTCGACTTCTTATGAATGGGCCTGAAAAAGCGAAATGAATTTGAATAATAAAAGCGCGTTTTGACTGTCAGAACAGAACTGATTTTATTAAATAAAAACTCCTCACAACTAACATCGGTTCTTAAAACTACCCTTATCTCTAATTCTATTAATACCCCTTGTGAGTTTATCCTACTGTGAGAACCCACGCAGGGGACCACTTCTCGCCACAATCCCAACACTGAAGCTTTGGAATGTCGGCTATTGCAATTCTGGTGGTGACGTCTTTTAATAATGCAGGACCAAATTCAGGCGAATGCAAACTCAAATTTAGCGCAGGATTTACAAACGAAACGTTCTCGACTACAGCATGGACAGTAACTAACGTGGCATTACTCGATTCTAAATGACAACCTTCACAATGGACAATCTTCAAAAAACCTTGTCCAGACATTCGATGTGTTGTCTTTGCTGTTGAGTAATATTCGTTGACGTCCTCTTCTTCCATAGTAGAAAACAACCAAGTATTGGGTTCACTCAGTTGAATCCATTTGGGTTGTGTTGATTTTTCTATTTGGATGACACAATTAGCAGACATATTCTTTGGTTTCATTAATAGTTGAATTTCTCCCGACCGATATTCAATATTGGATGCGTTTGACGACAGCCATAAATCTTCCAATTTTTTACATTTTAAGAAATCAATATCTCTCAAATTATAATATTTTGTCTTCGACATACACAGTAGTAAGTGATTAAATTGAGTTACTATGCTTACAAACCGATTCGAGTACATAATTGGATATGGATATACCTCGATGATATTAAAGGTATCGTCATGAATAAGCGGTATTTTTATTTCAAAAATAATGAACTCTACTGTGCTCCTCGCAGAAATTTCGGTCACTTTCAAAATTTCGCTTGCACGACGATCTGGAATTCTTAAACCCTCTGGAAGCTGCATCACAATCTTGCCCAGGTGCTCTTATAGCTGCTCATATGTAATTATATGTTGACGAGCACCTTCATGACTGATATTCAATAAAGCTTCCATCTTGCTTGTCATCTTGAAAACGTTCAAAATCGTCCATCATTAACGTAGTAAAGAGGATTGCTGAATTAAGTATCGAATGTGCCACTGTTTTATTCAATTCAGTATCAACTTGTTTAAAATTAAATTTAATCTTCGCCAACTATTCTTCGAGTAAATTATGTTGGATTTTAATAACATTCGCTGTTACATCTTCTGAGGACATATTCATCCATAACGCCAAATAATGAGTGTTGCATTGCTCCTATGAAACTTAGCGGAGCCCGCTTACTCCTCCTTGCATTATTTGCAGATATAAACTCGTTGTTGCTCTTGATCATGCTCAATCGCAGATGAAGTAACTGCTCGAACTCGTTGCATAACTGTTGCTTTTTACATATCCAGCGAGCGTTGTTCACCGCCTCACTGACCTTGTCAAACTTTTGCCAGTAAGTTGACATGTTGACATATGCTACCATGCTCCACGATGACTTCTGAAAACCGACGATTCCTTGGTTTTCGAAAAACAATCCGGAGTGGTTGCTGAAGGACCACTATTCTATTCTAAGACTAAATGCTAATTGTGCTACAATTGTCAACAAACTTAAAATAGTTAGCATGCAGTTTTTATTTTTATTCTAGGAGATCTTCGTTTTTCTCTAACTACGGGAGTGTGAATACCCTTACCCTCATCTATGATAGGAAAAGAAAAAACATTATGGATCGATCTCTTTGAACCCCATTGCTTGTCTTTATATCTGCCATACGGCAAAATCCATCTTCTCCTAAGTTGGTTTTAACTATCCTCCCCCTTCTCTAGTTTAGTGGAGGAACATCGTCTTCTTTGAACAGTACAAGGGTACCAGGTTGAATGTTCATTGCAACATTCCACTTGTACCTCCTTTGTAATTCTGTCATATATTCGGAAGATCATCGTTTCCAGAATTCCTCTGCATTGGAACATACAGTCTTCCAATTCTCTCGTAGACCCATATAACTTCTGTTCTCGGGAGCATCACTAAAGGTAGTGAACGATTCACCTATTAAGAAATGACCTGGAGTGAGAACTTCAAAATCATTAGGATCATCAGATGCTGGCATTAGAGGTCTAGAGTTCAAGACACACTCATTTTGTGCCATATGTGTGCAAAAGTCATCAATCCTTCAACTACTCGATAAAGGTGCCTTTTTACTGATTTCACATACTCGCCAATATAGGGAGATCTAACAGGTATATTTACCCACTCTATTTCTCTTTATGAACAAAATTTGTTCAATTCGTTCAGGTGATGTATATCTCGAAACAATGGATTTATATCATTTAAACTATTTGCAGCCCCAATAAAATTTGTTTCATTATCTGAGAAAATTTTTTATGGACAGCTACCTCTTGCAACAAACCTTTTAAGTGCTCCAATAAATGCAACAGAAATTAAATCCGATATTACTTCGAGATGAACTTCTCTCGTCACAAAGCAAACAAATATGCATACACCTATTTTCTTACCTCTTACTTTATGATGTATATTAATAGGCCCCAAAAAGTCAATCCCCGTATTTAGAAAGGGTCTAGTTCTTATTACTCGATCTTCTGGTAAATTTCCCATTAACTGATGGATCGGTCTCGGACTCGCTTTAAAACATCTTAAAACACATTCTGAATCGGAGTAATAAAAAACATTGTTTAAATCCATCTTTACTACTCTGTACTACTTTTTTCATTAAATCGACCAACAAAACAGACGCACAAAGTTCAAAACGAGGAATTGTTACAATTTTCACTGGCGCTACTCTTGATTTAGAAGCCACTAACTTCGTAACAATTTTTCCTGATTCATCTATGGATTTAACATATATTACCGCTCTATATGCTTTCATTGAAGCATCACAATACCCATGTAGCTCAATTATTCTTGGGTTCTTGACGACTATATGTCTTGGCATTTTATTTTACCTAATAACTTTAATTCGCTTCTGAAACGTTGCCAAAGACTTGCTATCTCTTCTGGTCCCTTTCTGAATCCTAATCTATCTTTAACTTCCACAATTCTTGCAATAATATCTTTGCTATTAATACCACTGGACCTAACAAACCGAGAGGGTCAAATAATCTCACGATATCAGCTAAAATGCTTCTTTTTAAATGAGTCATCCCATCTGGATTTTATGAAGATTTCATCCTTCGATGGAATCCAAGCCATTCCCAACGCTTTTATATTTCTTCCCGAGTCTTTATTCAAATCGACAGCAATTTCGCAATCTTCTTGGGGAAAGTTTCTCAAGAGGTCTGAGTGATTTGCACACCACTTTTTCAGGGGGAATCCGTGACTCTTAAGAGTACTGTGAATTCGTTGTTGAAGAGTTATTAACTGCGGCAATGAGTCACCTCCGGTCATTATGTGACCCATATAAAAGTCGGATTTAATAACATCCGCTACGTCTGGACATTACTGATTCGGCAGCTTCTTGTAAACATTTCACTGCTAAGTATGGTGCAGATGAAGTGCCATAAGTCACAGTTCTTACTGATACGAAGATCTTTCGAAATTTACGATGATGTTTATTAACCCAAATCTGCATATACATTTTCTCAATGTTATAACAAACGTATGTTTTCTGAATCTAATCAATATATTGAAAATATCTTTCTGTAGTCTTGGTCCAGTATGAAGCATATCATTCAATGAAACATTTTCGGTTATTTTGCAAGAGGCATCGAAACCCACCCTTAGACCAGATAGCAAGTCCACAAAGGTTTACTTGCTATCTGGTCTCAACACATAATGGTGAGGTAAATAATACCCTTTATTTAAATCTCCCTTTGATTTAACTAATTCCATACGGCCCATATCCAAATATTTGTTCATGAAGTCATGATATTGATCTTTTATTTCTTTATTTTTGTTCCATTTTCTTTCGATCACAAAAATCTTCTTTTTGCGATTTGTTCCGAATTGCTTAACATGCAATTATTAATTTTAAATGGAAGATCTACAATAAATTTAACAATCCCTTTATGGACTGTGCTTCTATATACTTTCGCACTCCTTTTCTTCTTTAGTAAATTTAACAAGTCTTTCGACTTCCTCAATCTCTCAAAACTTCCTCATCTGAACATTCAAAGCTTCATCCCTGTATGAATTTACCCCACAATAAATCGGAATCTCCAATCGGGCTAATCCACTAATTATCCACCCAAGTTTTGTGTTCTGCAATAACACATTGCTGCTCTTTAGTCGATTCCTGCCATCTTCGAGTAGGTCGTAAAATAGATCTGCTCCAATTAGCAAGCCAATTTTACTTGGTACATAATACTTGGAATCTGCTAATTTTAGATTGGCGTCAAGTTTCTCAGTTGCAAGCCTGCTTACCGGAAGTTTAGATATTATCTTAGGAATAACAAGAACCTCTGAACAAGCCGTATAACTCGATATTAATTTCCTCTTTCGTTAATAAGTGACGTTTTCTTTGTTATTCCTTCAATAACTTTATGTGTAAGTTGGCTTTTTAACTTTAACTTGTTTTTCATTTCAGTTGTCAAAAAGCTTACTTGAGATCCACTATCAAGTAATGCCCGACAACTGACCCAACTGCCATTATAAATTTTTATTTGTACTATCGCGGTTGCGAATAGTACACATGTCTGATCTCTTTGAACATTTTTATTTACCACAGCACTCTTCAGCTGCTGTGTTTTTTTCCTATGTATCAATATATTGTGACTGCCATTGCATGTCTTGCAGCCATAACCACTACAATGTTTGCTATTGTGCCCATTTCTCAAGCATTTTAAACACAGAGTTGAACTTAACACCTTATTCCATTTTTCATCAAGGGTTAACTTTCTAAATCGCGTACATTGATTTGAAAAAATGTACATATTCCACAAACATTTGCAGTATACGTTTTCTTTGCCATTGCCCGACCTAAACTATTTCTAGTTTCAGAACTTTGACTTGCCTCTAGAGCATAGAACACATGTTCTAAGAACTTTAATAAGGAATCCACTTTTGGAATATCCATAGAATTTATCAAAGATGCTTCAAATTTAAAGCACATGCTATCATCCATTTTTCGAACTAAAATGAAACTAAGTAATGACTGCAACAATTCTTCTGCTGACAGCTCAGTCGCTTTTAGTGCCTGCAGAATTTCTTGGACTAAGTCTTGAAACTTTTTAACACTGCCTGCTGTCCCAATCACAGGCGGTGCATCCAATACATTTTTTAAATATAGAGCAGTGATTGCTCTTTTATTGGAGTATTTTTCGTCCAGTAGTTTTAGAGCAATTGTATAATTTGCATCCGTTGATGGCAAATTCACAATCGTACTTGCAGCTAAACCTTTCAATTTGGATTTCCAAATACACATCTTTTGTGTATTCAAAATCCGCATTGAGTAAATTAGTTGTTTGAACAACTCTTTAAATGGAGTCCACTTTACGTAGTCTCCAGAAAACTTCGGAATTTGCCGGCACATTAAATTGTGCGGACGGACCCATGCCAGAACCTTTTGTAATCGCAGTATATTCATCTTTTAAAGAATCTTTAAAGCGATCTGTGTATTCCAAAAAGGTTTCTTGAGCTAATCTTATACTTTCAGTAACAGCTTCCAAGGACTCATTGGCCTTGAAAGCTGTCAAAGTTTCTTCGAATGCGCTCAACACAAACTGAAACCTTCGGACAGAACCCGACCGGTTATCATGTTTATACGGGACAGACCTCACAACGTGCTCTTCAGCGGTGTAGGGTTCAGCTGCCTTACTAATTCAATACAATGTTTAATATTCTTTCTTACCTGCACTGCATATTTTTGCTTAAAATATGCATTTTTCTCCAACGCAAATGATGGTTTTTTTAACCTTTCATCATTCTCCTCGAATTTTTTAGACAATATGTCTAATCCTTCGGTCTAACGTTGGAGGAGTTCTGCCATCCTATCGCCCGCTACCATCATATAGCTATAGAGACCAACGATTTCTTGTCCGATGGTCTCTTGCTCACCAATTAACTCCTGTGCAGACATATTAGATAAATTATTGAATAAATTATTGAAAAAATAATTGAATAATTGAATAATGAAGAATTTGAATAATAAACGCGGGGTTTGACTGTCAGAACAGAACTGATTTTATTAAATATAAACTCCTTACAAGTAACATCGGTTCTTAAAACTTCCCCTATTTCTAATTCTATTAATACCCCATGTGAGTTTATCCTACTGTGAGAACCCACGCAGGGGACCACCTCTCGGCACAATCAGAACCCACGCAGGGGACCACATCTCACCACAGACTCTTCTCTGATTTCATTACTCTCTAAGTGCTAACAATACTTATTATCTATGGTTTACAATTCTTAATCTATTTGTATTTTTTACACATGCAACCATAAAAATACAATATTTACGACAGCACTTGAATTCTACAGGATCAATATGATCCAAATGCAGAATCTTAAATGGAACTCTTGGTATGTCAATTCTATAGAGTTCGTGAAATCAATGACTTCGATGTTTTCATACCTGAAATTGCTTGACAATCTGTAACGATAATGAATTTCTTGAAGTAAATCTTTGAAAAGCTTCTACTACATCCAAAACCTCGAACTGGTACCCGTGATATTTTTGTTCAGCATCGGTACTTAGTCGGCCAAAATACGAAATGGGCTTTATCTCTATATATATATTATCTGATTCTCGTTGCAATAAAATTACTGAAATTCCGATACTGCGTGCAACGATGTGCAGTTGATGTTCTCTTTTAATCGGCAATCTCAATTTGATAATATCAGGAAATCATATCGAGCGTAATAAAAAATTTCTCGCCCGCCAACTTGGACAATACACCATCCACAGTTGACATTGACTAAGGATGGTTTTCAGTGATAGCGTTAAGTTCGCGGTAATCAACATACAGACGATCTTATCCGTTCTGTTTTTTAACTAAAACTATCGGTGAGGAGAATAGCGATTTCGATGGTAGAATAATGCTCAAATCTAATAGTTCCGAAATTATTCGTTCGATCGTTTGTTGTTTGTTAATAGATATCGGATATGGTTTTAGCATTTTAAGTGACAATTTCATCCACTACCTACAAACCCTTGTAAAACCTCTTTCCATCATTGGTTTTACCATTACAATTATCCATTACAATTTACCATTACAAGTTGCTATACATATTTAGTCATTTATATACCGACAAGATCCGAGTGTAGAAATGTTTTCGATGGTGACATAAACGAAGCTTTATAAAACAGAGGTGGCAGCGATCCGACTGCATATGCTGTGCTTATTGTTCATATTCAGCTAAAAAAGATAAATTGACAACAGCTTAGATCTGCTGAGTCAGTAATCCGTATTCGGCGTATTCAGTTGTTGCGTGGGCGTCGGAGTTAGCACAATAGGAAATGAAAAACATAAATTGACAACAGCTTAGATCTGCTGAGTTAGTAACTCCACGGTTCACTTTTGTCCGATTTCCTTAAGTGTTCTACACCAGAGGAAGCAAGATTTTGCCAGCGGTAGCGAACCTATCATGTGCGAAAGGCGGTTTCGTAAGTATATCCTTCGCCTCTCCACGAGTCTTCTGGTTTAAATTGTAGATCTTCTCTACCTGAGTAAACCGCTGATTTTATATATAAATCGTGGTGAACATATCTAGGAAATATGTCCAGTACAAATAGTTACCATTAGTATCCACCAGAATCAGATATAAAATCAATCTGGCTAGACATTTCCATGGGCTAACAAAATCAATTTCTGAACGCGCAGCATCTGAATCAGTTAGTTTTATTGTGCCTTCACACATTCTTCCCATGTATCGGACATAAATCTCGTAACGATACTTGAGTTTCGTCACGGTTCAGTCAGGTGCCGATTCAGCTGTTTTGGCAATGGATCAGCGATGTAAGAACGTCTCTTATGACAACTAACATCTAACCACATAGACTTCAACTCCTCCTTTTGCACTTCAAGAGTGAAAGGAGTTCGATTAATGGTGTACTATTCAAGTCGTTTTCAAAAACGACAATGTCATCGGATATCTGAATGGAGGTTTCTAAGGCGGGCATGTTAAAAAACAATGCGAACAAACCAGAGAAGTGAAGTTGAACCGACTCTTGCACTGCTTGCTTCGATCAAGTATCGAGACAGTTTAATTTTTTGTTTTTCGAACTTGTTTTTGTATTCGATCTACAAAAATAAGCAAACACAACTCTTTCACCGCGAGGAAAACTTATTTAACCACTATTGGTTTAAATCGAAAATCGTTGCACTGTTTGATTTGTTTACTGATATCACAATATCGCGACGGGACACCAAATGAATTATTAAGTTCGTTCCACGCACTTTATTTCCTAGTGAGATTTCTTCCATAGTGGTTATCGTTGATATTATTTTTTGCCGTCCATATTCATATATACATAAAATATACACATACATAAATTTATCTTCTTTATTAAAATTAATTTGATTATTATTGCTATGATTTGTTTAATAACGTAGATGGATTTATTCAGATAATTATGATACCTCTCATTATTTACAATCTATAACACCTTCTATCCAGTTTTTTCTGATGATCGTGTTTTAATCCATAGTCCTTCAATGATAATTATAATGTTCAATAAAATTAGATATAGCCAATATCATACTTTGGTATAAGTTACAATGCTTCTTCACTTAAGAAGAAGCTTACCCTATCTTTCACAATTGTATAATTCTCTGTTAAAGTCTATTAGGAAAAACTTTTAATCGAACTAACTCGAGTGCATATAATAAAAAAATCGCAGTATATTCATCTTTTAAAGAATAGAACGACTCTGTTAGTTATGTCATCTTTAAAGCTATCTGTGTATTCCAAAAAGGTTTCGTGAGCTAATCTTATACATTCAGTAACAGCTTCCAAGGACTCATTGGCCTTGAAAGCTGTCAAAGTTTCTTCGAATGCGCTCAACACAAACTGAAACCTTCGGACAGAACCCGACCGGTTATCATGTTTATACGGGACAGACCTCACAACGTGCTCTTCAGCGGTTGAGGGTTCAGCTGCTTTATATCTAGCTACTAATTCAATACAATGTTTAATATTATTTCTTACCTGCACTGCATATTTTTGCTTAAAATATGCGTTTTTCTCCAACGCAAATGATGGTTTTTTGACCTTTTTTTAACCTTTTTTTTTGGAGGAGTTCTGCCATCCTATCGCCCGCTACCATCATATAGCTATAGAGACCAACGATTTCTTGTCCGATGGTCTCTTGCTCACCAATTAACTCCTGTGCAGACATATTAGATAAATTATTTTTCAATATATCTCACAAAAACAAACACAACATTAAACTAGTCTGCAACAGGATACCAAACACTATTTCAATTATTTACCACCAAATAATTTAATATCCCTTTTAATTTATAACTTTTACATAAAAAGTTATTTTACAAAAACAAAAAACAGATTTTTTTGTTTAAAAAACAGATTTTTTGCTTACGGCACAAATAATCACAAATGCACACAAACAATAATCATAAATAATTTTTTCTCAGAAATTATTTATCAGAAATATTTATTAAATTTATTTATTTATTTGTTTATTTCAATACTACGCGAACACTTTCGACATCGGGGTCACCATGAAAAAAGAATTGAATAATGAAGAATTTGAATAATAAACGCGCGGTTAGACTGTCAGAACAGAACTGATTTTATTAAATATAAACTCCTTACAACTAACATCGGTTCTTAAAACTTCCCCTATCTCTAATTCTATTAATACCCCTTGCGAGTTTATCCTACTGTGAGAACCCACGCAGGGGACCACCTCTCGGCACAATCAGAACCCACGCAGGGGACCACATCTCACCACAGACCCTTCTCTGATTTCATTACTTTCTAAGTGCTAACAATACTTATTATCTATGGTTTACAATTCGTAATCTATTTGTATTTTTTACACATGCAACCATAAAAATACAATATTTACGACAGCACTTGAATTCTACAGGATCAATATGATCCAAATGCAGAATCTTAAATGGAACTCTTGGTATGTCAATTCTATAGAGTTCGTGAAATCAATGACTTCGATGTTTTCATACCTGAAATTGCTTGACAATCTGTAACGATAGTGAATTTCTTGAAGTAAATCTTTGAAAAGCTTCTACTACATCCAAAACCTCGAACTGGTACCCGTGATATTTTTGTTCAGCATCGGTACTTAGTCGGCCAAAATATGAAATGGGCTTTATCTTTTCTATATATATATTATCTGATTCTCGTTGCAATAAAATGACTGAAATTCCGATACTGCGTGCATCGAGGTGCAGTTGATGTTCTCTTTCAATCGGCAATCTCAATTTGATAATATCAGGAAATCATATCGAGCGTGATAAAAACTTCTTGCCCGCCAACTTGGACAATACACCATCCACAGTTGACATTGACTAAGGATGGTTTTCAGTGATAGCGTTAAGTTCGCGGTAATCAACATACAGACGATCTTATCCGTTCTGTTTTTTAACTAAAACTATCGGTGAGGAGAATAGCGATTTCGATGGTAGAATAATGCTCAAATCTAATAGTTCCGAAATTATTCGTTCGATCGTTTGTTGTTTGTTAATAGATATCGGATATGGTTTTAGCATTTTAAGTGACAATTTCATCCACTACCTGCAAAGCCTTGTAAAACCTCTTTCCATCATTGGTTTTACCATTACAATTATCCATTACAATTTACCATTACAAGTTGCTATACATATTTAGTCATTTATATACCGACAAGATCCGAGTGTAGAAATGTTTTCGATGGTGACATAAACGAAGCTTTATAAAACAGAGGTGGCAGCGATCCGACTGCATATGCTGTGCTTATTGTTCATATTCAGCTAAAAAAGATAAATTGACAACAGCTTAGATCTGCTGAGTCAGTAATCCGTATTCGGCGTATTCAGTTGTTGCGTGGGCGTCGGAGTTAGCACAATAGGAAATGAAAAAGATAAATTGACAACAGCTTAGATCTGCTGAGTTAGTAACTCCACGGTTCACTTTTGTCCGATTTCCTTAAGTGTTCTACACCAGAGGAAGCAAGATTTTGCCAGCGGTAGCGAACCTATCATGTGCGAAAGGCGGTTTCGTAAGTATATCCTTCGCCTCTCCACGAGTCTTCTGGTTTAAATTGTAGATCTTCTCTACCTGAGTAAACCGCTGATTTTATATATAAATCGTGGTGAACATATCTAGGAAATATGTCCAGTACAAATAGTTACCATTAGTATCCACCAGAATCAGATATAAAATCAATCTGGCTAGACATTTCCATGGGCTAACAAAATCAATTTCTGAACGCGCAGCATCTGAATCAGTTAGTTTTATTGTGCCTTCACACATTCTTCCCATGTATCGGACATAAATCTCGTAACGATACTTGAGTTTCGTCACGGTTCAGTCAGGTGCCGATTCAGCTGTTTTGGCAATGGATCAGCGATGTAAGAACGTCTCTTATGACAACTAACATCTAACCACATAGACTTCAACTCCTCCTTTTGCACTTCAAGAGTGAAAGGAGTTCGATTAATGGTGTACTATTCAAGTCGTTTTCAAAAACGACAATGTCATCGGATATCTGAATGGAGGTTTCTAAGGCGGGCATGTTAAAAAACAATGCGAACAAACCAGAGAAGTGAAGTTGAACCGACTCTTGCACTGCTTGCTTCGATCAAGTATCGAGACAGTTTAATTTTTTGTTTTTCGAACTTGTTTTTATATTCGATCTACAAAAATAAGCAAACACAACTCTTTCACCGCGAGGAAAACTTATTTAACCACTATTGGTTTAAATCGAAAATCGTTGCACTGTTTGATTTGTTTACTGATATCACAATATCGCGACGGGACACCAAATGAATTATTAAGTTCGTTCCACGCACTTTATTTCCTAGTGAGATTTCTTCCATAGTGGTTGATATTATCGTTGATATTATATTTTGCCGTCCATATTCATATATACATAAAATATACACATACATAAATTTTTCTTCTTTATTAAAATTAATTTGATTATTATTGCTATGATTTCTTTAATAACGTAGATGGATTTATTCAGATAATTATGATACCACTCATTATTTACAATCTATAACACCTTCTATCCAGTTTTTTCTGATGATCGTGTTTTAATCCATAGTCCTTCAATGATAATTATAATGTTCAATAAAATTAGATATAGCCAATATCATACTTTGGTATAAGTTACAATGCTTCTTCACTTAAGAAGAAGCTTACCCTATCTTTCACAATTGTATAATTCTCTGTTAAAGTCTATTAGGAAAAACTTTTAATCGAACTAACTCGAGTGCATATAATAAAAAAATCGCAGTATATTCATCTTTTAAAGAATAGAACGACTCTGTTAGTTATGTCATCTTTAAAGCTATCTGTGTATTCCAAAAAGGTTTCGTGAGCTAATCTTATACTTTCAGTAACAGCTTCCAAGGACTCATTGGCCTTGAAAGCTGTCAAAGTTTCTTCGAATGCGCTCAGCACAAACTGAAACCTTCGGACAGAACCCGACCGGTTATCATGTTTATACGGGACAGACCTCACAACGTGCTCTTCAGCGGTTGAGGGTTCAGCTGCTTTATATCTAGCTACTAATTCAATACAATGTTTAATATTATTTCTTACCTGCACTGCATATTTTTGCTTAAAATATGCGTTTTTCTCCAACGCAAATGATGGTTTTTTTAACCTTTTTTTAACCTTTTTTTTTGGAGGAGTTCTGCCATCCTATCGCCCGCTACCATCATATAGCTATAGAGACCAACGATTTCTTGTCCGATGGTCTCTTGCTCACCAATTAACTCCTGTGCAGACATATTAGATAAATTATTTTTCAATATATCTCACAAAAACAAACACAACATTAAACTAGTCTGCAACAGGATACCAAACACTATTTCAATTATTTACCACCAAATAATTTAATATCCCTTTTAATTTATAACTTTTACATAAAAAGTTATTTTACAAAAACAAAAAACAGATTTTTTTGTTTAAAAAACAGATTTTTTGTTTACGGCACAAATAATCACAAATGCACACAAACAATAATCATAAATAATTTTTTCTCAGAAATTATTTATCAGAAATATTTATTAAATTTATTTATTTATTTGTTTATTTCAATACTACGCGAACACTTTCGACATCGGGGTCACCATGAAAAAAGAATTGAATAATGAAGAATTTGAATAATAAACGCGCGGTTAGACTGTCAGAACAGAACTGATTTTATTAAATATAAACTCCTTACAACTAACATCGGTTCTTAAAACTTCCCCTATCTCTAATTCTATTAATACCCCTTGCGAGTTTATCCTACTGTGAGAACCCACGCAGGGGACCACCTCTCGGCACAATCAGAACCCACGCAGGGGACCACATCTCACCACAGACCCTTCACTGATTTCATTACTCTCTAAGTGCTAACAATACTTATTATCTATGGTTTACAATTCTTAATCTATTTGTATTTTTTACACATGCAACCATAAAAATACAATATTTACGACAGCACTTGAATTCTACAGGATCAATATGATCCAAATGCAGAATCTTAAATGGAACTCTTGGTATGTCAATTCTATAGAGTTCGTGAAATCAATGACTTCGATGTTTTCATACCTGAAATTGCTTGACAATCTGTAACGATAGTGAATTTCTTGAAGTAAATCTTTGAAAAGCTTCTACTACATCCAAAACCTCGAACTGGTACCCGTGATATTTTTGTTCAGCATCGGTACTTAGTCGGCCAAAATATGAAATGGGCTTTATCTTTTCTATATATATATTATCTGATTCTCGTTGCAATAAAATGACTGAAATTCCGATACTGCGTGCATCGAGGTGCAGTTGATGTTCTCTTTCAATCGGCAATCTCAATTTGATAATATCAGGAAATCATATCGAGCGTGATAAAAACTTCTTGCTCGCCAACTTGGACAATACACCATCCACAGTTGACATTGACTAAGGATGGTTTTCAGTGATAGCGTTAAGTTCGCGGTAATCAACATACAGACGATCTTATCCGTTCTGTTTTTTAACTAAAACTATCGGTGAGGAGAATAGCGATTTCGATGGTAGAATAATGCTCAAATCTAATAGTTCCGAAATTATTCGTTCGATCGTTTGTTGTTTGTTAATAGATATCGGATATGGTTTTAGCATTTTAAGTGACAATTTCATCCACTACCTGCAAAGCCTTGTAAAACCTCTTTCCATCATTGGTTTTACCATTACAATTATCCATTACAATTTACCATTACAAGTTGCTATACATATTTAGTCATTTATATACCGACAAGATCCGAGTGTAGAAATGTTTTCGATGGTGACATAAACGAAGCTTTATAAAACAGAGGTGGCAGCGATCCGACTGCATATGCTGTGCTTATTGTTCATATTCAGCTAAAAAAGATAAATTGACAACAGCTTAGATCTGCTGAGTCAGTAATCCGTATTCGGCGTATTCAGTTGTTGCGTGGGCGTCGGAGTTAGCACAATAGGAAATGAAAAAGATAAATTGACAACAGCTTAGATCTGCTGAGTTAGTAACTCCACGGTTCACTTTTGTCCGATTTCCTTAAGTGTTCTACACCAGAGGAAGCAAGATTTTGCCAGCGGTAGCGAACCTATCATGTGCGAAAGGCGGTTTCGTAAGTATATCCTTCGCCTCTCCACGAGTCTTCTGGTTTAAATTGTAGATCTTCTCTACCTGAGTAAACCGCTGATTTTATATATAAATCGTGGTAAACATATCTAGGAAATATGTCCAGTACAAATAGTTACCATTAGTATCCACCAGAATCAGATATAAAATCAATCTGGCTAGACATTTCCATGGGCTAACAAAATCAATTTCTGAACGCGCAGCATCTGAATCAGTTAGTTTTATTGTGCCTTCACACATTCTTCCCATGTATCGGACATAAATCTCGTAACGATACTTGAGTTTCGTCACGGTTCAGTCAGGTGCCGATTCAGCTGTTTTGGCAATGGATCAGCGATGTAAGAACGTCTCTTATGACAACTAACATCTAACCACATAGACTTCAACTCCTCCTTTTGCACTTCAAGAGTGAAAGGAGTTCGATTAATGGTGTACTATTCAAGTCGTTTTCAAAAACGACAATGTCATCGGATATCTGAATGGAGGTTTCTAAGGCGGTCATGTTAAAAAACAATGCGAAC
Source organism: Coelopa pilipes (assembly GCA_947389925.1). Taxonomy (NCBI): domain Eukaryota; kingdom Metazoa; phylum Arthropoda; class Insecta; order Diptera; family Coelopidae; genus Coelopa; species Coelopa pilipes. Next base: position 27,681,627 of record OX376698.1, on the reverse strand, counting down.
AAACCAGAGAAGTGAAGTTGAACCGACTCTTGCACTGCTTGCTTCGATCAAGTATCGAGACAGTTTAATTTTTTGTTTTTCGAACTTGTTTTTATATTCGATCTACAAAAATAAGCAAACACAACTCTTTCACCGCGAGGAAAACTTATTTAACCACTATTGGTTTAAATCGAAAATCGTTGCACTGTTTGATTTGTTTACTGATATCACAATATCGCGACGGGACACCAAATGAATTATTAAGTTCGTTCCACGCACTTTATTTCCTAGTGAGATTTCTTCCATAGTGGTTGATATTATCGTTGATATTATATTTTGCCGTCCATATTCATATATACATAAAATATACACATACATAAATTTTTCTTCTTTATTAAAATTAATTTGATTATTATTGCTATGATTTCTTTAATAACGTAGATGGATTTATTCAGATAATTATGATACCACTCATTATTTACAATCTATAACACCTTCTATCCAGTTTTTTCTGATGATCGTGTTTTAATCCATAGTCCTTCAATGATAATTATAATGTTCAATAAAATTAGATATAGCCAATATCATACTTTGGTATAAGTTACAATGCTTCTTCACTTAAGAAGAAGCTTACCCTATCTTTCACAATTGTATAATTCTCTGTTAAAGTCTATTAGGAAAAACTTTTAATCGAACTAACTCGAGTGCATATAATAAAAAAATCGCAGTATATTCATCTTTTAAAGAATAGAACGACTCTGTTAGTTATGTCATCTTTAAAGCTATCTGTGTATTCCAAAAAGGTTTCGTGAGCTAATCTTATACTTTCAGTAACAGCTTCCAAGGAATCATTGGCCTTGAAAGCTGTCAAAGTTTCTTCGAATGCGCTCAGCACAAACTGAAACCTTCGGACAGAACCCGACCGGTTATCATGTTTATACGGGACAGACCTCACAACGTGCTCTTCAGCGGTTGAGGGTTCAGCTGCTTTATATCTAGCTACTAATTCAATACAATGTTTAATATTATTTCTTACCTGCACTGCATATTTTTGCTTAAAATATGCGTTTTTCTCCAACGCAAATGATGGTTTTTTTAACCTTTTTTTAACCTTTTTTTTTTGGAGGAGTTCTGCCATCCTATCGCCCGCTACCATCATATAGAGACCAACGATTTCTTGTCCGATGGTCTCTTGCTCACCAATTAACTCCTGTGCAGACATATTAGATAAATTATTTTTCAATATATCTCACAAAAACAAACACAACATTAAACTAGTCTGCAACAGGATACCAAACACTATTTCAATTATTTACCACCAAATAATTTAATATCCCTTTTAATTTATAACTTTTACATAAAAAGTTATTTTACAAAAACAAAAAACAGATTTTTTTGTTTAAAAAACAGATTTTTTGTTTACGGCACAAATAATCACAAATGCACACAAACAATAATCATAAATAATTTTTTCTCAGAAATTATTTATCAGAAATATTTATTAAATTTATTTATTTATTTGTTTATTTCAATACTACGCGAACACTTTCGACATCGGGGTCACCATGAAAAAAGAATTGAATAATGAAGAATTTGAATAATAAACGCGCGGTTAGACTGTCAGAACAGAACTGATTTTATTAAATATAAACTCCTTACAACTAACATCGGTTCTTAAAACTTCCCCTATCTCTAATTCTATTAATACCCCTTGCGAGTTTATCCTACTGTGAGAACCCACGCAGGGGACCACCTCTCGGCACAATCAGAACCCACGCAGGGGACCACATCTCACCACAGACCCTTCACTGATTTCATTACTCTCTAAGTGCTAACAATACTTATTATCTATGGTTTACAATTCTTAATCTATTTGTATTTTTTACACATGCAACCATAAAAATACAATATTTACGACAGCACTTGAATTCTACAGGATCAATATGATCCAAATGCAGAATCTTAAATGGAACTCTTGGTATGTCAATTCTATAGAGTTCGTGAAATCAATGACTTCGATGTTTTCATACCTGAAATTGCTTGACAATCTGTAACGATAATGAATTTCTTGAAGTAAATCTTTGAAAAGCTTCTACTACATCCAAAACCTCGAACTGGTACCCGTGATATTTTTGTTCAGCATCGGTACTTAGTCGGCCAAAATATGAAATGGGCTTTATCTTTTCTATGTATATATTATCTGATTCTCGTTGCAATAAAATGACTGAAATTCCGATACTGCGTGCATCGAGGTGCAGTTGATGTTCTCTTTCAATCGGCAATCTCAATTTGATAATATCAGGAAATCATATCGAGCGTGATAAAAACTTCTTGCTCGCCAACTTGGACAATACACCATCCACAGTTGACATTGACTAAGGATGGTTTTCAGTGATAGCGTTAAGTTCGCGGTAATCAACATACAGACGATCTTATCCGTTCTGTTTTTTAACTAAAACTATCGGTGAGGAGAATAGCGATTTCGATGGTAGAATAATGCTCAAATCTAATAGTTCCGAAATTATTCGTTCGATCGTTTGTTGTTTGTTAATAGATATCGGATATGGTTTTAGCATTTTAAGTGACAATTTCATCCACTACCTGCAAAGCCTTGTAAAACCTCTTTCCATCATTGGTTTTACCATTACAATTATCCATTACAATTTACCATTACAAGTTGCTATACATATTTAGTCATTTATATACCGACAAGATCCGAGTGTAGAAATGTTTTCGATGGTGACATAAACGAAGCTTTATAAAACAGAGGTGGCAGCGATCCGACTGCATATGCTGTGCTTATTGTTCATATTCAGCTAAAAAAGATAAATTGACAACAGCTTAGATCTGCTGAGTCAGTAATCCGTATTCGGCGTATTCAGTTGTTGCGTGGGCGTCGGAGTTAGCACAATAGGAAATGAAAAAGATAAATTGACAACAGCTTAGATCTGCTGAGTTAGTAACTCCACGGTTCACTTTTGTCCGATTTCCTTAAGTGTTCTACACCAGAGGAAGCAAGATTTTGCCAGCGGTAGCGAACCTATCATGTGCGAAAGGCGGTTTCGTAAGTATATCCTTCGCCTCTCCACGAGTCTTCTGGTTTAAATTGTAGATCTTCTCTACCTGAGTAAACCGCTGATTTTATATATAAATCGTGGTAAACATATCTAGGAAATATGTCCAGTACAAATAGTTACCATTAGTATCCACCAGAATCAGATATAAAATCAATCTGGCTAGACATTTCCATGGGCTAACAAAATCAATTTCTGAACGCGCAGCATCTGAATCAGTTAGTTTTATTGTGCCTTCACACATTCTTCCCATGTATCGGACATAAATCTCGTAACGATACTTGAGTTTCGTCACGGTTCAGTCAGGTGCCGATTCAGCTGTTTTGGCAATGGATCAGCGATGTAAGAACGTCTCTTATGACAACTAACATCTAACCACATAGACTTCAACTCCTCCTTTTGCACTTCAAGAGTGAAAGGAGTTCGATTAATGGTGTACTATTCAAGTCGTTTTCAAAAACGACAATGTCATCGGATATCTGAATGGAGGTTTCTAAGGCGGGCATGTTAAAAAACAATGCGAACAAACCAGAGAAGTGAAGTTGAACCGACTCTTGCACTGCTTGCTTCGATCAAGTATCGAGACAGTTTAATTTTTTGTTTTTCGAACTTGTTTTTATATTCGATCTACAAAAATAAGCAAACACAACTCTTTCACCGCGAGGAAAACTTATTTAACCACTATTGGTTTAAATCGAAAATCGTTGCACTGTTTGATTTGTTTACTGATATCACAATATCGCGACGGGACACCAAATGAATTATTAAGTTCGTTCCACGCACTTTATTTCCTAGTGAGATTTCTTCCATAGTGGTTGATATTATCGTTGATATTATATTTTGCCGTCCATATTCATATATACATAAAATATACACATACATAAATTTTTCTTCTTTATTAAAATTAATTTGATTATTATTGCTATGATTTCTTTAATAACGTAGATGGATTTATTCAGATAATTATGATACCACTCATTATTTACAATCTATAACACCTTCTATCCAGTTTTTTCTGATGATCGTGTTTTAATCCATAGTCCTTCAATGATAATTATAATGTTCAATAAAATTAGATATAGCCAATATCATACTTTGGTATAAGTTACAATGCTTCTTCACTTAAGAAGAAGCTTACCCTATCTTTCACAATTGTATAATTCTCTGTTAAAGTCTATTAGGAAAAACTTTTAATCGAACTAACTCGAGTGCATATAATAAAAAAATCGCAGTATATTCATCTTTTAAAGAATAGAACGACTCTGTTAGTTATGTCATCTTTAAAGCTATCTGTGTATTCCAAAAAGGTTTCGTGAGCTAATCTTATACTTTCAGTAACAGCTTCCAAGGAATCATTGGCCTTGAAAGCTGTCAAAGTTTCTTCGAATGCGCTCAGCACAAACTGAAACCTTCGGACAGAACCCGACCGGTTATCATGTTTATACGGGACAGACCTCACAACGTGCTCTTCAGCGGTTGAGGGTTCAGCTGCTTTATATCTAGCTACTAATTCAATACAATGTTTAATATTATTTCTTACCTGCACTGCATATTTTTGCTTAAAATATGCGTTTTTCTCCAACGCAAATGATGGTTTTTTTAACCTTTTTTTAACCTTTTTTTTTTGGAGGAGTTCTGCCATCCTATCGCCCGCTACCATCATATAGAGACCAACGATTTCTTGTCCGATGGTCTCTTGCTCACCAATTAACTCCTGTGCAGACATATTAGATAAATTATTTTTCAATATATCTCACAAAAACAAACACAACATTAAACTAGTCTGCAACAGGATACCAAACACTATTTCAATTATTTACCACCAAATAATTTAATATCCCTTTTAATTTATAACTTTTACATAAAAAGTTATTTTACAAAAACAAAAAACAGATTTTTTTGTTTAAAAAACAGATTTTTTGTTTACGGCACAAATAATCACAAATGCACACAAACAATAATCATAAATAATTTTTTCTCAGAAATTATTTATCAGAAATATTTATTAAATTTATTTATTTATTTGTTTATTTCAATACTACGCGAACACTTTCGACATCGGGGTCACCATGAAAAAAGAATTGAATAATGAAGAATTTGAATAATAAACGCGCGGTTAGACTGTCAGAACAGAACTGA